>JAXCLO010000208.1:70538132-70553687 GCA_035583995.1 Arremon aurantiirostris | reverse complement strand
CAACCTTGTCTGGGCTGTTCCTGCACAATAATTTCCATTTCTGTCCCAATCCCGAACTCATCTGGGCTGTTCCTGTACAATAATTTCTATTTCTGCCCATATTCCAACCTTATCTGGGCTGCATCAGCCCCTGCTCTGTTCCTGTGCAATAATTTCCATTTCTGCCCCAATCCCAAGCTCACCTGGGCTGTTCCTTTGCAATCATTTCCATTTCTGACCAGACCCCAACCTTGCCTGGGCTGCATCAGTCCCTGTCCTGTTCCTGCACAATAATTTCCATTTCTGCCCAAATCCCAACCTTGTCTGGGCATTTCCTGCACAATAATTTCCATTTCTGCCCAGATCCCAAGATCATCTGGGCTGTTTCTGCACAATAATTTCCATTTCTCCCCAGATCCCAGCTTTGGTTTGGCTGCATCAGGCCCTGCTCTGTTCCTGCAGGGAATTTGTGCCCATATCCCAAGCTCATCTGGGCTGTTCCTGCACAATAATTTCAATTTCTGCCCCAATCCCAGCCTTGCCTGGGCTGCACCAGCCCCTGCTGGAGCTGTGCCAGCAGCAGTGGGCACATTCGTGCCCCAGGGATGGGAGCAGGAGGGTGTGGAATGCTCAGGGATGGGGTTCCTGAGGAAAAGATCATTTTTGGGATGTAGGGATGGGCTGGGTGATCTCTCCAAGACCACATCAGTCCCATTTTCTGGGCTTTTCCCCCATATTCCTCTGCAACTTGTGGAAGCAGGGATGAGGATTTTAGAGGAATCAAACTGCTCTTGGAGTATTTTGCCTGCGAGTCAGTGCTGTGAAACAAAAAACATCAATTTTTTGTGGGTGTTACCTGAAACCCTTCCCCATTCCTGTCCATGTTTTTTTTCCCAGAATACGGAGTTTTTGCCCAGAATATGGAGGTTTTTACTTGTAATATAGAGGTTTTTGCCTGAAATATGGAGTTTTTGCCCAGAATATGGAGGTTTTTACCCATAATATGGAGATTTTAACCTGGAATATGAAGTTTTTGCCCAGAATATGGAGTTTTTACCCATAATATGGAGGTTTTTGCCTGAAATATGGAGATTTTGCTCAGAATATGCATGTTCTTACCTAGAATATGGAGGTTTTTACCTATAATATGGAGGTTTTTACCCGGAATATGGAGGTTTTGCCCAAAATATGGAGTTTTTACCCAGAATATGGACATTTTTACCCATAATGTGGAGGTTTTTACTTGGAATATGGAGTTTTTGCCCAGGATATGGAGGTTTTTGCCCAGAATGTGGAGGGTTTTGCCTGAAATATGGAGGTTGTTGCCTGAAATATGGAGGTTTTGCCCAGAATGTGGAGGCTTTTCCTGGAATATGGAGTTTTTACCCGTAATATGGAGTTTTTGCCCAGGTAGTTCCTGGCTGCTGCCAAAGCTGGGATTGGCACAGGGTGTGCTCTCTCTGCTGATCCTGCCAGGAGATGGAGAGCACAGACTCCACTGGGTCTGGGAGTCCTGTCTTGACCATGGCACCAACCCAGGGGCTTTTCATGGCTCAGTTTGTGCATCCAGCACAAAAGGACCCAGCTCTGTGTGATTTCATGTCCTGTAAAGGTGAATTAATGTCAGGGCTGCCTGAGGGGATGCACTCCCCAATAAACAGGGATGGAAGTGCTGGGATGGGAGCTTTTCCCCCACACCCTGTAGGTCAGAAATCTTCTTATACCTTTTTTCCCATTCACAACTATAATTTCTTCTCATCAGAGACAAATAACAGGAGGAAAATGAAGGAAATTCAAACTCCTGCTCACTTCAGAAGGGGCAGCTGGTGTGGAAGGTGCCGTGCTGGGGAACAGGAACAGCTCCCACAGAAAATCAATGGGAAATTGTCACAAGGCAGTGGCTGGGGCTCTCGTGGTGTCACTGTGCTCTTCCAGGCAGCACCTGATGGGGAGGAGAAGGGATTGGGGAGGAGAAGGGGTTGGAAAGGAGAAGGGATTGGGAAGGAGAGGGGATGGGAAGGAGAAAGGGTTGGGGAGGAGGGAGGGATTGATTGGGAAGAAGAAGAGTTGGAGAGGTGGAGGGATGGGAAGGAGAAGGGATTGGGGAGGAGGAAGGATGGAAAGGAGGAGGGATTGATTGGGGAGGAGAAGGGGCTGGGGAGGAGAAGGAGTTGGGGAGGAGGAGGGATTGGGAAGGTGGAGGGAGGGAGGAGGGATTGGGAAGAAGAAAGGGTTGGGGATAAGGGACTGGGAAGGTGGAGGGATTGGAAGTAAAAGAGGTTGGGAAGGAGAAGAGATGGAGAGGAGAAGGGATTGATTGGGGAGGAGAAGGAATTGAGAAGGAGGGAGGGATGAGAAGGAGAAGGGACTGGAGGGAAGGGATTTGGAAGGACAAGGGTTTGGGAAGGAAGGAGGGATTGGAAAGAAGGGACTGGGAAGAAGGGGCTGAGGAGGAGAAAGGATGGGAAGGAGGGAGGGATTGGGGAGGAGAAAGAGTTGCGAAGGAGAAGGGCTTGGGGAGGAGGAGTTGATTGGGAAGGAGAAGAGATTGGGAAGGAGAAGAGACTGGGAAGGAGAAAGGGGTTGGGAAGGTAGAGGGATGGACTGAGGAGGAGAAGGGTTGGGAAGGAGAAGGGACTGGGAAGGAGAAGGGACTGGGAAGGAGGAAGGGATGGGAAGGAGAAGGGACTGGGAAAAAGGGACTCTGGGAAGGAGAAGGGATTGAGAAGCAGAAGGGGTTGGGAAGAAGAAGGGATGGGAAGGAGGGATTGTTTGGGAACGAGGAGGGAAGGGAAGGAGGGGTTGGGAGGGAGCAGGAGTGAGGCAGCAGCAGTGACTCAGCCCCATCTGCCCGAGGCAGATGACACACAGCCACTCTCTGTGACAAATGACACACAGCCACTCTCTGTGACAAATGACACACAGCCCTCTCTGTGACAAATGACACACAGCCCTCTCTGTGACAAACCACTTTGCAGACTTTTGACCCACATTTTGCAGAGTGACAAAGCCAGGCTCTTCCCAGGGTTCATTCAGAATTCCACTGGGGGAGAGGCTGAGCAGGCTGGGAGGGAATCCAGGTGAAGGAGGGGAAGGAAATCCAAAACACAACAGTAGACTGAAGAGAGAAAATATCATGGCAGAGGATTTTTTTCCCCACCTTGTGCTGATCCACACAGTGGAGTTTTTGCCCTTTAATTGTGAGAGTGGAGCAGCACAGGGCTCATCTGTGCCCCTCAGAGCCCTTGGACTGGACGTGGCACACCAAGGAATGTCTGAGAGGGCTGAGGGAGAGCCACACTCACCTCAGAGGCTCAGAACTGATGGGGGCTCTGGTCTCTGGTGTGGAGATGACCCTGAGGTGTTAGAAAGTCTCTTTTTCCCAGCCCTGAGACTGAAGAAGAAGTTGAGGAATCTCATTCTCAGGGTTGTTTATTTGCTGTTATCTATAATTGTCTGTCTGTCCTGCTGAGGTCTCTCCAGCAGGTCGGGTTGGGGCACACTGACACCCTCAGGGCACTGTTAGCTTTTTATACTAAAATACTTTATTTACAATAATTTTTCAATGCCCATCACCTATGTTAGACAGTCTGTCTCCACTCTAAACCAACCCAAAAGTGTCACCATCACAGCAGAAGATGGAGGACAAGAAGAAGGACAGAACACGCCCAGATTCCTCCATCTTGCCTCTTGAACCCCCATTCTAAAAACCCCAAAATTCTACTTTTCCAAAATTCTACTTTACCAAAATTCTACTTTTTCCACACCCTCAGGCTGGTGGGTTTTTTTTTATATTAAGAACTATGTGTACTTTATTTACTATAATTTTCCAATCCCTATCACCTATGTTAGACAGTTTGCCTCTATTCTAAACCAATCCAGCAGTGTCACCATCACAGCAGAAGATGGAGAACAAGGAGAAGGAGAAGAAGGACAGGACGCGCCCAGATTCCTCCATCTTGCATCTTGAACCCCTGTTCTAAAACCACAAAATTCTACTTTTCCAACTTTTCCAACTTTTCCAAAGTTCTACTTTTTCCACACCCTCACGGTAGTGTTATCTTTTTACACTAAAAACTGTCTGTACTTTATTTACAATAATTTTCCAATACTTATCCCTTATGTTAGACAGTCTGTCTCTACTCTAAACCCATCCAGCAGTGTCACCATCACAGTAGAAGGTGGAGGGCAAGAAGGAGAAGAAGGAGAAAGACAGAACACACCCAGATTCCTCCATCTTGCCTCCTGAACCCCCATTCTAAAAACCCCAAAATTCTACTTTTTCCACACCCTCAGGCACGTGTTATCTTTTTATACAAAAACCTACATGTACTTTATTTAATTTAATAATTTCCCAATATCTATCCCCTGTGTTAGACAGTCTGTCTCTGCTCTAAGCCAACCCAAAAGTGTCACCATCACAGCAGAAGACGGAGGCCAAGAAGAAGAACGGGGACAGGACATGCCCAGATTCCTTCTTTTTGCCTCCTGAACCCCCATTCTAAAAACCCCAATATTCTACTTTTTCACCCTGTGACAAATTAACTATCGTTCCACTCAAACCCTTGTGTTTGTAACTCCTCACACAAAGTTGGGAATTGTTCCCATGGGCTAAAATCCATGGAATTGGGTTTTGACTCCGTGCCAAGGTCTCTGAGCCCTCCAGGGTAGCCAGAGGAATCTCCTGGGGCTCGGAGGTGGATTTTTTGGGATGTGGTTTGTGGGAATTCTCTGTGCTGCTTTCCTCCTGGAGCTGTGGAAAAAAGGAGGAATTGCAGGGTTGGGAATTCTGGGATTTGAGAATTTTGGGAATATTTAGGATGGGAAATTCCGGAATTTTGGGATTCAGGAATTCCAGGATTTGAGAATTTTGGGAATATTTAGGATGGGAAATTCCAGAATTTTGGGATTCAGGAATTCCAGGATTTGAGAATTTTGGGAATATTTAGGATGGGAAATTCTGGAATTTTGGGGTTCAGGAATTCCGGAATTTGAGAATTTTGGGACTATTTGGGATGGTAGATTCTGGAATTTCGGGATTCAGGAATTCCAGGATTTGAGAATTTTGGGAATATTTAGGGTGGGAAATTATGGAATTATGGGATTCAGGAATTCCGTGATTTGCTGTGTCAGATGCCAGTGAATAAATGATGAAATTTGGTCAAATATTCTCAGAAATCCCCCAATCCTGGAATTCCCTATCCCAAATATTCCCAAAACTTCCCAATCCTAGAATTCCCCATCACAAGTATTCCCCAAATCCCCCAATCCTGGAAAACCCCATTCCAAATATTCCCAGAATTCCCCAATCCTGGAATTCCCCCATCCCAAATATTCCCAAAATTCCTGAATTCCTGATCCCAAATATTCCCAGGAATAAATTGGGAATTCCTGCCATTCCTGCCTAGGACTGAGGTGTTCCAGCTGGAAAACCAGGTTGTTATTATTATTATTATTATTATTATTATTATTATTATTATGCAAAAATCAACTTAATTATTATTAAAATCAACTTTGGTGGTGTTCTCCTGCTTTGTTTTCCACCTGGCAGTACTGGGGGCTGTCCCTGGTGTTCTGTGAAATTTTCCAGATTGGAATAATTTCTGTGGGAAACTGGGAATTGGATGGGAGGGGAGTGTCTGAGGAGGAGAAGGGGGACAAATCCACCTGGGAATGATTTTAGTGTTAGGATTGAGGATTTTATATCTGTCAAAAAGGACAAAAAAAATCAATTTTTCTGTATTTTTGGTGTGAGTGTGGACCTGTGTGAGTGACAGGACACGGCAGAGTGTGCTTAGATTTTGTCTTTAAATTCTGAGCTGAAATTTTGGGCTTGAATTTGGGCTTCAGTTCTGGGCTTTGATTCAGTTCTGGGCTTAAATTTGGGATTTAAATGTTGAGCTTAAATTTGAGGCTTGATTTGGGGTTTAAATTTTGGGCTTCAGTTCTGGACTTTAATTCAGTTCTGGGTTTAAATTTTGGGGTTTAAATTTTGGGATTCGGTTCTGGGCTTTAATTCGGTTCTGGGCTTAATTCAGTTCTAGGCTTAAATTTGGCGTTTAAATTTTGAGCTTAAATTTTGGGCTTCAGTTCTGGACTTTAATTTGGGATTTTTAGTTCTGGGCTTTAATTCAGTTCTGGACTTAAATTTGGGGTTTAAATTTTGGGCTTCAGTTCTGGCCTTTAATTCAGTTCTAAGCTTAAATTTGGGGTTTGAATTTTGGGCTTCAGTTCTGGCCTTTAATTCAGTTCTAAGCTTAAATTTGGGGGTTAAATTTGGGGGTTAAATGTTAGGGTTTAAATGTTAGGGTTTAAATTTGGGGTTGAAATTTTAGGGTTTAAATTTGGGGTTGAAATTTTGGGCTTCGGTTCTGGGCCTTAATTAAATTCTGGGCTTAAATTTGGGATTTAAGTTTTGAGTTTAAGTTTTGAGCTTAAGTTTTGATTTGGTCTTAGATTTTGGGTTTAAATTTTGGGCTTCAATTCGGGTCTTAAATCAATTCTTGATTGATTGGCAGAATGAAAACAATAAATGAATTCTCCCCTCGCTTTCCCCACACCTCAGTGGGAAATCTTTGGAGATTTTTTTGATTTTTGCTGCTGTCCTGATTGGATAAACCTTGGAATCACGAAGTTTAAGCTGCTGCCAGTCCCATCCTAGGCAGGCATGAATTTTTAACCTTTTTTGCCCTTTTTTGCAGGGCTGTTGCACCACTCCTGGGGTCACTGTTGTTTTTCTGCCGTGCTCAGTAGTTAATTTGTTTATGACAAAACTTAGGCTGAGATTAAACAAACTGCTAATGCTTTTATGTCACTTAATGAGAAGAAAATGTTTCTGAGGGACTCAAACCACTACAGAAGGTTTAAAAAAGGGGAAAAAAAAGAGAATTAAAGCCTGCAGCAGCCTGAGGAATTCGTTCCTCTGTTAATTGGGAACAAAAGCCGCTGGTGTTGCTCTGTCCCCAGCTCGTCCTCCCTGCATTGTCCCAGAGTTCTGTCATTCTATCTCCACAGATTTCCCCCTCTGCACTTCCAGCTGAATTTATTTCAGTTCCTTGCTGGGATGGGCCCTGCCTGAGGCTCTGTGCTCTGGGTTTTGGGGTCAGGGCAGGTTTTGGGACCTCAGAGCCCTTCCAGGTCCATCCCCGCTGTCCCAGGTGCTCCAAGCCCTGTCCAGGCCGGCCCTGGACATTCCAGGGATGGGGAATTGGGGCTTGGAGCACCTGGAGATGTCCCTGGCATGGCAGGGCTGCCACGCCAAACTTTATTTTTTTTGGCACTAAAATTTGGCTGAAAAAGGAATAAAATAATAGAATTGTCTAATAAGCAAAGGGGTTTAGTCAGCAGATATTTATTTCTTAGCCCCAAAGGGAATTGTTCCCTCCTGGTTTTGGAAAAATGATCCTGGAGGAGCAGGAGAGCTCAGGAGGGAAGAGCCAGGGCTGGATTTTCCTGGAAAAAGATCCTGGAGGAGCAGGAGAGCTCAGGAGGGAGGGACCGGGGGTGGATTTCCCTAGAAAAGGGATCCTGGAGGGTCAGGAGAGCTCAGAAGGGAAGATTTAAGACTGGGTTTTTCTGGAAAATGAATTCTGGAAGGTCAGGAGAACTCAGGAGGGAAGAGTTTCCCATCGTGTGCTGGTGTTTCCTTCCTGTCTGACACCAAACTTTATTTTTACCACACTAAAATTTGGCTAAAAAGGAACAAAATAATAGAATTTTTTAATAACCAAAGGGTTTTAGTCATCAGATATTTATTTCTTAGCTTTGCCACCTCTAAAGGGAATTGTTCCTTCCTGGTTTTGGAAAAATGATCCTGGAGGAACAGGAGAGCTCAGGAGGGAAGCTCCAGGGCTGGATTTTCCTGGAAAAGGGATCCTAGATGATCAGGAGGGCTGAATTTTCATGGAAAATGAATTCTGGAGGGTCAGGAGAACTTAGAAAGGAAGGTTCAATACTGGATTTTTTTGGGGAAAAGATCCTGGATGGTCAGAATTGCTCAGAAGGGCTGGATTTTTCCTGGAAAAATGATCCTGGAGGAGCAGGAGAGCTCAGGAGGGAAGAGCTTCCCATCATGTGCTGGTGTTTCCTTCCCGTCTGACACCAAACTTTACTTTTTCCATACTGAAGTTTGGCTAAAAAAGAATAAAACAATAGAATTTCTAATAACCAAAGGGGTTTAGTAATCAGATATTTATTTATTAGCTTTGCCACCTCCAAAGGGAATTTTTCCTGGATATTTTCAGTAATTTTGAGGTGGTTTTTCCCCCATTTTCAGATGTAAATCCCAAATTTAGGTCCCTTCCCACGCAAACCACCCTGGCACTGTCCCCTCTTGTCTGAAGGAGGTTTCCAGCTGAGCTTGGTGGGTTTTTCTGGGCTGTACCCCCCAAATCTCCCCCAGTTTTGGCTGCTGTGGGTGGAGAAGGGGCTGAGGACCCTGGGCAGGGCTCAGGGGCTGGTGGGGCAGGATGGGGGTGAGATGTGGGATGTGGGATGTTCACCTCCCATCCCTCATGCCCCTTCTCTGGGACAGGACAGGAGCAGGAGCTGCTCCAGGGCAGGTTTAGGTTGGATTTTAGGGAAAGGTTCCTCATCCAGAGGGTGCTGGCACTGCCCAGGCAGTGAGAACGTTCCCGAGGCTGCCAGAGCTCCAGGAGTGTTGGGACAGCACTGCCAGGGATGCCCAGGGTGGGATTTTGGGGGGTCTGGGCAGGGACAGGGCTGGATGGATGATCCCTGTGGGTCTCAGAGTATTCCATGGCACAGGATGGGGTTTTGGGGTGCCTGGCAGTGCCAGGGGTTTAATCCCTGATCTCTGTGGATATTCTGTGACTTTCTAACCCCTGGCACAGGATGGGATTTTGGATTTGGCAATGCCAGGGGTTGGATGCATGATCCCTGTAGATATTCCATGGGTTCCTGAACCCCTGGCAGGGGTGGGATTTTGGGGTGCCTGGCAATGCCAGGAGTGTGATCTGTGATCCCTGTGGATCTCAGGATTTCCCATGACTTTCTGACCCTGGCACTGGGTGGATTTTGGGGTGCCTGGCAATGCCAGGGGTTTAATCCCTGATCCCTGTGGATATTCCATGCCTTCCTGACCCTGGCACGGGCAGATCTTTGTCTGGCACTTCCCCTCTCACCCTCCTGGCAGCCCCAGCTCTGTTTTGTCCCTATTTTGGGGGATAAACTTTGCAGGAACTCCTGGCTGCACATGGCAGCTCCCCATCCACTTGTGGCTTTCCTGGAAAGAGTTTCTTTTCCAGTTTGACCTTTAAAAAAAAACCCCAAAAAATAAAAACCAAACCAAAACTGAAGTGGATTTTTAAGGGATGATGAAATGGTGAAACCCCACAGCCCAGTCCCAGGAATTTCAAAGCCTTTTCTGTAGTTTGGAGCTGCAGGGAGGTTCAGCAGATCAAGGCCTGTGGGACCCTCTGGCTGTGCCCCTCTGGCTCAGCATTTTTCCACCAAAACCCTTTTTTGGAGCACCTTTTTTTGTGGAGCAGCTTTTCTCACCAGCACTTCTTCATGGCAAAGAAGCAAAATTTAAAAAGCCTCCAGGATGGATTTCTGTACCTCTGTCCCAGCCTGTTCTTAAAACCAGCAGGAGGAGCCTAAACCGAGCTTAATTCTTGTTTTCTGTTGGATTATACTCTTTTTGACTTGGATATGGGATAACTGAGAGGGGTTTTAAACATTTTAATTTTAGTTTTAATCTCATGTGAAGGCTGAGACAATACTGATGTTACAATTTATGTTATAAATGATAAATATATATATAACATATATAAAAATGTTATATATATGTTATGTAAATAATCAGAAGCTGATTATTTCTTAATTACATTAAGTATTTTTTAATTTACCAACTTTTACTGCACTTTACTATAAATACTTAAAAATTATTAATCTAAATTATCTAAAATCTAATAATAATCTAAAATCCTCATAAATCTTACTGCAATCTATCTTTTATAATTCTTTCTCTAAAATATTTAATCTTTTTAATAAACTCATATTTAAAAAACTTATTTCTAATTTAATTTCTCTCTCAGTAGTATCTGTCTTATTCTATAGCATTTCTAAGTCAACATTTCTCACCTCAAAATTTGTATATTAATGCAACCTTCTGTCAAGTTTTAAAAATTTTCTGCAAATTTATTTCCTACAGTTTTCTTATTAATAATTTAGTCCAGAATAAGAAGGGCTCTACTTTTATTTTTCAACTTTTCTTTTAATGTATTTTATTTCTTTCTGAAATTCCTGTGCTGTTCTAAATTGTATTAGCCTGGATTAATTAGCCAGGGGTGGAGAAACCTTTCTGTGGGATTGAGGGATGGGAAAATGAGGAAATCTGCCAAACTTGGTGTGTTCATAAAACTTTTGTATTTGAAAGAGGCATCAAATATTGTAAATATGGGTAAAAACCCCCAAAACAACAGGTTAATAATCATTATTGCCAAACTTGGTGTGTTCGTAAAACTCCTGTATTTGAGAGAGGCACCAAAAATTGTGAATATGGGGAAAAAAAAACCCAAACTAACAGGTTAAATAATAATTATTGTCAAACTTGGTGTGTTCATAAAACTTTTGTATTTGAAAGAGGCACCAAAAATTGTAAATATGGAAAAAAACCCCAACAGGTTAAATAATAATTATTTCCAAATTTGCTGTGTTCATAAAAATTCTGTATTTGAGAGGCACCAAAATTGTGAATATGGAAAAGAAACCCCAAACTCAACAGGTTAAAAAATTAATATTTGCCAAATTTAGCGTGTTCATAAAACTCCTGTATTTGAGAGAGGCACCAATAATTGTAAGGATGGGGAAATAACCCCCAACAACAGGTTAAAAAATCAGTATTTGCCAAACTTGGTGTGTTCCTAAGACTCCTGGTTTTGAGAGAGTCACCAAAATTGTGAATATGAATAAAAACAACCCCCAAACTCAACAGGTTAAAAAATAATTGTTGGCCAAACTTGGTGTGTTCATAAAACCTTTGTATTTGAGAAAGGACCAAAAATTTTAAATATGGAAATTTTATTTTCCAAGGATTTTCCAAGGCTGAGGAAGTTGGAAGGGTGGGAAGCAGTGTGGAGGAAGGTGATGGTGGATTTTGGGGTGTTTTGGGGCGAGGTTCGTTCTTTGCACCACCAAACCGAGTAATTAATGTTGATTATTTTGAGTTGAGAGGCACCAGGGGGGCTCTGAGCTCTCCTGTGGGAGGAGGCAGCACCATCCCAAAGCTCTGGAATGTCCATCCTGCACCTTTGGAGTGCCTGGAGCTGGGGCTGGCCTGGCTCTGGTTCCATCCTGGTTTTGGAAAAATGGTCCTGGAGGAGCAGGAGAGCTCAGGAGCGCTGAATTTTCCTGAAAAAGGAATTCTGGAGGGTCAGGAGAGCTCAGAATGGAAAGGACCAGGGCTGGATTTTCCTGGAAAAGGATCCTGGAGAAACAGAAGAGCTCGATTTTCCTGGAAAATGAATCCTGGGTTGTCAGGAGAGCTCAGAAGGGAAGAGCCAGGGCTGGATTTTCTTTGGGAAGAGGATCCTGGAGGGTCAGGAGAGCTCAGGAGGGAAGGTTCAAGACTGGATTTTCCTGGAAAAATTATCCTGGGGGAGCAGCAGAGCTCAGGAGGGCTGAATTTTCCTGGAAAAGGAATTCTGGAGGAGCAGGAGAGCTCAGAAGGGAAGAGCCAGGACTGGATTTTCCTGGAAAAGGGATCTTGGAGAGCCAGGAGGGCTGAATATTCCTGGAAAAAGATCCTGGAGGGTCAGGAGAGCTCAGGAGGGAAGGACCAAGACTGGATTTTCCTGGAAAAAGATCCTGGAGGGTCAGGAGAGCTCAGAAGGGCTGGATTTTCCTGGAAAAGGAATTCTGGGGGTCAGGAGAGCTCAGAAGGGCTGGATTTTCAGGAGGGAAGGTTCAAGACTGGATTTTCCTGGAAAAATGATCTTAGAGGAGCAGGAGAGCTCAGGAGAGAAGAGCCAGGGCTGGATTTTCCTTGGGAAAATGATCCTGGACGAGCAGGAGAGCTTAGGAGGGCTGGATTTTTGTGGAAAATGAATTCTGGAGGGTCAGGAAAGATCAGAAGGGAAGGTTCAATACTGGATTTTCCTGGAAAAGGGATCCTGGAGGGTCAGGAGAGGTGAATTTTCCTGGGAAAGGAATTCTGGAGGAGCAGGAGAGCTCAGAAGGGCTGGATTTTTCCTGGAAAAATGGTCCTGGAGGAGCAGGAGAGCTCAGGAGGGAAGAGCTTCCCATCATGTGCTGGTGTTTCCTTCCTGTCTGACACCAAATTTTATTTTTTCCCCACTGAAGTTTGGCTAAAAAAGAATAAAATAATAGAATTTCTAATAACCAAAGGGGTTTAGTGATCAGATATTTATTCCTTAGCTTTGCCACCTCCAAAGGGAATTTTTCCTGAACATTTTCAGTAATTTTGAGGTGGTTTTTGCCCCCCTCATTTTCAGATGTAAATCCCAAATTTGCCTTTGAGCACAAGCACATCATTGCTGCTGTGGGGTTTTCATTGTTTCAGTTTATCCCTGAGTGCAGACACAACTTATCCACCTTTATTTTTTATTGGAATTCTCATTTTTGAGCTGAGATCTTTGGAGTCACTGGGATCCTGCTAGGAGGCCGTGCAGCACTAGATGGCACTCAGGCTCCAAATTTCACATTTCAGCAGCCTAAACTCCACCAAACTTCAATGAAAATCCAGCAGCACCACTCCAGTGCTGCTTCTCATGTGATCTGAGGAGGTTTTCTCTCTTTTTTGCACCTTTTCAAGCAGGACAAGGCAATGCCTTCCCCATCACCTGCTCTGGGTGTCTGGCTTCTCTCACACTGAATTTAACGAGATTTTACAATTCTGGAATTTTGGTTTTGACACTGAGAATCTTTTACTGAACCTGCAGAACTGAAATGACCTGAAAGAATAATAACTAAATAGATTTTCTCCAGCTTTTAGCTCTGTCTTGGGGTTTTCTCCTGTTTTTTGGGGGCCTGTGTGGATTTTAGGGATGGGATTCTCCAAAGGGAGAGCACAGATCCCAGTGCAGGAAAAAGGATTTCCTGTGTCCATCTGCATTCCTGGGGTTCTGCTTCCCTCTAGAATTTTGCTCCTCACTGCTGTGATTAATTATTTTTGGTATTTTATTGTCACAGCTTGGTCAGCTCTGTCATTCCCATCTTTTCTCTCTGGTCATTCCCATCTTTCCTCTCTGGTCATTCCCATCTTTTCTTTCTGTCATTGCGATCTTTTCTCTTTGGTCATTCCCATCTTTTCTCTCTGTCATTCCCATCTTTTCTCTCCAAAGGCTGCCTGGAATCTGCTCTATCCCTAATTTTTCCCTAATATCTGGCCCAAGCTCAAATCCATAAACCTCACTCCAAGATTAACTCTTGGGCTGGGAGGGAATTCAGATTTAGGAGCCAGAACTTCTCAAAGGCAGGGCCACGGGTGGGATTGCCACAGTCCATTAAAAGTATCCATATTTGGTGTAAAAACCCAGGAAAACAACCCTGGAATTCCCAGAGTGGGACTTGGTCCTTCTGCTTTCCAGGGAAACATTTGAGGGACAGAAATTTGGGTTTAACTTCCATCCTTATATTTAATTTGAAGCTGAAGGAGGGCGGGGAGAGATGGGATAAGGATAAAAAAAAGGGTTGGAATGGAAACATTTCAGGTCCTCCTGGGTTGTTCTTGTTTCTCAGGGGGCACCAAAATGATGGAAAAATGAAAAGAAAGGTTGGAATAGAAACATTTTGGGCTTGGTTTGTCTCTCAGTGAACACCAAAAGGAGAAAAAGGAGAAAAAAGGTGGAATAGAAACATTTCAGGTTTAGGCTGTTCTGGTTTATCAGGGAACACAAAATGGTGAAAAAGGAAAAGAATACTTGCAATAGAAACATTTTAAAACCCAATTTAATGTCTGGTTTATGACCTGTCTCTTTGTCCCAGGAGGGCGTTTTTGGGGTCAGGTTTTGGATATTCCTTGTAAATCCTGGTAGCCGAACTGGGAATGTTGATTTGGTGTGTCCAGAGGCTGTTTTTGGGGTCAGGTTTTGGATGTCCTTGGGTGAGGAATATTTGTTTTTGTTCCTTTTGGGGTGAGGTTTTGGATGTTCCTGGTGGATCCTGGCAGCACAGCTGGGGGTGCTGATCTGGGATATTGGGAGGACATTTTTGGGGTCAGGTTTTAGATGTTCCTTGGTGAGGAACATTCATTTTTGTTCCTTTTGGGGTCAGATTTTGGACGTTCTGGCAGCTGAGCTGGGGGTGCTGAGCTGGAATGTCCGGAGGACATTTGTGGGGTCAGATTTTGTATGCTCCTGGTGGATCGTGGCAGCAGAACTGAAGATGCTGAGCTGGGATGTCCAGAGCGTGATTTTGGGGTCAGATTTTGGATCTTCCTGGGTGAGGAACATTCGTTTTTGTTCCTTTTCGGGTGAGGCTTTGGATGTTCCTGGTGGATCCTGGCAGCAGAGCTGAGGAGGCTGAGCTGGGATGTCCAGAGGACATTTTTGGTGTCAGATTTTGGATGTTCCTAGCAGCAGAGCAGCGGGTGCTGATCTGGGGATGCTGAGCAGGGGGTGCTGATTTGGTGTGTCCAGAGGGCATTTTTGGTGTCAGATTCTGGATGTTCCTGGCAGCAGAGCTGGGAATGCTGAGCTGGGTGTCCAGAGAGTGTTTTGGGGGTCAGATTTTGGATGTTCCTGGTGGATCCTCACAGCAGAGCTGGGGCTGCTGATCTGGGATGTCAGAGGACATTTCTGGGGTGAAGTTTTGGATGTTCCTGGCAGCAGAGCTGGGGGTGCTGAGCTGAAAGTACTGATCTGGGAATGCTGTTGTAGGTGTGCTGATCTGGGGTGCTGGGCTGGGGTTTCTGATCTAGGGGTGCTGATCTGGGATGAGCAGAGGGCATTTTTGGGGTCAGGTTTTGGATGCTCCTGGCAGCAGAGCAGAGGGTGCTGCTCTGGGGGTGCTGCTCTGGGGTGCTGATCTGGCTGTCCCTGCAGGTCTGTGTACGATGGGGAGGAGCACGGGCGCTTCATGGAGAAGCTGGAGGCGCGGATCCGCAACCACGACCGCGAGATCGAGAAGATGTGCAACTTCCACTACCAGGGCTTCGTGGACTCCATCACCGAGCTGCTCAAGGTCCGGGGAGAGGCCCAGAAACTCAAGGTGAGATGTTGGGAAGGATGAAAGTTTGACAAGGAACTCTCACAGATGTTTGGCAGAAAGATTTTTAAATGTAGAGTCTGATGAAGGAATAGAAATTAAAGCAGGTTTTGATACAGAAGAAAAGAACTGCTGAGCCAGTCTCACTGGCTAACCAAGGAGGCAAAGGGTATTTTATGTTAGTTAGAAGGGGTTTTTATTGCTTAGAGCAAAGGATAAACCCACCCCAAACAAGAAGATGTTTTTACCAAGCAGAAAGAGAGCACAGGCAAACAAATCAGCAAATGTGGCAAGCAGAAAAAAGAATTTTCCACTGCAAGAAAACTGAAAAACAACTTCTAGCTTAAACTGTAATGTACTGACTGTTAGTGATTGGAGAACAGTAAC
>JAXCLO010000208.1:70507715-70519786 GCA_035583995.1 Arremon aurantiirostris | reverse complement strand
GCTCTTGGGCTGAGATTTGGATCATTTGTCCTTGGTCCCAGCTGGAGCAGGAATTGTTTTGTCTCCCTGCTCTGTGCCCAGAGCTCACCATCCCATAATGTGAAGCCGAGACCCGCACACTAAGGCAGCACAGAGTCTGAAAATATAAAAGCTCAAACCTGAGGCATCACAACTCCCCATAACTCCATTTTCCCCTCGTATTTTCCACTTCCCTGCCCAGGGAATTGGTACTACTGGCAGACCTGGAGACATTGGGTTGATTCCCCACTTTTGGGATAAAAAGCAAGAGTTTGTGCACTGCAAGTCCATGAATTTTGCGTCCTAAACTGACTTTAAATCCAGCCCAAACTTGGCTGGTGCCTCTCTCACCTTTTCCAGTTGTTGTGTCTGTGAAGGATGAGCTGATGAACTGAACCTCCCTGGCTGTGCCTTAAATCAGGAATTGCCTTTCCCACTCCCACTGAATATTTGGATTTCATCTCATCCCAGCAGAGCTGGGAGAGGCTCTGGAGTTGCTCTCCAGGAGGGTTTTGCAGCTTTGCTGGAGTTCAAGGGCAGGGAGCTTGGCAAAAGTGTCTGCAGAACATTTTGCCCCATTTCTTCTCTTCTTTTCCTCAGAACATCCTGCTTTACATCCCTTTTTTTTGGGGTACATCTTGGCAAACTTCTTTACATCCAAGGGCAATGTGTCCCAGCTATTATCAGGCACGCATGCAGCGCTGTGCAGCTTGATTTATCCAGTGTCTGCTCCAAATGCTCTTCATAAGGGTGTCCCTCCCAGTATCCCCAGGATGAATGGATGGATGGATGGATGGATGGATGGATGGATGGATGGATGGATGGGTGTTTTCCCTCCCTGGATGTGCTCAGAGCTCTGGAAAGAAGCGGAGCTGGTGGGAGGCCCACGGAGCTGCGATTGGCAGCTCCGTCCATTCGGTTTAAATTAGGATCATATAAATTCCTTTAAAATTGTTTGATTTCACCAGCGGGAACGGAGGAGGCCTGGCTACAACGGGAGAGGAAATGGGGTTTTTGTAACATCACAAACGCGGGGCTGCCGCTGACAAGGGCTGAACATTTCATTTTGTGATAATCGCGAGGATCTGGCGGCAGCGCTCGCAGCCGCGGCCGCGCTCCCGGGATCGGGGGAGCTCCCAGCCCCTCTGGGATGGACCCAGGGAGGCGTTCCCGGGGTCTCACACGAGGAGCTCTCCCTGCTCTCCTTCCCTCCTGGGTTTCAGCCCAATCTGAGTTTTATTACCTGAATTCCGGGGGAATTCGCCGCCTTCCAGATCCCGTTGTTAACGGCGGGGCCTGGGGCGGATGGAAGGAACTGCACACACTTGAACTCCACTTGGACTTTGGCCCTGTGAACCTGCGTGTGTGTTTGGGTTTTGGTGGGGTTTCTTTTACAGGGCTCTGAGCTCCAGGCCTGAATTACATCCCATTAACACGTGCTGATATCCGGGCCGGCCTTTATTGTCCCACTCCAGGCTGGAATGTGCTGGGCATGTGGAGGAGGCCACTGGGGATGGAGCTGCTGCGAGTAAGGGGCCAAAAACAACCCAGCCTAAACGCAGCCATGGATCAGGGCTGGGGACAGCCAGAAGTGTCAGTACTGCCTTTCCAGAGGGCAGGAAAAGCAGCAGTTTATTCGTGGGAATCACCGGGATGCAGCAGCAGAGCTGGCCTTGGGTAGGTGGGGATCTGGGTTTGGACAGGGGGAGTTGGGACAGGTTGATCTGGGATTAACTGGGACAGGTTGATCTAGAAGGAATTGGGACAGGCTTGATCCAGGATTAATAGGGACAGGTTGATCCAGAAGAAATTGGAATAGGTTGATCCAGGATGAACTTGGACAGGCTGATCCATGGGGAGTTGGGACAGGTTATCTAGGATTAATTGGGACAGGCTGATCCAGGATTAATTGGGACAGGCTGGATCCAGGGGGAGTTTGGACCATTGATCCAGGGGGAGTTTGGACCATTGATCCAGGATGAATTGGGACAGGTTGATCCAAGGGACACAGGGACATTTCCCAGTCTCCAGACATGGCCTGGTGGCCTTTTGCTGGCCCAGAACAATGGTCCAAAAAGGTACTTTGGATCATGTTCCAAGTTATCCTGATAACCCAAATTATTCTGATAACCCTAGTTATCTTGATAACCCTAGTTATCTTGATAATCCCAGTTATCCTGATAATCCCTGGCATTTCTGGGCTCTGGGTGCCACTGGGCAGCACAGCTGGAATCCTTCTGGGCTCAGCTGGGTCCTGGTGCCTTTTCCAGGCAGGGAATGTCCCCGTGCTGGGTGTCACTGCTCCTGAATGGGTGACATTCCATGTTTTCCAGAGGTCACAGAGCCCTGGCTGGGATCTGTGCTGTGGCCATGCCAAGGCTGGGCTCAGCCAGAGCCTCTGGAAGCTCCTGCTCAGTGAGGGCTGGGGTTTATCCTGCCCCAGGACTTCCAGAGGCACCCCCAGAGCTGAACTTCCCGCTCCCATTCTGGGGCTTTGCCTTAACAAGGCAAAATGAGGCTGGTTATTAAAAATTGGGAGTTTTCCAGGCTTGGATGCAGCAGGAGAGCCTTGGAAAGGTCGCTCTGGTGGCTGGGAGGATTTCCACAGTGGGCTGGGGATAATGGGATGGGGGTTTCTGCTCCTGGGCAGGTTTGGGAAGCAGGAATTTGATTTTCCAGTCGAATTTAGGAACGAGACCTTCTTAATCTTGGCTCCTGCTGCTCGTCTGCTGGGGATATTAAAGTCTTAGGAGAGGAAATGCATCCTTGGGGCTGGAGGGATGGGAAGGGACATGGGCAGCCACGGGCTGGGCTTGCAGGATTTTGGGAAGAGGCTCCCACAGCGCAGGGGATGCTGTGTCCCACTGGAGGAACGACGGATGGAGAGGAGGCACTGCCTGGGTTTGAATTAAACCCTGCCAGAATTTAGGGGGTGTTCACAGCCATCCTCTTCCTCCTGGCAAGGAGGAGCTGGATGAACAGCGGGAATTCTGCTGGGCTCTGCCCTCAGCATCCTCTGGTTAAGCTCGTGCAGAACCTCCTCGAGGAAAACGGGGAGGAGATTTTTGTTGTTTTGTGCCGGATGAAAACCTCAGTCCGCTCTGGAAGCCCCTGCTATTTTTTTTCATTAAGCCTTGGCCCCGAAATGTGTTATTTTAAGAGTGTTGAGCAGCCCTCTCCGGGCAGGGGAGCCATCCCTTGACACTGGTGTTTGATCTGGAAGCTTTTTGAGACAAAACCTCCCCGAGAGTCTGCCCTGAGCCGGAGCCTCCGCTCCCGTCACCATCCGGGATCCATCCAGGCCCACAAAGGCTCCAAGATCATCAAGGCCAACCTTTGATGTTTGGGACTTCTGGGTTTTCTTCACTCTCTGGGCTCTGGAGATGAGGTGTGAGAAACCCCAGAGGCAGGAGGTGGCATCTTGTGGGCTCTGTCACCGTGTGCCACCTCCTGGTCTCACTCTGGGACATCCAGAGATGGGGTGGGATGGGATGGGGTGGGATGGGATGGGATGGGATGGGAGCTGCAGGAAAAAGGAGCAGGAGGAGATGGGAACGATGTGAGAAATGAGCAGGATTTTTGAAGTGGCTCCTGGAGGGAAGTGTCAGGCCAGGAGCTTGAGGTTGAATGTGATCCCTCGGCGCCGTGGATGGGAAACGCGAGCGGGAGCGTCTGGAAGTGCAGGACACGTCTGGGGAGGTGCTGAGGGCTTTGTGCAGAGCTCAGCAGGTTCTGCCCTTCCTCGTGCTCCCCCTCTGCTCCCTCCCACATCACAGAGCTGCAGTGCAAATGTGCTTATTGTCATAAAAGGGCTTTTTATTCCCCGTTTCCTGGCGTTCTGGGAAGGTTTCGCTGTTTATTTAACAGGAATTCTGTGCCTTTAAGTCTGCCTTGAAAATTTATACTCCATAGGAAGTATATTAATAAATGGGCATCCCTCTCAATTCCTTTTATGACCTCAGAAATGAAACTGCTAAATCATGGCCGTTTTTATTTCAGCATCTGGGTGAGGAAGGGCCGTGGGGCCTGGGGGATCCCAGCAGTGGATCCACATTCCCTGGGCATGACTGGAAAATTCCCTGGCACCAGAAAATCCAAGTTTAACTACAGGGCAAGCATGTGCTGGCCCAGCTTTTTCTGTGCTTGCCTTTTAGACCTTTTAAAAGTCTTGAAATCCAGAGATGTTAGAAATAAATCCTTGATCTTCCAATCATGGAATGGTTTGGGTTGGGAGGAGCCTTAAAGATCATCTAGTTCCAAACTTTTTCTGTGAGCAGGGACAACTTCCACATCCCAGGGACCTTCAGAGCAAATCCAGCCTGGCCTTGGACCTCTTCCAGCCCCTGAGACAGAATTAATAATTAATCATTAATAATTAGGCAAAGTGCCGGTGGAGGCAGGAGCACTCCTTGCTCCTTCCTTAGAGCCATCAGGAATGGCTGTTGTGTTTTTGGGATTTCAGCTGGGAAAGAGGAGCCCTGAACCTCCTTTTATTCAGCCCTGAACCTCCTTTCATTCAGCCTGGGCTGTGATTTCTGGGTTGGGCATTCTGATTTTTCCTGCTCTTGCTTCTCCTGGTTTTTATTTCCAGGCTGGGAAGTTGCTCCAGGAGCACCAGGATCCTGTGGCGCTGAGGCAGCTCAGTGTGACCCCACAATAAACTCAATTTGTGCCTGGTTTGATGTGGAGGAGCTCAGAGCTCTGGGCAGCATGGCCTTGCCAGGAGAGGTGATGGAATCACCTCAAAAATCTCTGGGAATGGCTCCCACCAGGATGCTGCTGCCCAGGATGATTAATTCAACAAAAAGAATAAAAATATGGCTGCTCGTAAACCTTTTAAATGGACTGGGGTTTCCCAGATTTCTCCTCTTAAAAATTCCAGGGGTGGTTTTGGTGATGGGGAGGGGTTTGATCTCTCTGTACTCTCCAGCTGGGCACTGCTCCTGCCCTGGGACTCTGGACATGGCGAGGAATCTCAGGAGGTTTTGGGAGCATTCCTGGTGTCCCACAGATGTGGAGCTGGAATGGTTTGGGTGGGAATGGACCTTAAATCCAATCCCATTCCCATGCCAAGGTGCTCAGAGTCTCCAGGTCCTCACCTGGAGCTGCCAAACATTTGGTGGATGTGGCAAAATCCCAATGCTGTGCCAAGGTCACAGCTGGGCGTCCAAACCCTGAGTGCCACCCCTGAGCTCAGGTTTTGGCTTTTGGTCCAGGTGAGCAAAACCTGATCCTTCCTGCAAATGGGGGACCTGAAACCCCGTGCACAGGGTGACAGCTGGACCAAAATCCCCTTTTAGGAATGTCAGTGCCATGGAATTCCTGGGAGCTTTGTCCAGTCCTTCCTGCCCTGGGCTGGGAATGACCCCAGGAAGGGAAGGGCTCTGCTCCCCAGGAAATTCACCCTGGGGCTGGAATGAGATGGAAATGAGTCCATGCTGAGGGCTGGGCTTCTTCCAGCTGAGGTGCAGTGGTTCCAGTGTCAGGGAATGGTGGTTCTGTTTTCTGGCAATGGAGGCTCCATTTTCAGGGAATGGTGGCCCCGTTTTCAGGGAATGGTGGTTCAGTTCTCAGGGAGTGGTGGTTTGCTTTTCAGGGAACAGTGGTTTGGTTTTCAGGGAATCACGTCTCAGTTTTCAGGGAATGGCAGATCTGTTTTCCGCGTGTTTTCCAATGCTGTTTTCCATGTTTTCCATACCAGAAAATGGTGGCTCAGTTTTTAGGGAATGGTGGCTCCATTTTCAGGGAATGCTAGTTCAATTGTCAGGGAATGGTGGCTCCATTTTCAGGGAATGGTGGCTTGGTTCTCAGGGAGTGGTGGTTCTGGTTTTGGGGAATGGTGAGTCAGTTCTCAGGGAATGATACTTTGCTTTTCTGGGAGCAGTGATTCAGTTTTCAGGAAGCAGTGGTTTGGTTTTCAGGTGATGGTGGTTCCATTGTCAAGGAATGGTGGTTCTGTTCTCAGGGTATGGTGGTTCCCTTTTCAGGGAATGGTGATTTAATGTTCAAGGAATGCTGGTTTGGTTTTCAGGGAATGATGGCTGAGTTCTCAGGGAATGCTGGTTTGGTTTTCAGGGAATGGTAGCTCAGTTGTCAGGTAATGATAATTCAATTGTCAGGGAATGGTGGTTCAGTTTTCAGGGAATGCTGGCTCAGTTCTCATGGAATGAGGCCTCTGTTGTCAGGGTATGGTGGTTTGGTTATCAGGGAATGGTGGTTCCATTGTCAGGGAGTGCTGGTCTGCAGGCACACAGTTTATGGTGGTGGACAGTGGGGCTGTGGCCCCCAGTCATCCCTAATTTGGCACAGCTGTGCAGGACAGGTGAGCAGCACTGACAGCAATGAGCCATGGAGGGCCCAGGTGTGCTGGGCAACCACAGAGGGCACACAGGTGTGATGTGTGAGCATGGGGGGATAAAGGCTGGGCTGGAGGACAAGAGGGGCAGGCGCTTGAAGCCTTCTGAAGCAAAATGATATTACTGTGTGTGGGCAGACCCCTGAAGCCTTCTGGTGAGGTGAGTGTTACTGTGCGTGGGTGGAAGCCTTCTGAAATTATGTGGTGATACTCTGTGTGTTGTGGCCATCTCAGCTGGGACATGTGCTGTGATGGTGGCTCCATTTTCAGGGACTGGTGGTTTGGTTTGGTTTTCAGGGAATAGTGGCTCCATTTTCAGGGAATGGTACTTCATCTTTTAGGGAGTGGTGGCTCCATTTTCAGGGAATAGTGATGCCTTTTTCAGGGAATGGTAGTTCATTTTTCAGGGATTACTCATTCATTTTTCAGGGAATGGTGGCTCCATTTTCAGGGAATGGCAATTCAGCTTTCAGGGAGTGGTGGCTCCATTTTTTTGGGGAATAGTGGCTCCATTTTCAGAGAATGCTGGTTCATTTTTTGGGGAATGGTGGCTCCCTTTTTCAGGGAATGCTGGTTTATTTTTCAGGGAATGCTGGCTCCATTTTCAGGGAATACTCATTCATTTTGCAGGAAATGGTAGCTCCATTTTCAGGGCATGGTGCCAAGCTGCCTGCCCTTCCCGTGACACTCTGGGCCAAATTGCAGCCAGGTGCTGCAGCACCACTCGGGGGATCCTGCAGCAGCCCAAGGCTTCCCTTCCCTCCAAGGCTTTTTGCAAAACCCCCAAGTTCTGCTGTCAGGCTCAGGTCATTTAAACCTCTCCACATATTCTTCCAATTCCCATCTATGGCAAATTTAGAACAGCTTTCATTTCAGGCAAAATGTCCTTCAGTTCCTCCAGGCCAGGAGGAACTGCTTTGTTCCCTTTTCCTGGTTTTTGGGAATGGGACAGGGAGGAGGTGGCTGGGACACCCTGGTGGCTTCGATTTGGGGTCTCCATCTGCTGTTCCTCAGGAAGGCTGGGAAAGGCTGGGATGCAGCAGGGTGGAAGGAGCTCCAGCACCACCAGGGACATTCCCTGGTCCTGTATTTTCAGGGAGGTGGGATTTGAGGTTTTCCTTTAAAATCTCTGCATTTTGGTGGTGGGTGTTGACCTGGGCCAAGCTCACCTGTGCCTTGGGATGGTGGGGTTGTTTAGGGTGGAAAACCCTGTGAGATCTGAGCCCAACACTGCCCCATGTCCCCAAGTGCCGCATCCACAGGGATGTTGAATCCCCCAGGGATGGGGAGTGCCCCATTTCCTTTGCAGGTTTGGGAGGGAAATGTGCATCCTGATGTGTTCCCATTCCTGCTGTTCCAAACACTCTCCACAGAAACATCCTCTGGACATCTCAGGTCTTACAAAACTCAGGAATTAGGTGAAAAACATTCAGAAAAGGATAGGGATGATGGGAACAGCCTGTTGGAGATGATCCTGCTGGACTGGAGGGATTTTCCCTGGCATTCCAGGTGTGCTACAGCAGGAGCAGAGGGCACAGAGCCTTCCCATGCCTCAGGCAGACTTGGGAAGAGTTTAGGAAGTGTTTGTAGAGAAAAACTAAAGCCAAATCTTGGGAAAAGGAAGAGGAAAAGCTGTGGCATGCAGCTGTCTGGGGGTATTGACTGTGTCTGATGCTGGGATGGGTGAGGGGGAAGGTTTGGGGCAGAAACTGCTCCTGTGTGTAGGGAGGGAGGAGCAGGAGGTGCCTGCAGGTGCTGGTGCTTCACCTCCTCCCTGAATGCAGAGGCTGAGGGAGTTGTGCTGCTTCCCTGAGCAGGTAAAATCCCATTTGTGCTGCTTCCCCATGGATCTCCATCCCCTCTGTGCCAGCTTTCCCTTGGTGTGCCTGTTAAGAACAAGCAGATCTTTCTTGAAGCAGCTCCTGCTCCAGGGTTGGGATTTTCCATGTTTTCAGCTTCCCAGAGGAGTTGGGAAGCCCTTGGGAAGCTGTTCCTGCCTGGCACTGGGGATCAGATTTCCCAGTGCTGAGTGTTTGGGGTTTCCTGGGATTGTCACATCCCCAGCGCCTTGTTCTGGGGATCCTGCTGGGGACACAGCTCTGGATGTCTCAGTTGTGGCTTCTCCTTCAGGAGAACATCCCCAAAGGCTGTGGAAAGCCCTGGATTAAGCAAAGGAAGGGCAGTTGTGGAGAGGAGCAAATCTTGGCTCCGAGCTGCTTTGGGGTTGTCTGAGCTGGGCTGTGGGAACTGGAACCTTCCATGGGGTGTTGAGGAGGGATTCCTGGCTGGGATGGAATTCCCAGATTTGCTGTGGCTGCCCCTGGATCCCTGGCAGTGCCCAAGGCCAGGTTGGATCCGCCTGGGACAGTGGGAGGTGTCCTCGTGGCAAGAGTGACACTGGATCATCATGAAGATCCTTTCCCACCCAAGCCATTCCATGATTCCATGATCATTACTGCTCTGATAACCTGTTCCTCCTGTTAGTTTGCCCTCTGGGCCAACACCCCCTTTCCCACTTGCTGATGTGTCCATGGAGGTTCACATCTCCTGGATTCTTCCTCTTTCCAGTACTTTTCCCTCTATTTCCAACTTAATCCGGATTAGCTTTTTCCTCTCCTTTTGTTCTGCTTTGCCTCTTTGCAGCCTCTGTTGTTCCTTTCTGTCCATGTTTCGTTAACACTTGGAAAATCCATCTCTGCCTTGTCACCCTCACTAGGTGCTGGGGGGGTGTGACAGCACGGGGAAAAGCTGGATCAATTTCCCACCTCTGTGGCTTGGTTCCTTGGGTTCTGAGTGGAGAACCCTGCCCAGACAAGGATATGGTGGATGTGTTCCTGCCTGCAGCCAGGGCTGGTTCCTCTCTTGGGATTTGTGGCTGGCTTCCATGAGAAGGTGGCCAGGTCACCTCTCTGTGCACCCAGGGCTGGCTGATTTCATTGGTGCTGTGTCCTCATCCATCCCCTTCCACCTCATAGCGCAGAGAAGGAGAAAAACAACAGAATTATTCTGGTATTTAGGCCCAGCCTAGACTGGGATCAGCTGGGCTCTCCTGGTGTCTCCTCCCTGGGCTCTCTATGATTCCAGAGATGCCCCAGGAATGCTGCGGAGGGGGTTTGAGTGTGTTGTGTTTGCAGAGACCCCAGGGCTGCTCCTGGGGATGCCTGGTTGGGATCCCTGGGGCTGAGTTCCTGCAGGGCTGTGATGGTGTTCACAAGGGTTTTCAGGTGAGGGAAGAGACAAGAACGTTGACTCCATGTTCAGAAGGCTGATTTATTATTTTATGATATGCATTGCATTAAAACTATACTAAAAGGAATAGAAGGGAAGGTTTCATCTCAGAAGGCTGGCTAAGCTAAGAATAGAAAAGAATGATAACAAAGACAGCTGCCTCAGACTCTCTGTCCAAGCTAGCTCTGCTGTGGTTGCCCATTAATTACAAACAACTACACGAGACCAATCACAGATGCACCTGTTGCATTCCACAGCAGCAGATAATCATTGTTTACATTTTGTTCCTGAAGTCTCTCAGTTTCTCAGGAAGAAAAAATCTTAAGGAAAGGATTTTTAATGAAAAGATGTCTGGGATACAGGACAACCCTGGCCCTGCAGTGCCTCGTGATGCCAAGGGCACATCCCAATCTCCAGGTGCTTCGGGGAGCTGTGAGGACACTGCCTTTGGTCTGTGTCTGAAATGTCGAGTGGCTGGGCCTTGGGGAATGTTGAGTATTTCACATGAATACCTGTGAGCACCCTGCTGAGAGCAATCCCAGAATCCTGATGTGCTTTGGGTTGGAAGGGGCCTTCAAGGCCATCCCATTCCATGGGCAAGGTCACCTTCCACTGTCCCAGGGTGCTTCAGCCTGGCCTGGGACACCTCCAGGGATGGAGCAGCCACAGCTGCTCTGGGAATCCTTCCCAGGGTCTCGCCTGTCTCTGGGTGAGGAATTCCCTCAGTGTCCTCTTCCTCCTGCTGCTGCTGCTCTTCAGCCTCTCCTGGGGCTTCCCAGAAATCCCTTGGCATGGGAGACCCTGGGGATTTTTTGTGACCAGAAATGCCCTGGCACAGGAAAAACTGGAGATCTCTTTGTGCCCAGAAATCCACTGGCAGAGTCGAACCTGGGGATCTCTTTGTGACCAGAAATTCCTTGGCGGAGAGGAACCTGGAGATCTCTCCATGACCAGGAATCCACTGGCAGAAGAGAACCCAGAGATCTCTGTGACTCATTTTTGTGACCAAAAATCCAATGGCACTGGAGATCCTGGAGATCTCTTTGTGGCCAGAAATGCACTGGCACAGGAGGAGCTGGAGATCTCTTTGTGGCCAGAAATCCACAGGCAGAGGAGGATCTGGCAATCTCTTTGTGACCAGAAATGCACTGGCACAGGAGGACCTGGAGATCTGTTTGTGACTCATTTTTGTGACGAGAAATCCCTTGGCAGAGGGGAACCTGGTCATCTCTTTGTGACCCTAACCCTTTGTGACCAGAAATACACTGACAGAGGAGGACCTGGAGATCTCTCCATGACCAGAAGTCCACTGGCACAGGAGAACCCAGAGATCTCTTTGTGCCCAGAAATGCACTGGCACAGGAGAACCTGGAGATCTGTTTGTGACTCATTTTTGTGCCCAGAAATCCCTTGGCAGAGGAGAAACTGGAGATCTCTCTGTAACTTGAAGCATTTTCCTTCGGGCTCGCTGGCGGGTGACACAAGTGGAACATGGAGCTATTAATGAGCAGCTCTGCAGGGAAAGGGAATTCGTGTCCTGTGGATCAAAGGAATTTGCTGGGGATTAATTCCATTTATTTACAAGTTCAGCTGCTTTGTAAACGTCTCCTCGTCGGGCCGTTCCTGTTAACAGCGGCCGGGGCTGTTTTTAATAACGTTTTTTATTTGGAACAAAACTGGCAGGAACGTTCTCTGCTTTCCTTCAGGGTTGGTGGCATTGCCTTCAAGCCTCCCTGGCCTCAGAGGCTGAGGTTTAACCCCTTGGTAGTCGAGGAGCTGTTCCAGACATGGAATATCTGGAAGCACTTGGCACAGGCTGCAGGAATCTGGTTTGGGTCTCAGAGCCCAGAGTTTGACATGCAATTAAAAGGCTGCGAGCTTTGCTCACTCTTATAAATTTCTTTTGCAAGTGTGGCTGTTAAAGTGCACTTTTATCAGCCACCTGTGCCCGCCTGGCTGTTTTACGGAGGGGCACTGGCCCCGTAAATTGGGGGTTTTGTCCCCTTTCAGGGGTTATTGGGGAGAGGGGCTGTTGGTGCAGCTGCAGGAGTTGGTGTTTGCAGCTACTGCAGCTCTCCTCTGGGGAGGGAGCTCATGTGGGGCCAGGGATGCCCACCTGGGCTGCTCCCAGGGGAGAACTGGCTGGAAAAACTGCGCAGGGAAAGGAGCGGTTCCTTGGGCTTCATGAGCTGGACACAGATGTGAAAGGTTGGAGCAGCCTTGAGGTCTGTTGAGAGGCATCTCATGGGTTGGAATGAAAAATGCAAAGTGGACTTGCAAGAGAGAGGTCAGAGGAGGTCATGGAAATGCTTCCAGGGCTGGAGCCTGGCTAGGAGAGCTGGGAATGTTCCCCTGGAAAAGGGAAAAATCCAGGGAATCCTCAGAGTGCCTAAAGGAGCTCCAGGAGAGCTGGAGAGGGACTGGGGACAAGGCCTGCAGGGACAGGAGCCAGGGAATGGCTCCCACTGGG
>JAXCLO010000208.1:70497465-70507615 GCA_035583995.1 Arremon aurantiirostris | reverse complement strand
ATCTTGGCAAGGAATTGCTGGCTGGGCTGGAATTCCCAGATTTGCTGTGGCTGCCCCTGGATCCCTGGCAGTGTCCATGGCCAGGCTGGACATTGGGGCTTGGATCCACCTGGGATAGTGGGAGGTGTCCCTGGCAATGGATGGTGGCACTGGGTGGGATTTAGGGTCCCTTTAACCCAAACCATTCCATGACTGTGCAGAACCCACCCTCCATGGGGCTGCTCAGCCCCATTTGTTGTGCTGGAACTTCAGGCTGGAGGATCCTCAGGGAACACAGGTTTTGGTTTGTAGGACACAGCCAGGGGAGGTCTCGTTTAAGCTCCTGCTCACACTTTTAGGCCAAGCTTTTCTCAGGGTTTTACCTTGGAAACCTCCATGGATGAGGCTGCAGAACCTCTGGGTGTTTTCAGTAAGAACCAGTTGTGTATTGTTCCTGCATCTTGCTGGTGACCCCCTGTGGGGACTGAGGGATCTTCTGGGAGCCTTTTGCTCTGGGGTGCTCTAGCCCCTCTCATCACAGGTGTCCCCCTGCCCTGCCTGGGCAATGCCATCCTTGTCCCACAGGATGCCAGCCCTGTTCCATGGGCTCCTTGGGATGTGGTGATTTCACAGAAGCCTGGGGTGCTTTGGGTGGAAGGGACCCTAAATCCCACCCATTCCCACCCCAGATGGTTTTTTGTGGGGTGATTTGGTGGGAATTTGTGAGTCCCAGCTCAGTCTTGGAACATCCAGAGCAGGCATGGGACAGGTGAGGAGTCCCACAGCTTCTTTTCCATCCTGGCATAAACCTGAACCTGCAGGAAACCCCTTGGAACTGCAGGCATCCCTTGGTGATTTTTAAAAATTTTTTTTTTCTATTGAGGTTGGGATTGAAAGTGTTAGAGATGGCATTTTTTGTTTGGATTTGAATATTTAATATTTTTTAATTCTATGATAGTCTTGTAAGTTGTGAGTTTTACAGTATTTTAGTAATAAGTGATAAATGACCCTGTATTTATTTTGATAACATCTTTTAAGGAAAAAGGTCTAATTAAAAAATCATGCATACATTATTCTTATTTTTAACTTAATAACTAATTATTCATGTGTCATAATGTGGACTTTTTGGTCTAATTATCCAGTGCCACCCCATCCATGGGCAGGGACACCTCCCACTGTCCCAGGTGCTCCAAACCCCAATGTCCAACCTGGTCTGGGACATTCCTGGGGATCCAGGGGCAGCCTCAGCAAATCTGGGAATTCCATCCTGGCAAGAGTGAAGGACTCAGGGCAGGAATGAAGGTTGAAGATGCTGAGGTCTCCTGTCCGTGCCCTGAGCTTTGTGTGCAGGGCCTCGGTCGGGGAGGTCCCTCTGTGGGATCATGGTCCTGGAATGTGGGTAAATCCCAGCCAGGGAGACTTGGATTAGCTCTTCCATCAGCAGGGACAATGAAATTCCATCCCCCAGGGAGGGATGATGGGATTTATGGAGGCTGCACGTGGCTCTTCCCTCGTTTATGGGAACCTCTGGACTCTGGGAGTGCTCCCAGGTGTCCCCAGGCTCTGGGGCTCAGTCCTGCAGTTCCTGTGGGATTGTGGCCAAGGGCTGGACACCCCTGCAGGCGCCTTCTGTCTTTATCCCATGAATCCCAACTTCCTCCTCTCCTCTCGCTCTCCAGGGATTTTCTCTGCAAAGCTCTGCCCACCTTGGAGCCTTTAAGGCTTAATTTTATGTTTTTTTATTCTATATAGAAATAAGGACAGGATGAATTGGCTAATTGAATTTTTTCCCTCATTTTATCAGTTCTTGCCATATGGAGCCTTAATATCTGTGCTGGGATTCCCCAGTTTGTTCCAGATACCCTCAAGAGCTTTTTGGGGGACATTTTCCCCTCAGAACTCCACATTTTGGGTGCCACCTCCTCTCCCTTTCCCCTCCCCAGTACCAAACCCCGCTCTCTGTGTGATGTGGTTTTTAAATCCCAACAACTTGGTCTGAGTCAGAGCCTCCCCATCCCCGAGCAGCAACAAGGAAAAGGAGCTTTTTGTGCTTCATAAAAAGTCCTGGGAACAGTTGCTGCTGATAAAATGTTGACAGACCCCCTTGCTCGCCGCTCCCCGTGGTGCCACTGCAGGGAAATGTCCCCATGAGGGACAGCTTGTGTACAGCTGAGCTTTATCACAAACAAACAAGGCTTTGGAAGCCTTCAGTGATTTCCATTTTTCCCCCCTCCCCATTCCCTCCAAGCTTTTATTTGCTTTTCTCCCTTTAAAGCTGAATTTACAGCTTCCTGGCCCGGCTGATTTCTGATTGACTTAAAAAATCATCATAAAAAAAGGCCCCCGTGTAGATGGAGCTGCTGAAATGCCTCCAAGGCGTTGTTTATAGGTCCATGTTCCCTCTCTGCTCAGGGAAAGTGAGCCTTTAATGCCTTCCACATTTCCTGGGCTCCAGTACAGAGCACTGTGGCCTTTGGAGATGCTTTTTGCTGCTTTTTGGGATTCTGAGGGAAATGTCGGCAGCCAGGGCCGGGATTCTGCCTCTCAAGGTGAGGCTGATATGTCTGGCTCTGGTGGGAGCTGGGGAGCTTCCAGAAGGTACTGTTGGATGAGTTTTGCTCCAGAGGGAATGGAGGGTGAGAAAGGTGAGGTTTTTCCAGGCTGGAGAGGCTCCAGGAGCAGGGAAACCTCAGAAATATCCCCTGGTCCCACCTGGGCTTGCAAAGCCCTGTGGGGCTCCAGCCCTTCCCACCATCCCTGCAGGCAGGCAGGGAACTCGTGGTGGGATGGAGATGGAGCATGGTTGTATCTGTGGCTGGAGTTTGGGGTGGAATTCCTACTCCTGGACACTTCTGTTGAATTCCCAAGGGAATGAGGCAAGCAGGGAAGATGTGGTGGGAATGAGCAGGGACACCTCAGTCACCTCATCTCTGGACACCTCCAGGTTGTGTCCATGGCTGAGGTTTGGGATGGAATTCCCATTCCTGGACACTTCTGTGTAATTCCAAAAGGAATGAGGCAAGCAGGGAACATGTGGTGGGATGGAGATGGAGCAGGGACACCTCGGTCACCTCATCCCTGGATGCCTGTGGCTGAAGATTGGGATGGAATCTTCACTCCTGGACACTTCTGTTGAATTCCCAAGGGAATGGAGGTTGAGGCAAGCGTGGTGGGATGAAGATGGAGCAGGGACACCTCGGTCACCTCATCTCTGGACACCTCCAGGGTGTGTCCATGGCTGAGGTTTGGGATGGAATTCCCACTCCTGGACACTTCTGTGTAATTCCCAAGGGAATGGGTGTTGAGGCAGGCAGGGAACTCGTGGCGGGATGGAAATGGAGCAGGGACACCTCAGTCACCTCATCCCTGGACAGACACCTCCAGGTTGAAGTTTGGGATGGAATTCCCGTTCCTGGACACTTCTGTTGAATTCCCAACGGAATGGGGGTTCAAGCAAACAGGGAACATGTGGTGAGATGGAGATGTAGCAGGGACGCCTTGGACACCTCATCCCTGGGCACCTCCAGGTTGTGCCCATGGCTGAAGTTTGGGATGGAATTCCCACTCCTGGACCCTTCTGTTGCATTCCCAAGGGAATGGTGGTTTAAGGAAGGTTCAGCCATCTCCCCAGAGCTCACCAGTGCTTCATCCACCTCCTCGAAGACCACCCCTCCATTATTTACTTAATTATCCTCCTGCAGCCACCTGGAATGGGTTTGGGGAGCACAGCTGGTGTCCCCTTGTCCTTTCTCCTGTATTGATCCCAGGTTTATGAGGAGACACTGCAGGTTTTTCCCTCCTGAGAGGTTTTTCCATCTTCATCCCATTGTTGGGGCTGTGGGGTGAGCACAGGCTGCTCCTGCAGGGGCCACAGGATGGACATTCCAGGACATGGATTTGGGACAAAGTGGAAGCAGCTGCTCACTTTGGCTGTAGAATTGTTCAGTGTCTGATTTTTGATGTAGAAAATGGAGTTTTCCTGTCCTGTCTCACCCGGTGGTTCTTTGTGGGGTGCTTTGGTGGAAATTTGTCAGTTGTGTGTCCCAGCTCAGCCTTGGAACATCCAGGGCAGGGATGGGACAGGTGAGGAGTCCCTCAGCTCCTTTTTCATTCTGGCATAAACCTGAACCTGCAGGAAACCCCTTGGAACTGCAGGAGTCCCTTGGTGATTTTTTTTTTTTTTTTAAATTTTTTTTTTCCTCTTAAGGTTGGGATTGAAAGTGTTAGAGATGGTATTTTGTGTTTGGATTTGAATATTTAGTATTTTTATTTATATTATAGTCTTGTAAGTTGTGAGTTTTATAGTATTTTACTAATAAGTTATAAATTGGCTCTGTATTTATTTTGATAAGGTCTTTTAAGGAAAAAACTATCTAATTAAGAAATGATACTTATATTATTCTTATTTTTAACTTAATAACTAATTATTTCTGTGTCATAATGTGGACTTTTTGGTCTAATTATAAAATATTACTTTTAAAGAATAAGATGAAGAAGGACTAGCTTCTGCTCTAGAACTTTCATCTTGTCTTATATATTTTACTATATTTTAAAACTTTAAGTTTTTTACTAGATGATATTACACACTTCTATTCAAATTATACACTCCTAATTCCAGTGCTGTCAATTAATTTTGGAAGCTTTCTTTATGCTCTCAGGTCAAATGCAGGGTTCTCTAGAGGGTCTGTGCCTTTCAACACGCAAAGTCCAAAATTTTCAGCATCTGAGGTTCCAACAATCCCTTTTGCCTGATTTTCCTGGAGCAGGAGTGTGAGGGAGCTGCTGGGGCTGTGAGGGGTCAGCTTGGATCACTGTGCTCCTGGTCAAGAAATTTGGGATTTTCTTTGGTCCTTCTACCCCAATAACTCCTTGTTTGCATTCTAAAGGAAGTGGCAGGTGATAAATTCTGGTTTTAGGGCATAGCTTGGGTGCTGACTCTCTGGTTTTGCTGTCCCAGCTTTGCTTTAGGAAAGCTGAAGTGAGTCTTTAGTGTGGAAACGTTCATAAAATCCATTTGTAGGGTGAGCAGCCCTTTAGCAGGCTGGGCTTTGTAGGGAAATCTCCTTCCCAGGGGGATCCAGGCTCTGCTGCTGGCTCTGGTTTCCCTCCAGCCCTTCCCAAGTCATCAGGAGCAGAAGATTAAAAACAAAAAATAGCAACTTCAGTCCAGTTCCTTAAAGAGCAACAATTTCTTCAGTTAATCAGAGAACCATGGAGTGGTTTGGGTTGGAAGGGACCTCGGAGTTCATCCAGGGCAGGGACAGCTCCCATGGACCAGGATGCTCCAAGCCCCAATGTCCAACCTGGCCTTGGATTATTGTTTAGGATTCCAATTGTTTTGGATTCCACAGATACAGAAATGGAAGGAGTAAAAGAAAGAGGCAGATGTAAAAGGAGGAAAAAAGGAGAGACATAAGTGAAAGGAGGAAGGAAAGAGACAGAAATGAAAGGAGGAAAGAAAGGAAAGCAAGGAGAGGCAGAAATGTGAGGAGGAAAGCAAGGAGAGGCAGAAATGAAAGGAGGAAAGAAAGGAAAGCAAGGAGAGACAGAAATGAAAGGAGGAAAACAAGGAGAGGCAGAAGTGAAAGGAGGAAAGAAGGAGAGACAGAAATGAAAGGAGGAAAGCCACAGAGATGCCCTCCTTGACGAGAGCTCCTCTCCCACCTCTGGGCTCTCCTGCTGTGGCCCAGGAGGTGACATCCAGCAGATCACAGGGCTGGCCTGGCCTGACGTGCAGCTGATTGCCATGGCAGAGGCTTTATAAGGATTGAAGTTGGGATTTGTTGACTTTTCTTATCTGTCAGGCTTCAGTCGCTGTGATGTCGCTCCAAAACAGCACGGACAGCTCGTAAATCTGAATTATCCCTCGCTGTTCTGGGGTGAGGGCACTTTTATCTATTTATTTGATCTATTTAATCTATTTATTGTATAAGTTTTATCTATTTATTGTATAGGTTTTATCTATTTATTTTGTAAGTTTTATTTATTTTTAATTTTAATTTTATTTTTATTTTATTTATTTGTAATTTACTTTATGAGTTCTATTTATTTTATTTATTTTAAATTTTTTTTAGTTTATTAATAATTATATATTAATAAAATAATTAAAATAAAGTTTATTTTAATTATTTTTATTTATTTTACATCATCCCATGGCCGTTTCTGAGGTGGTTTCTCCTTCCCTCCTGATGTCTGTGGGAATCCAGCTCATTTTCCTGTTGTTTTTCCAGTCTCATCCAGGAGTTTTGCTCTTCCCTTGGCTCCTGTCACTCTGGATATGGCAGAATGAGGGAGCAGCCATGAGAGGAAAGGGAAAGGAAAGGGACTGGTGATGTTGGTGCTGGAGAGGCTGTCAGGCAGATATTCCATAGGAGTGCATCCAGGGATTCCTGTGTGGATCCCAGCTCCTTCTCCATAGTGAGTTTCTTAGTGTGGACAGATTTTTTTATATGTCTATATTAAATTTATTTATTTGTATATGTGTATATACAAGGGCATGGAGGGACAGGGAATGGTTTAAACTGAGGGAAAATAGGATTAGAAGAGGTTTTATGGAGGAATTCCTGGCTTGGGAGGGTAGGGAGGCTCTGGAATAGAATTCCCAGATTTGCTGTGGCTGCCCCTGGAATGGAATTCCCAGATTTGGCAGTACCCAAGGCCAGGTTGGACATTGGGGCTTGGATCCACCTGGGATAGTAGGAGGTGTCCCTGTCCATAGCAAGGGGTGGAACAGGATGATCCTTGTGGTCCCTTCCCACTCAAACCATTCCAGGATTTTTGTCAAGTTCAAGAAGTGTCCATTCTGCTAAAAAAACTCAAAAAACCCCAACTGGTGGCCTCTTGTGGTGTAAAAGAACAAAAATCTGGTGTAGGGGTAAATCTGGGACTGAGGTGTAGGAAATGTAACGGAAGCTTTGGGGAATAATTTGGGATAATTCCCTGTGGAGTGTCACGTTTGGGGTGATTTGGTGGGAATTTTTCAGTTGTCCCAGCTGAGCCTTGGAACATCCCGAGCAGGCATGGGACAGGTGAGGAGTCTGACAGCTCCTTTTCCATCTTGGCATCAACCTGAACCTGCAGAAAACCCCTTGGAACTGCAGAAATCCCTTTTTGCCTGATTTTCCTGGAGCAGGAGCGTGAGGGAACTGATGGGGCTGTGAGGAGCTAGCTTGGATCATTGTGCTCCTGGTCAAGAAATTTGGGATTTTCTTTGGTCCTCATACCCCAATAACTCCTCCTTGTTTGCATTCTAAATCCCTCCTTTAGGAATTCCAGCTGGACAGGTCAGGTTTGTGCACAGGAACAGAAAAATTCCCAAAGCTGAGGTGGAGGAGCCTGGCCGAGCTCAAGGCTTTGGCATCAGGGATGGGATTTGGGATCATTCCCATGGGAGGTGCTCTGACCCTATTGCTGTGCTGGAAAAGAGGGGTTTGGTCATCACAACCAAACAACTCTGATCCTAAGTGCACTTAGAGTGTGAAAAATCAGATTTCACCCAGAGTTCTCCTTTTTCTTGGGGTTTAATTGCAGGGAAGGGGCTGTGGGGAAGTTGGGGCCTTTGGGAAGGGGTTGGAAAAAGCAGCTTGGGGTTGCCACTGTGCATTATTAATTTGGTGTGTGCACACTCTGGGGTTTCAGGGGCAGGCTCCCACTTCCAGCATGCTCACTGTGGCTTTCCCAGAGTTTTCCCAGGGTTTGACAGGCTGATCCAAGGCTTTAGCTCTTGGAAACCACTTCAGTGGGGCCTGGGAGCCACGGAGATTATCCAAGCTGGAGCAATCAATCCCTTATGTCCTGAACCGCTGGAGATCCAGGGCTGAACTTCCCCTCGCTGACTCCTCACACTGAATCAACTCCTTTTTTGTAAAAACCAATTTTTAAATCATTCCTCCTTTTGAGTTACGGGCAGAGTGAAGGGGGCTGGGATTGGGAGACCTCGAGTTGGAGGCAAACGTGGGCTTTGTGTTGGAGCCAGGATTTATTTTATTTTACACCATCCCACGGCCATTCTTGAGGTGGTTTCTCCTTCCCTCCTGATGTCTGTGGGAATCAGCTCCTTTTCTGTTGTTTTTCCAGTCTCGTCCAGGAGCTTTGCTCTTCCCTTGGCTCCTGTCACTCTGGATGTTGCCAAATGAGGGAGCAACCATGAAAGGGAAAGGAAAAAGAAAAGAAAAAATGGAAAAGAAAAATGGAAAGGAAAAAGGAAAGAAAAAATGGAAAAGAGAAAGGGGAAAGGGAAAAGAAAAATGGAAAGGAGAAATGGAAAGGAAAAAGGAGAAATGGAAAGGAAAAAGCAGAAAGGGAAAGGAAAGGAAAAACAGAAAGGAAAGGAACTGATGGTGTTGGTGCTACAATCTCACAAATTCTCAGCCAGGTGGGAGAAGGGGTGGGCAGGTCCTGCTGGGGGCTCAGCACTTCCAGGGAATGAGCAAGGGAAGCAGGAAAGGCAGGAATGTGCCCTGGGAGAATTCTCTGCTGTGGGTGCAGGACATATGGACGTGGCACTCAAGGGGCTGTGGTGTCCCTTGTGGGGCCATCCCGTGGGATTTGGCCACATTTGGGTTCTTGGGAGGCTGAATTCCGAGGGATCAGTGGGGAGGGGTTGGGTTGCTCTGCTGGAAGAGTGGTGAAGCTCTGGAGCAGCTCCTCAGGACACCACCCCTGGAAGTGCTCAGGGACAAGGGGATGTGGCACTTTGGGATAGGGTTGAGTGGGGATGGGGAATTCGAACAAAACTTGGACTTGATGATCTCAGAGGGTTTTCCTAACCTTTCTGATTCTGTGGGGAGCCCAGGGGAGCTGTAGCTGAAGGAAATAAATGGAATAAGTTTGTTCTTATCTGCTGAGGAACTGTGGAATCTCCAGGCCTGCACTGCTGGGGCTTGTCTTGCCTGGACACCAAAATCCAGGAGTCAGGAGCCTCCAATCCTTCAGAAACTCCCTCAGCAGCTCCAATGGTCCCAAACTCATTTATTTCCTTCCCATCCTCATTAACTGCGTTAGAGCCTGCCTGAAGTGTGAGGTTTCACGTCCCTTCCAGGCTCCCTCTCCTTCCCCATCCCTGTGATCTCCGGAGGTGCAGCTCATCTTTTCCAGCTTTTTTTTGGGAACAATGGAGGACGGCCACTTTCTCATTTAGATGAAAAAAAAAGCTTTATAGAGTTGTTTTTGTATAAAAAGTCTCCAGTTGGGGCTGGTGATCAGTGAGGGGCAGCCTTTTGTAGTGCCTGGGTAAATCTGTTCCAGCGCCACGAGCAGACGGGTGTTTACATTAGCGTGTTAATTCCTTATATTTGGGGACTTCTGATCCATGGAAAAACAAAGTAATGAAAGAGTTTTTTTATTCTTTCCCCCCCCTTCTTTCTCTCTCTCTCCATAAATTAGAAACATTCACTTGTAGAGGGAAAAAAAAAATTTGTGAAGTTAAAGGCAAAATTATGGCATTTATTATCTTGAATTTCCATGACTGGTTAATTTTGCCTGTGTGTGGGTGGCTAAATAATCCTTCTGTTTCCGAAATCTTCCCGAGGAATTCTTTGTTAGTGCAGCAAGACAGACGCCCACTGTGGAGAGTTGAAATGGTCAAATCCCGTCCCGGTGCCGGGGATGGCGGATCTGCAGAGGGGCTGAAGGGATTCCTCATTTCCACAGGTTTAATCCCTGTACTGCTCACTTTTGGGAATTCCATGTGGGGAAGGGGCAGGGACGGAACTTTGGTGGGATTGAGGCCTCTGCTCATGCAGAGATGGCTCTGGAGCATCTTCCCTGGAGGTTTGGTGAGGGAACACCTGTGGGAATGCAAAGGAGCCTCCTGCCAATCCATGGAAAGGGATTTGGGATAATGTCTGGCTTTCTGCAACTCAAGTTACTCCCATTTTCCACCTTCATCCCTCTCTCCTGGTGTAACTTTTCATTCTGAAGTCTTTCAGAGCCCTCAGGAACTGCTTTGCTCTTTGCCCATCTGTGTTCATGGAATCATGGAATGGGTTGGATGGGAAATGACCCTTAATCCCATTCCTATTCCATCCCCAACCATGGCAGGGACATCTTCCACTATCCCAGGTGGATCCAAGCCCCAATGTCCAGCCTGGCCTTGGGCACTGCCAGGGATCCAGGGGCAGCCACAGCAAATCTGGCAATTCCAGCCCAGCCAGCAATTCCTTGCCAAGAT
>JAXCLO010000208.1:70470011-70490696 GCA_035583995.1 Arremon aurantiirostris | reverse complement strand
CAGAACTGGGGCAGAACCTCCTTAAGGTTGGGACTACGGGCTTGGAACTGGAATTGTGTCAGCAGAGCAGGCTGAAATCCTGGGATAATGGTTGGACTGATGGTCTTGGAGGTCTTTTCCAGCTTGGATGATTCTGGGAAGGAGGTGAGGCCACAAAGGATGGGATTTAGGGACCTCCTCCTGCCCTTTGCTTCCCAACCTGCAGCATCCACGGCCTTGTGCCCTTTCCCCAGGGAGATTTGTGGCTGGAGCCTTTTTTGGGAACCTGGTGTGCGGGTGATGACAGCTGCAGGGAATTATTCTGGAGGGATGGGGAATTCTACACCAGCCCTGACAAAAACTCTGTGGCCAGAGCAAAGGCCCCGGCGTCCTCCTGCAGCCTCGGCTCAGCCTCTCTTCCTCTGGAGGATTCCAGAAGGGATAAAAAAAGAAGCTGCTCATTTAATTTCCTTCCTTGGAAGAGCCAAAACCAACAGTGTAAAACCAGACACATGGCAGGGGAAAAAAAGCCTTTCCAAGGCCTCTCCCCCCCTGGAGAAGGCCGGGATTGTTGACATTTCCCTCTGGGTTCCTGCTGCTGACCTCGGTGATCCCGAGCAGGAGCCAAATTAGCGGCTGCCCCCGGCCCTGCTGCACATGTGTCCATCCTTGGGAAGCACCAGGGCTTTTTCCAGAGCAGCCTTTGGAGTGACAGAGCCAGGGAAGAGCAGCTCCTGCCTGGGATCAGGGAGGAGCTGTTGGGAAGCGTGTGGAAAATCAGGCCCTGAGTGATCCCAGGGATTCTCCAGCTTGTTGTTGTCCCAGAATTCTGGAGCCTCCTGGGGGATCCCTCAACCCCTTCATGGAGTGTCCTGGGTGGGCAGGATTTGGATGTGCAGCTGGGGTTGCTTTGGGAATGCTGCTGGAGCCGTGGTGTGGCTGAGGCTGGAAAAGCCCTCTGAGATCCTGGAGATCTCCAGGGCCACCACTGCCTGTGTCCCCAGGTGCCACATCCACAGGGCTTGAAATCCCTCCAGTGATGGGAACTCCAGTCCTGCCCAGTCCAGGAAATTTTCCTTAATGTCCAACCCAACCTCCTGCTGTGTTTTCCTTATGTTGTGCCATTGTGGGAAAACCAAATTAATTTGGGAAAACGGCCTTGGGAATGAGGTGCTGACCTTGCTCAGGTCCTTCAGGTGAAGATGCCAAAAGGAAATGGCCTCAGGCTGGGCCAGGGGAGGCTCAGGTTGGACATCAGCAGGAATTCCGTCATGGAAAGGGTGCTCAGGCCTTGGGAGTGCCCAGGGAGGTTTGGAGTCCCCATCCCTGGAGGTGTCCAAGGAATTCCTGGATGTGGCACTCAGTGCCAAGGTGGGGATTGGGCACAGCTTGGACTGGATGGTCCTGGAGGGATTTTCCAACCTCAAGGATTCTGAGATCTGAGCTGATCCTGAAGGACAACCCGAAATTGATGGTGAAATCTGGGAATGTCCTCCTGGAAATCTGCTCCTCCTCAAAGGCCTTTCTACCCTCAACTCCTCTTCTGTTGGCGCTGCCAGGTGATTTTGGGGGTTAAAACCAAGTCTTGGGGGATTGTGAGGTTTTTTTGGGAGCAAATACTTACAGGGAATGGGGCAGAAGTCTGCAGAATTCAAGCACTGTTGATATCTGAGCTGCTTTTTCCTCTCTTTAGGTGTAAAAATGGCTGGTGAAGGGAAAAAGTGACGTGTGAGGGTGGAATTAGAGATGGGAATAACTGGGCAGGAATCACTTTGGGAATTTGTGATGTTGATAAGGCCCAGCTTTGGCTCAGAGCATTTTCTGAGATGTTTTAGAGAAAGGAAATCGTGCCAGAGCCTTCTCCTTGCTCCAGGTGTGTCTGGAATGTGGGGATGGAGCAGCAGCACCACTCCTGCAGTGCTCAGGTTCCACTCTTGGTCTCTCAGTGAATTAATTCTGTGTAATCCCTGGGGTTTGAAGCAGGAGTTGATCTTAAATGAGGATTTCAGGGTGGCTTTTGGGAGAATTCCTACTTTGCAACGTGGTGTGTGACTCACTGTTTGGTGCAGATTCTCTTTGAGGAGGCTGATTTGCTCAGTGCCCCAATAATTTTATTTAAAACTCCTTAGTTTGGGAATTCCTGGTTGCTCCAAACCCCATCCAGCCTGGCCTTGGGCACTTCCAGGGATTGAAAGTCTACAAACTAAAAAAACCTAAAATTAAAAATGACTTTCAGGTCAATTCAGCCTTGGCAAAAATGACTTTTTCAGAAGAAATCTCCATGAATCCCCTCTGATTTCTGACAAGGAGCTGCCATTGTCCAGAAATCCAATGAATGTCTGAATCAGAGGGGATGCAGTGGGAATAATTCAGCTGAGCAAATAATGCCTCTCCATAAAATGGCCTGGAATAACACGCAGAGGACTGGAAAAACACGGCGGTGACCAAGGAAAACACCATCACATCCATATTAATTTTTCATTTTCAGTTCGGAGAGAAGCCCTCGGTCACTATTAAAGTGTATTTTAAATTTTTATGTTCTTTTTCGTGCCCTGATGGAGCAAACCAGGCCTGCTGAGGAAAGGCCTTCAGCATGCCCCAGTCACCTTGAGGGGAAACCAAGCTCATGCCTAAAGCTGAGTTTGCTCCCGAGCTCCTTGCTGATCCCAGCATCCCAAATTCCCGAGCCTTGCTGGGAAACTGAAGCTGGAATTTGGCATTGGCTGGAGATTTTGTCATAGCAAACAGCCAGAACAGAAGAAATATTTCCCCAGCGTTGTTAAAATACGGGGGAATATTGTTTTAGGGAGAGCTTTTATTGCATTGTCTGCAGCCTGAGAAAGTCCAGAGCAGCGCAATCCGCCCGAAAGCCGTTTTGATGGAGCTGGAATTTTCTAATTCCTCGTGTCAGTGTGAGCGGGATATATGGAGTGCACACAGTGGGATTTTCAAAACAAGGTCCCTGGCAGCTTTAAATAATTATTGGGAATCAAGAAGAGATTAAACAGTCCCTTCCTTCCACCTCCCATCCCCATCCCTGCTCCCTTCCCTGGGTGGGAATCGGGGGTGCCTCGGGAAGCTCCTGCTCTGCTCTTGGCCAGGGCTGGAGGATTCCAATTTCCCTCCTGGGTTTTTCTCTCTTGGAAAACCCCCCTGGAATGGCTGCACTGGGGAGGTGTTTACAGGAACGCAGCCGGGGCTGTCAGAGGATGGGAAGCGGCAGCAGCCGCTGGATTTGGGAGCCTGGAGCTTCCCAAATTGAAATGTTACAGAGCTGCCGAGGAGCTGGGAGGGGAAGGGGGTTTGGGAATATTTGGGAAGGGGAGTGGATGCCATGGATGGATGGATTTTATTGTGCTGGCACCATGGGGGGCATCCAGATCCTCAGGATGCTGGAAGTGGAAGGCGCTCCTGGTGCCTGGAATTCCCACTGGGATTCACCAGCCCTGTGTCTGCAGGGAATTCCTGCTGGGATTCACCGTGTCTGCAGGGAAAGTTCAGCCTCTGGATTGGGAGCAGGGGTGGCATTGCTGAGAGGAGCCCTAACAGGATCCAGGGTCACCATTCCTGCTTTTCCAAGGGGCTCATCCAGGGAATTCCATCATGCTGGCAACGGCCCTGTCTGTTCCACACAGAGGTTTTGGAGCAGTGTCAGGGCTCGATTTCGCCTCTGCCTTTGACCTGGGGTGCTGAAGGAAAACATTCTGCAGGGAAAAGAGAACAAATCCAGGCTCGAGAGCAGCTCATGGGATCCATCCCAGAGGAGCAGCTGGAGCTGCGGGGAGTCTCCTCATTCCGTGTGCCTTGGGAGCAGAATTCCCTGCAGGATCTCACTTCAAGGAGCATCCCTTGGTGTTAATGGAGCCACACATGGAGCCTCTTCCAGGCTGCAGCTGCCTTGGAAAAACAATTCCCTGTCTCTCCATCTTTGTTCTGTGGAAAGGCACAAGCTGAGATGGGGAATTCATCCCGCCAGCCCCAAATTCCAGGGATTTGCTGCCCTTCCCACTGTCCCCCTGCTCTGGCTGTGCAGGGAAAGGGAACCGAGGTGTTCTGCAGGTTTTTGGCTCTCTGTGAATTTCCTGGCTGCCTTTTTCAGCCCAGAGGTTTGTGGGGTTTGTGTTCTCCCTGTTTTTCCCTCTTCCCCAGCTGTCAGTTCATCCCAGGCATTTCTCTGAGCTCACTTGGATGCTGCTTCTGCTGCGTTTCCCATCGCTCCAGAATGTGGAGTTTGGGGTGATGGAAACATCTCCTGTTCCCTATCCAGGATGAGCTGCTATCCTAGGAGATGGAGAGTCTCTGGAATATGCTGGAGTTGCTGATTTTAGGGGTCCTTTCCGGCCTCAGGATTCTGTGAATCTCAGCTCACGCAGGTGCAGCAGGGGAGCTCCTCCACTGAAGAATTCCCCTGACCCAGGAGCTCTCTCCCTAAAATGTTTTCCATGTGCAGCAGTGGGAAGCTTGGGCAGGATGTCCTGAGTTGGACCCACAAGGATCATGGAATGATGGAATGGTTCGGGGTGGGAGGAGCCTCAAAGATCATCTCATTCCAACCCTTGCCATGAGGAGAATCCATGAACAGGGTCATCAGTCCAGCTCCTGATCCTGACCCCAAAATCCCACCCTCTCCCTGGGGATGTTGTCCAGACTCTCCTAGAGCTCTGGCAGCCTTGGGAATGTGCCCATTCCCTGGGGAGCCATTCCAGCTCCCACCAGACTTCCTTCCTGAAGAGTCCAGGAGAGCTTTGCAGATCCTTTACCTCCAGACCTCCTTGGGCAGTCACTTTGGGAAAGCCTGGAGCTGTTTGGATGTGGGAAAAGTTCTGGGATGGAACAGGACACAGCAGGAAGCACAGCGTGGAGCAGAGGGCTGGAATCTCATGGAATTCCATCCTGGTTTGCAGCTCAGCTGTTGAATTGCAGCAGAGCTGGGCCAGAGGAGGTCCCTGAGCCCGGGGAGCTGCCGGGGTGGGAGCTCAGCTCTTGTTTTCCAGAGCTGCTCTCACGTGAAGCCACACTGGGGACGCAGAGATAAGAGAGCTGCATCCATCAGATTGCAATCAGCTTTCATTCCTCCTCCTGCTTCTCACTTCTGAAGTTGGGAACAAGCCCAACTTTGTATCAGCGATGTTCCTAAAGGAGCCTTCGCTTCCCACTCTGCTATTTATAGAGGGCCCTTTCTTGGGCATATGGAGAGCAGCTTGGTTTCCCCATCTCAGCAGCTCCTGTTTGATCTCTTGTGCATCTTCAGGGAAGGGGGATCAATAATTGATCCATTCAAGGCTGAGCTGAGAGTTTAACATGGCTCAGAGCTGGGTTGGATGGGGCTTGGAGCTCCCTGGGGCAATGGGAGGTGTCCCTGCCCATGGCAGGTGTGGCACTGGATGGGATTTAAGGTCCTTTCCACCCAAACCATTGTGGGATTCTCTGACTGCCATGAGCACATGCTCAGCCAGTGCTTCTCCTCCTCCTGCTCCTCCTCCACCTCCAGTTCCAGGTTCTTGCCCTCCTTCACATGCCCTGGCCCAGCCTCAGGTGCTTCTCCAGCCACCCCTCATTTTCCTGATGTTCTGCTACTAATCCCACTCAGTCCAGTTAAACCAGCATGAATTAATATTAAATATAAATTAATTTTATATTTATATTTAATAATATAAGAGCTGATCAAGGGATCTGAGTGTGCAGGAACTCCCTGACATCACTGAAGTTTCTGTAGATTCCTAGTGGTTGGGAGAGTCATAATTCCTCAAAAAGCCACCCTACCTGAACTAAAGTTCATGAGGAATTATAATTAGGATTATCCCATTTGCATTCCCACTTTTATCCATGAACCAAATCCACCACTGCTGCAGCTCCCACTTGGTTTTTCAGTGGCTTCTAACAGGTTTGGACCATGTCCCAAGCCTGGATTAAAAGAATTCCAGGACACCTCAAGTGACGTTTGTTACCCTATGAATTGTGCAGCTCCATCTCCACATTGTCCTTTGGAGAGAAAGTGAGGAGCATGCCAAGATCTTTCAGTCTTTCATCAGCCCCAAATCCTCTGCACATTCCCTTGGCTGCATCTCAGCCTGTTCTGCTGCCTTCCATGAGTGACCCAGTTTGGAACAATCTGAAGGACTCAAGAAGGTTCTTGAAATAAGAGGGATTGGATTGTGCTGACCTGGATCCCATTTCTGTGCTGGGAATTCCACAGAGCTGTGTCTCCATGTTGTCCTTCCGAGAGAAAATGAGCGTGCCAAAATTTCCATCAGCCCCAAATCCTTTCCACATTCCATTGGCTGCATCTCAGCCTGTTCTTCTGCTGCCCTCCACAAGCGACCCAGTTTGGAAGAAACTGAAGGACCCAGAGAGGTTCTGGGGATGAGAGGGAAGAGGTTGTGCTGACCTGGATCCCATTTCTGTGCCGGGAATTCCACAGAGCCAGGCTTCCACGAGATGACAGCTGCGACCCCGCTGTCACAAGCTCTGAAGTCTCTCCAAACCTCCTTTCTTAGCCTGTTGTGTGCTCAGCACCCTCGGTGATCCCGAGCTGGGGAAATTTGGGCTGTGTTGGGATCAAAGCCGTGCTCGTGTTCCCCACGAGTTCCAACACTTGCGGCCACCGGGTGCCGCGGCCAAGCCGGAGCTGATCCCTTTCAACACCCGCCGCTCCTGCTCCTTCCAGGGGTGATTAGGCACGCAGCTCGAGCGCAGCCAGCGCTGAGGAACTCGTTTGAAGGCCTTGAGACAGTGTTTTACATAATCATCATCAGGAGTTGCTTTAATTAGGCTCGGCAAAATGTTTCAATTTTCGAGCGAAACGTTCCGTTTTTTACTGCCCTGCTCGGAGTCGCAGCTGAGACGTGGAGGAGCTGTGAAGGCTGAAGGAATTCCAGAGGAGAACGAGGTCATGGGGAGTGGCTTCAGGAGGACACATTTCCACCTCTGGATGATCCCCAAATCTCCATGCAAAGCTGCTCCTCAGCACAGCACAGAATCCCAACATGGTTTGGGTTGGAAGGGACCTTAAATCCCATCCCATTCCCAATGCCATCCATGGGCAGGGAACCCTCCCACTGTCCCAGGCTGCTCCAAGCCCCAGTGTCCATCCTAGCCTTGGACATTCCAGGGATCCAGGGGCAGCCACGGCTGCTCTGGGAATTCCATTCCAGCCCCTGCCCACCCTCCCAGCCAGGAATTCCTTCCCAATCTCCCATCTCTCCCTCCCCTCTGATGTTTTAATTATTTTGAGGGGTTAAAGACTCATGCTGTGACTTGGCATTCACAATTCTGAAATGAATGTTCAGGATTTTTGCCTAAAATATGAGTATTTAGATGCAAATTCATCACAGACAGAGTGTTGGATGGGACCCACAAGGATGATGGAATCCAACTCTGATGGAACTGGGTCTGATGGTCCCATCTATTCCAGGGAATCATCAGTGCAATCAGGTCATGGGGAGTGGCTTCAGGAGGACACATTTCCACCTCTGGAAGATCCCCAGATCTCCAAGCACAGCAGCTCCTCAGCCAAGCACAGCTCCATCTCCCAGGATCCCAGCATGGTTTGGGTTGGAAGGGACCTTAAATCCCATCCCATCCCACCCTATCCCATCCCATCCATGGCAGGGACACCTCTCACTGTCCCAGGTGGATCCAAGTCCCAGTGTCCAACCTGGCCTTGGACTCTCCAAGGGATCCAGGGGCAGCCACAGCAAATCTGGGAATTCCATTCCAGCCCCTGCCCACCCTCCCAGCCAGGAATTCCTTCCCAATCTCCCATCTCTCCCTGCCCTCTGACAGTGGGAAGCCATTCTTCCCCTCCGATGTTTTAATAATTTTGAGGGGTTAAAGACTCATGCTGTGACTTGGCCTTCACAATTCTGAAATGAATATTCAGGATTTTTGCCTAAAATACGAATATTTAGATGCAAATTCATCACAGACAGAGTGTTGGAAGGGGCCCACAAGGATCATGGAATCCAACTCTGATGGAACTGGGTCTGATGGTCCCATCCATTCCAGGGAATCATCAGTGCAATCAGGGAATGATCCACGTGAACGTTCTGTGCAGCTGCAGGGAGGAACATTTAATTAATTCCGAGGCAATTACCCTGACGAGCCGGTCCAGCTCCGAACAGGGACATTTTCCCAGTTGCTGTGTGGAGGCCAGATGGGAACACAGTCTGCTATTAGGGCTTGGCTTGCCCCTCCTGAGGTTCCTGGCAGGTAATCAGTCTATTTTTCCCACTTGGATTTTGGTGATCTGGGAATTAGGCCCACAGGGATGTCCAGGAGATGTTTCAGTGTGAATGGAAGGTTTATTTTTTAAATTTTTTTAATATTCCCACTAGGAAATATTCCTTGCCCTTGCCAAATACCAGGATGCAAATAGAAATCTCTGGGCTCCGTTTGGCAGCAGATGGAAAAAACTAAACCAGGCAGGAATTAATGTGGACTTTTGGGATTTGGTAAAACCTGGTGTGGGTCACCTCAGTGCTGCCTTCCAGCACTGGTTCTCGTAGGGTCATGAAGGTTGGAAAAGACTTCCAGGATCACATGGAGTCATGTAAAAGACCTCTGAGATGGTGGAGTCCAGCCCATGACCTCACACCACCGTGTCACCCACACCATGGCGCCATTCCACACCATCAAGTCCAGCCTTTGAGGTGACCCTTTGGTCACTGGGGCTTTGTGCCACCAACACCCGCGCAGACCAGCTGCAAATAATCTGAGGTGCTGTCCTAACACTCCTCATCCTCTGTGCTCTGCAGTTCATGGATTAATTTGGGGTTTTCCTGCTCTTAATGAGGGGTTTTTCATGTGCACCCAATGAGGAGTTCGTCATGGAGTTCATGGGAAGTGACCCATGGACTTAGTGAAGGCTCTGGTCATTTGGAAATGTTGATACTCAAAGCACAAATGTTTATTTGTGTTTTTCTAATTTACCACTTGGATATTTGCTGGGAGCTGGGATGAGGTGAGGCTGGGACATAAATGGAAGTTGGAAACACCAAAACCTCAGAACTGAAGAAGGCGAAGGTTGCTCACACTGTGTTCAGGAATTTATTCTACATCTGATATCAAAGTTGGTGACGATGTCATTGGTGAAATTCTATCTCAGGTGGCCTCCCTGAGATCCTAAAAATCAGGATAAATGGAAATTCATTGATTTTTAGGGAATTGGCTCCCATCTCCTGGTGACCTGTGGTGGCTCAGGTGTCCCCTGGGTTGGACCCTCTGCTGGGGTTACAGGGAGGGCCCTGCTCTGTTCCCATCCCAACCTGTGCAGGTTTCAAAGGTTTGGGCCTCAGTGGGATTATTGGAAAGGTGAAGGAAGCCCTTGCAGAGGTGAAGCCACTCCTCAGTCCTGTGCTTTCTGTAGGATTTCAGTGCCATTCCCAAAGGTTTTATTTATTGGCTGTGACGCTGCAGCCCCGGGAGCAGGGAATGAGGATAATTACCAGGAAATTATTCCGTGGCCTTCAGCAGGGCTGTGCCCTCTCTTTGGCTGCTGGAGCTGCAGTCTGGGAAGGGGAGCTCATTCCTGACCATTCCCAAGGAGGGCAGGGGCAGGATCAGGGATTTCCTGCATGGAAATCCCAGTGCTCCCAGTGCCCAGGAGCTGCCTGGCATGGATGTGGATCAGAGGCCTTTGGGACCTCCTGGATGTTGGGTTTTTCCTGTAGGGAACCAGGATCTATAACAAACATGGGGCACTGAGGGGTTGATGTTAACCCTGAAACAGCTGCAAAGTACCTGATCCCAAAAAATGCCGTTTGATGGCTTTGGAGTGTCAGGAACGTGGAATATCCCTGATTTGGGTGTGGCACAGTCTGTCAGCTGCAGACTTCCTGGGATTTGCACAATCCAGGGAATCACAGAGAGGTTTGGGTGGGAAGGGATATTAAGGATCATCCCATCCATGGGCAGGACACCTCCCGCTGTCCTTGGTGGATCCAACCCCAATGTCCAACCTGGTCTTGGACACTTCCAGGGATCCAGGGGCAGCCACAGCAAATCTGGGATCCCTTGGAAACACCTCAGGGTACACAGAGTGTCTGGGTAGGATGGAGTTAAATAACTTTTGATGTGAAATCAGTTCCAATGGATTTAGGATTTTCTTATGGCCAAAATCCATACAGGAACAGAGGGAGCTGCTTTCTTTTCTCTCCTTTGTTGGGAGTGGCATTTTCTAAATAAAATGTTTACTTGGTCTTTTGCCCTTTCCTCCTGAACCGCTGCACCTTTGAGGAGGTGGAACGGAACAGTTCAGGAAAAAGATTCCAGGGGAGCCACGTCCTGAGCAATCTCTCTGGAATGTTCTCGTGGCAGGTGTTGGTTTGGCTCCACCTGCAGAGCTTTACTTCAGGCCAGAGAATATTTACATTTTTTGTATTCTCTGTGTATTTACATTTTTTCCTCACCAACATTCGCCTCTGGGCACTGGGGTTTGTGCTGGGGTTGTCCTCAGCTCATTGGAGCTGGACAAAGATGGGAAAATTGGAATCTTTATCGGTGTTGGAAACAGGATTTGTGGGGCTTGAGGGATTTGTTTGATTTATCAAAGAGAAGGGGATTTTGGTTTGTGTTTAGAGAGCACTGATTGCAGCCACTGTTTAAAATAAGCAGCCCAGGGCTGAGGAGTTAAAGGTCAAAGCTGGGTCAGGGTTTGGGAGTGGAGCAAAGACCTCCAGGGATGACCCATCCAGGCTTGTGATGATCCATCCAGGCTTGTGGTGGCCATTGCATCATCCCTTGAGAACCTTTGCAATCCCAATGAGTCATTTTCTCTAAAACTCCCAAGTTCCAACCACAACCCCTGACCTCGAGGTGGGCATTCATCAGTGGCCAGCTCCTCTGCATTGTTTGGGATCCAGGACTACCTGAGCTCCCTAAAACCTCACGTAGGAACAGTGGGTTCAAACTTGTTTTTCTTCTTGTGGCGAAGACCAAATTTCAAAAGCCGAGAGGAGCTGAAAGGGAAGGGAAGCTGAGCTCCAGCTGGGGCAGCCAGGGGTTTGGGAGCTGTGATTTGGGCTCTGATAACGCTCCCTGTGTGGCCCTGGGTGAGCTGTTAATCCAGGGGTGCCTCCCTGTGCGAAGCTGTCCAGCAGCTCCCGCTGGAGCCGGGCGTTGTTAACAGCCCGTTAATGTAAATAGGGAATAATTCCCGGCTTTTTATGGATGTTCTGTTCATGACCAAGGGTGGCTGCGTTCAGGGGAGATGCCCATTTTCCAGACCTCCTTCATTTCACTCCTGGGAGATGTTTCTGACTCTTCCAGAGAGGATTTTTCTTGACTCGTGGCCACGGCTGCGGCGCTCAGTGCCGCCAAGTTCAATGTTCTCCTGGATGGGATGAACGTGTTTATGGATTTCGATGGAACTGGGAAATTCTTGGAGCGCTGAACTTGCTGCCTTACGGGAAAAGGAATCAAGCTCTGACTCACGGAGAGCCTGACCCTGGGGGAGAGGGTGGCCTTGGACACCAGGGCTTGGCTGAGTCAGAAAGGGTTTGTTGGTTGTCTCGGGCATGGGTTTATTTTGGGAATGGTCCCACTGCTGGTATCAGTTGGGGCTGTGAAGGTTGAGACGTGGCCTCGGTGCCCCTCTCTGAATTTTCTCTCTTTGTTCCTCTGTATATTTACATTTTTTCCTCACCAAACCATTTCCAGGGTTAAGGGTTCTCTGTCTGTTCTCACTCCAGACCGAGGTGTTTGGGCAGCTTGAAAAGCACAAGATTTTTTACAGTAGAATTCACTTCACATGAGAAGATTTGAATGTTCGTAAAATCTCAGCCAGGGGCAGTGTCAGTTCTGTGCTCTGGGTTTGTTCCAGGTGCAGAAACAGCTCAAGGTGTAACAATGATGATTTTTTCGTCTCCAGCCCTTGAAACTCTGGCATTTCATGGACTCATGGAATGGGTTGGGATGGAAGGGACCTTAAATCCCACCCCATCCATGGGCAGGGACACTTCCCACTGTCCCAGATGGATCCAGCCTGGCCTTGGACATTGCCAGGGATCCAGGGGCGGCCCAGCAAATCTGGGAAGTCCTGCCAGGTGTAGCAGTTCTGGGTTTAATTTCCCTTTTCTCACTGCCTTCAGTTGTACAAATTCCTCAAACCCATGTTTTTGTCAGCTTTCTGCCCTCTTTGCTTCTTCCCCTTTTCAGGAATTTTCCTTGCCTGTCTGCTCTCTCTCTTTCTGCTCTGTTGCTGTTCCCTCTTTTATTAATGTTTATTCCCTTCACTCCCTAAAGGATTGCAGATTCAATCAGTGGAAAATAATTGCCAGGATATTCTTCGGTCTCCTGCTCTCTCCAAATGTTCAGGTACTTTGCACTGGTCACTAATTCCCTTTCCTGGAGAATAATCTGGACCTAATTCCCAATTTTTTTGCTTTCTTTGGCCTCATGGGGTTGATTTTGTGGCACTAAACTGCAAATCTGAGGACTTACACCTCACTAACCTTTGCTGTGCTTACAAATCAGCTTCCCAATGGAAAAACTCCCAGTTTTCCAGTCTGGGCATCTGCTGGGGTATGAAATCAGAGGTTTTCCAGCAAAATTCTGGAATTTGGATGTCAGAACCGAGTCCAGTCTTTCAGGTGGAGTCACACCAACATTTCTGTGGTTGTACCGCTGACCTGAACAATCTGCTCATCCAAAATCTGTTTTACCTGCCCTGGATTGCAATCCAAAGGGTTCTGTGATCTCCATGGCTGTGATTCCATCACCTCTCTGAGCTGTTCACAAAATTTGAGATTTTTTTTGTTCAGTTCTTCAGGGAAAAAAAAATTATAGAATCCCTGAGTGGTTTGGGTTGGAAAGGACCATAAATCCCATCTCATTCCACCCCTTGCCTTGGGAAGGTACACCTCTGCTGTCCCATAGTGCTCCATCCAATCTGGCCTTGAACGCACCCAAAAATTCCCCTTTTAGAGGAAGAATCCATTGGATTGTTCGAATGTTCCCAAAAAAAGAAATCAAGGATAAACTTAACCGGCCTGTTATTTCTCCGTGCATCTCTTGCTTCCCATATCAGCCCCTGCACATCCTAACGCCAGATTTCCCTTTGTCAGCCTGAGCTTTTCCCTTCATTCCATTTGTCATGTCCCCTTTTTCTTTTTTCCCTGTTTTTTTATGGCCTCTTTAACTCCCATCTGCGCCAGGTTTGCCTTTTAACCAGCGTGGCCGCCCCGCTCAGTTGTGGGATTGTGGCTTCTGGAGCATCTCGTTAAAATGTTCTTAAACAATTTTCAATTAGGCTTCATATTTTTCTGATTACGTTCTTTCTCCCCACTGATTTGCCTCCTAATTATTTTCAGCTTGATGGAACTGGTCCTCTTTAAGATGCTGTGTTTGTGTGGACTATTGGTGGTGCTGGTTCATTCCTAATTTTTATATATTTATGTATTTTTGCACAGTTGTGATCAAGTCATGGTTATTTGAGTTTCGGCTGTCAGGAAAGAAATGTGGAGAAAAAAGTGGCTGCTGGTTGTAAAACTGAATTTTTCCAAGTGGGCACTGGCATTTAGGGGATGCTGATTTTGGGGTTTGTGGCATTTAGGGGATGGTGGTTCTGGAATGAAGGGGTGAAGTCTCCAACCCTTTGATGTCTGGACAACCTCAGCTCCTGCTGAACTTGGTGTGGTTTGTTTGATCAGATTATTATGGGATGGTCTGGTGCAAAGGGACCTTAAAGATCATCTGGTTCCATGGGCAGGAACACCTTCCACCATCCCAGGTGGATCCAAGCCCCAATGTCCAACCTGGCTTTGGGATCTGGGGGCCTCCACAGCAAATCTGGGAATCTGTGCCAGAGGGAAGAATTTCCCTTTAATATCCCATCTTAACATGATCACAGAATCCTGGGATCACTGAGGTTGGAAAAGCTCTCCAGATTATCCAGGCAAACCTGGGATCAATCTTCACCTTGGCACTGAGTGCCACATCGAGGAATTCCTTGGGCACCTCCAGGAATTGAGATTCCAAACCTCCCTGGGCACTTCCAAGGCCTGAGCACCCTTTCCGTGGAGGAATCTTCACAGGTGTCCTGGTTTCCTGTAAATGATCTGGAAAAGGGGAGGAAAGCCCAAGTTCCTGTGGAAGGTGAGGGCAACACCTCTTGAGGCTGGGCCATGTCCAACCAGGGTGACCTGGGGACCTCTGCTGTGGCCTCAGAGAGCCAAACTGGGATGGCTGTTGGGGTGGAATGAGCAGGGAAGATGGGAGAACCACCCACAGGAGAAATGGATTTGTAAAGAATTCTCAAAACCTGACAGAAAGCTCACACACATTTGTACATCTGTGTGCAACACACATAAGGTGTGTTGATTTAGGATGGCCGTGGAATAGAGATGACATTGTTGAGAGATGGAACTGGGAATGAGTTTTAACAAGTTTCAAAATGTGGCTTTGCAAAAAGATTAGGTATTTTAGAGAATTAGGACTGTGAAAGATGGGGACAAGGTGAGGGCAGCACCACTTGAGGCTGGGCCAAGTCCCACCAGGGCCACTTGGGGACCTCTCTTGTTACCTCAGAGAGCCAGGGAGCCAAACTGGGGTGGCTGTTGGGGTGGAACGAGCAGGGAAGGGCCGAGTGGGAGCACTCATGGGAGAAATGGATTTGTAAAATTCTCAAAACCTGACAGAAAGCTCACACAGATTTGCACATCAGTGTGCAGCACACATGAGATGTGTTGATTTAGGATGGCCGTGGAAAAGAGATGATGTTGTTGCAAGAGAGATTGAACTGGAAATGAGTTTTAACCAGTTCCAAAATGTGGCCTTGCAAAAAGATTAGGTGTTTTAGAGAATTAGGACTGTGAAAGATGCGTTGTAGCAAGACCACGTGGGGTAAAAATATCGGTGGTTGGTGTTAGAAGTGTTAGCAGCATTGTGTGACGAAAGCTAATAACCTAAAACACATTTATAAGGTGTTGTAACCAGGAAATTGGCTGGCTTCTGATAGAGTGGTGTTGAGTTTTTCATCTCTTATGTCTCACTCTTCATTGAGGCTGATAATGGAACAAAATCTTTTAAAGCACCTCTCACTCACCCCATCTCTGTAAAATCTGGGAACACCAACACACCCCCAGGAGAGACACCTGGAATTAGAGAAGGACCTCAATGTCTCCTCCACCATCCTGCCCCTCTCTCTGGGACTGTGCTCCCCAACACCTCCGGGCTGAGCTTTCCCAGCCCTCAGGGCTGCTCTGGGACGCTCCAGGGGCAGGATGATCCCAGTTACCCCCGGGATGACCTTTCCCCACAGCGGGATGGATCCCATCAGCGCCGCCGCCGCCGCATCTGCAGCTGCTTAATGACCCCTTCACACAATGCTCTGCTCGGGGTCATCTGGTTCCAGTTTCACCAGAAACAGAAGGAAATGTTGGGAACATTGCTTCCCTACATCCAGTTTCACTTGTTGTGGATGCTTGGAATACTTTGGAACCCACATCTTTGGGGTTTCCAGGGGGGGTTTGGCCGGCAAGCCCTGGCGACCATTTGAGATTTAGGGTTTTTTTTTTTTTGATTCCAGAAGTGCCCTGGAGGTTGCATTGTAGGGCCTTTTCCTTATGCAAAACATAAAAGTGCTGCTTTTTTTCAAATTATAACCATATTTTTCATTAAAATCAGTTGGAGTCCCAATAAACAATCGACTCTGAAAAATTTTCCAAATGTTCTCTGCAGCACCGTTTCTATTTTTAATTATTTTTTAAAAAACTGGGGTTTTTTTCTTTAAAAAAAAACCAAACAAAACCAAAAAACACAGCTTGGCTTAGAATTTAAAGAAGCCATCTAGTAAATCATGAAAAATGCACATATATAGCTGCTTATTACAATATAATTAAAACCTACTGCACATGGGGTGTCAGAATCCCTCTGTCGCCGTGTCCGATGGCTTCTCCCGTTTGCCTTATCGTGGGAACTCCTCCTTTCTGCTCCCAGCGCTTCCCAAAGCCTCTCCCAGCCTAGTTGTACATTTGTTTTATATAAATTGAGTGCTCTGATCCTATAGAGAGGGATGTGAGAAACTCTTCAAAGTGGGAGCCGCAGAAATTCCTTTTTTTCTGGGCAGAGTTTCCATCCCTATCACTCCTTGGGGTTGTCATTTCTTGATTTTATTGGGAATTTCATTGTTTTATTCTTACCTTAGCAGAAAGTGTGATCTATATTTGCTGTCCTAAAAATCCAACCCACAACTAAGAACAAAACCTCAAAAGCTGTAATTTTTGGTTTGTACAAAGCAAGTAAAGGTGCCTTGGTTAAATATTTAGGGTTAAAGTTTTTTATTTTGAGCTGGGGGTTGAGGAATATTTTGGGATATTCCTGCAGTGCAGCCAAGTGTTCAAGGAAAATCATCCTTTAGGGAAAGAAGCAGGTGCTGGAACAAATGGTGGTGATGGAGAACCTGCTCCTGGTGCAAAGAAAAGCTGGGTGAGAGGAGAAAACGTGGAGTTTATCCATTTGTCCATTTTTGTTCTGCTTTCATGTTTTCCATGGATCATTGCAGTGTCTGCTCAGCTTGGGATTAGTCTGACTGATCTAACCCTGAACAGGTGGGATGGAAGGCGAGAAGTTCCAGGTTTGGGCTTCAAAGTGGAAAAAAGTAGGTTTAGATGGGATCTTGGCAAGGAATTCCTGGCTGGGAGGTTGGGCAGGGGCTGGGCTGGAATTCCCAGATTTGCTGTGGCTGCCCCTGGATCCCTGGCAGTGTCCAAGGCCAGGCTGGACGCTGGGGCTGGAGCAGCCTGGGACAGTGGGAGGTGTCCCTGCCTGGAGGGGATTTAAGATCTCTTCCCACTCCAACCATTCCATTATTCCCTGTAGATGTTGATTGGGAGGATTTCCTTGCTGGGTCCCTGTCAGAGGCAGAGCTGAGCTGGTGGAGTTGGGAATTTTGTCCTGCCTGGCCCTTCCCAGAGCCCTTGGCCAGGAGCAGCCGCTGCTGTGGGGGCAGAGCTTTGTCCCACCCTGTGTCCCACGTTGTCCAGGTCATTCCCTCTGCCAACAGAGCCATTCCAGCTCTCCTGGGGTTCACCTGGCCAGGCAGAGCTGCCCAAGCCAAGGAATTCCTGGAGCTGGTGGCCAGCGCTGGAGTCTCAGTGTCATCCTCACCATGGAAATCACTCTGTGCTTCCAAAGCGTGAGGGCAGAAAGGGAAATCGCTGCAGTCAGAGCTTGTTCTGCTCCCAGTGACCCATCCCAGCTGTGGATGGGATAAATCCATGGAATTATTTGACTTTTCAGCTGCTCCTGGGCAAATCTGGTGTGGGACAGGTGCGAAAACCTTTGGAAAAGTCTGTTTGCCGTGGGTATTCGGGATGGGCGGTTAAGGGTGGGAAGTTCCTGCTGGATTTTAACAAGGATTCATTTTTCCTGAGGGACAGTGATGGCAAAGTGGGAATCTTGGGCTCAGTCCTCAGGAGGACACAACCTATTCCAAATGAGACCAGAAACTTGTGTTTGGGTCTCCTTGGTTAGAAATTATGGCTTTAATCAGCTCTTTAAGCATCTGTAATGATCAACAAATACTAATTATGACTCATGAGGGTCTGGCCCAATCCATTCTGGTTCTGCTGATGCCCAAACCTCCTTTGTTCCAGGAGATTTTTTGGGATTGGCACCAAACACTCTGCAGAACCTCCCATCCCTCTGAATCCCCTGCAGGTCTGATCCAGGAGGGATTTCTCCTCTTTTCCTGGAGTCTCCCCCTTTGTTCCAGGAGAGTTTTTGGATTGGCACTGAACACCCTGCAGAACCTCCCATCTCTCTGAACCCCCTGCAGGGGTTTCTTCTCTGTTCCTGGAGCCTCCCCGTGTCCTCTGGAGGGTGTTTGGGCCTGAGGTGCCACCTGCAGCTTCAGGCAGGCTGGGCTGGGAGTGGTGGGTGGGAGGAATTGTGCTGCTCTGTTGGGAGGACAATCCTTCCCCGTGGTGATCCCGTTATCTTCCCTCGGCGCTGTAAATCCTGGGAGTGTGACAGGACCTCCCACCAGGATGGCAGCAGTTCCAGAGCCCTTGCTGGTGGCTCCCTCAGAAGATGAATGGTTTTCTGAAGTCTGCCTGAGCAACAGCTCAGTGACTTGTTAGGCTCCGAAGTGCCTTAACTCCATTCCCTTTTTCCTTTCATTGTTTTCCTCCGGAGTTTCCCCCTTTGCAGCGGGCAGATCTTGCCAAACCCGGGGTGGAATCTCTGCTGAAAGCCCCCCAGAAGAGCAAAGCCCCGCTTTGCTGAAGCTGGGAGGAACCTGGGATGACTTTTCTGGTGAGATTGGGATCTCTTTCAGCACATCCTCACTCCTTGTGCCGAGCCCTTAATCGTGCCTGGCTGGGGAGCCTGAGGAATTTGGTAGGAACATCGTGGATGCTCCCAACCCTTTCACATTTTTACTGTTGACCTCTGTAGGGAACGAGCATCCATCAAGGGGACAAGGATTTGTCATTGTTCCCCGAAAAAAGGGCAGTGGCATTGTTAAAGCCCAATGGGAACCCTTTGGAACGAGGAGCCTCCAGGGAGAAATGCAAATTTATATTGAGTTTTAGGACAGACATTGCCCAGAAGTCCCTTTTAAATCAGAAGATGGAAAGATTGTTTTATCTTTGGTAACTCTTTCCAGAGGTCCTACAAAGCCGAGGCCATGAGCCACAGCTTTTGGGGTGAGGAGCTGCAGTCACTTGTTTTCCAGGACTTCGTGGTGGGGCTGGGAGTTGATCCCAAGGCATGGGCACGGGGCCCCTTTGGTCAGTGGGATTGGCCATTTGGAGTGGCAGTTGCCACCTTTTCTGGAGGGGAGAAGGGATGAAAGGGGTTTTATGTGGCTATTGAGGAGGTTTATTGATCCCAGATACGGTGGCTCCAGGATTGTGGGAAAACAAGGCTCCCTTTATGGCAGGAGTGAATTGTGGGGGATTGCTTCACTGGTCAGCCCATGAAGGAAGGGCTGGCTTGGGGCATGGGAATGGTTTTGGTCATGGATCAGATCAAATCCCCCCTGCTGGGCCCCTTCTCCTGCTTCCAGATCTGTTCTCAATACAGACCACAGGAGTTGTTTACCAGAGTCTGCCGTGGCTTGTGTTAAACTGCCCCGTGGGGTCCCAGTACCCCATCAAACCCCATCCCAGTTTGCCCACAGGCAGGCAAACTCCAGCCATGAGACTTCCCAGTTGGGAAGGAGATCAGGAGCAGGGGTTGCTGTATCCTCATAAACGGGGGCAGATTTTATGGCAGGGCCTGTGGTGAGGGACAACGAGGACTGAGAGCTGGAGCAGCCGGAGAGTTGACTTTAATGGGATATAAAGAGAAACTTCCTCAAGATGAGGGTGGTAAATCCCTGGCACAGCTGCCCAGGGAGGGGTGGATGCCCCATCCCTGGAAACATTCCAGGCCAGGTTTGCAGGATGTGATTCAGTGGAAGATGTCCCTGCCCACGGCAGGGGTTGGGCTAAAGGACCTCTGTAGGTCCCTTCCAGCCCAGCTCAGTTTGGGATTTTAGAAAATAAGGAATTCTTCCAAATTTTCTCAAGGCTGTCTTCTCCAGAGAGTGATATTCCCACATCTGATGGGACATTTTGACCATGTTTTCTAGAGCTCCTGAGTTCCTGGGATAACCATGATGTTTGACTGTTCCTCCTGGAGCTGTTGTGTGTGGGATGTGGATGAATCCCATCTCTCCTTCCTCTGGAATTCACACACCTGTTGAGATGTTTGTTCTACTCAGCATTTAGCTCTTTCCCAATTTTTATTCACCTCCCAGTCCCAAATTCCCTTGTCTCCAGAGATGATGTGACATCCTCAGCGTGGCTTTTCTGTCTTACCCCGATCTTTCCTCTCCTTCCAGGGCTTCCCCTGGTGGCCTCTTTGTCCTCCTGAGCCCCAGCTCCCATTCCTGGCTGTTCCCACAACCTCCCAGGCCCTGCTGGTGCCTGAGGTGTGGATTCACTTTTGGACCATTCCACATTCCCACTTTTCCCTCTCTCCAGGTCTCTCCATTCCCTTAGGCCAGGCCTAAGCCCTGCTCAGGGAACTGCTCCTTAAGCCAGGCTCGTTTTTTTCAGGAGAGTTCATTGATCCCTTCCCTCGGCAGCCCCTGCTGAGCACCAGGACCCTCAGTTTTCCTTCTCTTCTACATTTGCCACTCTGGAATTTGAATATTCTACCCCTGTGAAGAGGGCAGGCAATTTCCCTTCCACTCTTTGTGGTGCTGCATCCCAGGGTTATTTTTAAACCTGGATTTACTCCAGCTCGTAGCTCCAGGCTGGGCAGGGCAGGAGCTGCCATGGAGGGGCAGGAATCCTGCCTGGTGTCCCAAGGGATGCTTGGAAGAAGGCTTAGGAGCAGCCTTCCATGTCCCTTGGGAGTGGTGAGGGGATGGTGTCCTTCCACAGGCTCTTCTTCCTCTTGGGAATCATTTTCTTCCTCTTGGGAATCTTCTTCTTGTTGTTCTTCTGCTTCTGCTTCTTCTGCTGCTTCTGCTTCTTCTTTGGAATCTTGTTCTTGGGAATCTTCTTCTGAATCTGGATTTGAATCTTCTGAATCATCTTCTGGATCTTCTTCTGAATCTTCTGAATCTTCTTCTTTGGAATCTTCTTCTTGAGAATCTTCTTCTTCTTGGGAATTATCTTTTTCTTCTTCTTTCTTCTTATTTTTCTTCTTTTTCTTTTTCTTTTTCTTTTTCTTTTTCTTTTTCTTTTTCTTTTTCTTTTTCTTTTTCTTTTT
>JAXCLO010000208.1:70423703-70436665 GCA_035583995.1 Arremon aurantiirostris | reverse complement strand
GTGGGAACGGGAGAATTTTGGGAAGGAATTGGTTGGATTCTGATGTGTTTGCTCCAACAATACTTTTCTTGGATGCAGTAATTTCAATATTCCATGGAAATGGAAGTGTTTTGGGGCAGGAATTGATTGGATTCTTGATACCATTATCTCTGAGATTTTTTTTTGATTCATTAACTTCATTATTCCATTGAAATGGGACAGTTTGGGCAGGAATTGGTTGGATTCTGACATTGTTTCCTCCAAGAATTCCTCTTTGGGTGCAGGAATTTCATTATTCCATGGGAATGTAGGAGTTTTGGGGAGGAATTGGTTGGATTCTGGTGCTGTTTTCTCCAAGAATTCCTCTTTGAATGCATTAATTTCCTTTTTCATTGAAAATAGCAGAGTTTGGGGTTGGAATTGGTTGGATTCTGATACCATCTTCTCCAAGAATTCTTTGGATTTGTTAACTTCATTATTCCATTAAAATGAGAGAGTTTTTGGGTGGAATTGATTGTATTCTGATACTATTTCCTCAAAAATTCCTCTTTGGATGCAACAATTTAGTTATTCTCTGAAAAATGGGAGAGTTTTGGGCAGGAATTGGTCAGATTCCGATGCTGTTTTCTCCAATAATTCTTCTTTAGCCACAGTAATTTCACTATTCCATGGAAAAGGAGGAGTTTTGGGCAGGAATTCCTCAGAAATGGATCATTTGCTGCACCCTGGAGACCTTCCCTGCCCTGCCAACTCTGTCTGACAGGAGCAGCTCTTCTGCCATCCCCAAATCCACCCTTGCCCGGATCACTCCGAGATTCCTGAGGGAAAAATTCCCACAGATTGTGCCAGGAGTTTGGTTTTTAACCGAAAATGGTTCCTTGGAGCTGTCCCAGAGAGCTCAGGTTTCCACGGGCTGGCTCCTGGGAATTCTGAGTACGTGGATTTTTAAAAATATTCATTTATAAGGAGGGCAGATAAGGAACTTTTGGACCTCATCCTCCAACTTTGAACTGGGAATTTTTAGGATGCTTCCAGCAGCATCCAAGCCTTAAATCTCCTGATCCAAGGAACCTGTGGAGCCTCATCCCTTTTTAGGGACATTGGGAGTTCATCCTCCAGCTTTGAATTTTGAGGATGTTTCCAGGATCATCCAAGTCCTGAATCCAAGGAACTTATGGAGTCTCTTCCCTTTTTCAGGGCCTTGGGAGCTCACTCTTCAAATTTTAATTTTGGGGATGAATCCAAGCCTTCAATGTCCCATTCCAAGGACCTTGTGGAGTCTTTTCCTTTTTCCTGGGCCTTTGGATTTCACCCTCCAACTCTGAATTTCAGGGATGCATCTGAGCCTTGAATTTCCTGATCCAAGGAATCCGTGGAGCCTCATCCCTTTCTAGGGACATTTGGAGCTCACCCTCCAACTTTGAATTTTGAGGATGTTTCCAGGAGCATCCAACCCCTGGATATTCCATTCCAAGGAACTTGTGGAGTCTCTTCCCTTTTCCATGGCCTTTGGATCTCACCCTCCAACTCTGAATTTCAGGGTTGCATCCAAGTCTTCAATATACCATTCCAAAGAACCTGTAGAGCCTCATCCCTTTCTAGGGATATTTAGAATTCATCCTCCAACCCTGAATTTTTGGGATGCTTCCAGCAGCATCCAAGCCCTGAATCTGCCATTCTAAGGAACTTGTGGAGTCTCATCCCTTTTCCAGGGCCTTGGGAACTCACCCTCAAAATTTTAATTTTGGGGATGCATCTGAGCCTTGAATTTCTTGATCCAGGGAACCTGTGGAACTCTCCCTCCAATTTTCCATTTTAGGGATGCTTCCAGGAGCATCCAAGGCCTGAATCTGCCATTCCAGGGAACCTGCATCCCTTTTCCAGGGCCGTTGGAACCCAGGAGCCGTTTTGGGGCTCTTCCCCTGTGGTTGGGCAACCCAGATCCCAGGCAGGAGATGAAAGGAGCTCTGTGTTGCCAGCTCTCCTCCCTTCCCAGCCTGCTGAGGGAATTGTTTCCCAGTTTCCGGTGTCCCCAGCAATCCACACGGGTTTGCTGAAGGAAAGGAACTGTCAGAAGCCCCGTTCCTATAAAACATCTTTTTGTGCCCCTCATCTGTTCATAATTAGGTCATTTGGCCACGTCGCCATGAGATTTTCTTGGAATGAGAAGTTCCCCTCCCCAAAATGCGTGGCTGTGTTTATCTTGGAGGAAAATCCCAGCGCTCCAGGCGGAGCTGGGAGCTGGAGCAGGAGTTTGTTAATTGGGAATTAGGAGGGAGCTGAAAGGCTGGGGAGGCTGAAAGTACCACTTTGTTTGGGGAAACTTCAGGGAGAAACATGGATCGTGGAGACGGGATTGGGAATCCTATTGGAGGGACTGCCAGGCCTTGGTTTGACATGAGGGTGTGGGTTTGATATGGATTTGATATGGATTTAATATGAGTTAATATGGCTTTATTATGCTCAAATAATTTGGATTTAATATGGACTGAATTTGGATTTAATACAGATTTAATTTGGATTTACTATGGATTTAATTTGGATTTATTATGGATTTGCTGGTGTGATTGTCCACAAAGGTGTTCTGAGGAGGGTCAGCAGCTTCTGCTGGTGGATGGGGCAGTTTTGAACATTATAAATGGTTGCATTCCATGGATTTCAAGGCCAAGACATGGAATTGCTTTGCTTCACATAACAGAAATGGGTTTGTCTCTGCATTGGGGATTGTTGTTGTCTTTCTAATCAGAAAAAGGGATTGATCCTCAGAAATGTGTCAGGGGAAGCAGCAGATCCAAGGGATGGATCTGGGTGGGATTTTCTTCTTCTGGAGGTGGGAATGGTGCAGGGGATGGGTGATGGTGTCCCTACAAGGGACCAGGGGGAACAGGGGATGGGATAAGAGGGAATGGCCAGGGGAAGTTTAGGTTGGATACTGGGAAAATTCCTTTGTGGAAAGGGTTTTCCAGCAGTCCTGATCCCTGCAGGGATGTAGCCCTTGTGATCTCTTGGGGAGGCTGAGCTAGAGCAGAGACCAGACAGAATTAAAGAATAAAGCAGGAATTGGTTAAAAGGATCTCCTCCATGGATCCACCTGGGGCAGCACAAGAGCCCAGCCAGGGCTGCACCCAAGATGAACCAAAACGGTCCCAGAATGAACCCAAGATGGCCCAAAATGGTCCCAAAATGCACGAGCGCTCCTGGGGTCTGTCACTGTGATCAGTTCTGCTCCATTTGCATCTTCCAGTTCCCTGTCCCATTCCAGCTTTAGCCCATGCAGTCCCACCCTGCTTGTTTTTCTCTCTCCAGCCCATGGTGTTTGTGCTCTTGGGCTGAGATTTGGATCATTTGTCCTTGGTGCCCAGCTGGAGCAGGAATTGTTTAGTCATCATCCCCTGATATGGAGCTCAGACCCGCACACTAAAGCAGCACAGAATGTGAAAAATAGAAAAGCTCAAACCTGAGGCATCACCTGCGGACACAGGACAGGGCTGGGGATGGTTGGCTTCAATCCCAGAGGATTTTTCCAACCTCAGGAAATTCCATGGAGAGATTCACCAGGGCAGTGGTTCAGTGCCAGCAGCTCTGTCCCCACCCCACCAGCCCCTGCTCCCATTCCTGTCCCTGCTCCCATTCCTGTGTCCAGGCTCCCATTCCTGTCCCTGCTCCCACTCCTGTCTCTGCTCCCACTCCTATCCCTGCTCCCATTCCTGTCCCTGCTCCCACTCCTGTCCCTGCTCCCATTCCTCCTGTTCATTCCCAACCCAGACCCTTCAAACAAGAACAAGAACTAACAACAAGCAGAAACCAGAGCTCAGCTCTAGGGAAGGTGTTTTAGGGAGCCAGGAGCAGGAGAAAAACCTTCAGAGCAGCAAATTGCCCTTTTGCTGACCTGAGCCTGAATCCTGGCCTGGCTCTCTAGGCCCAGCTCGGGTGGAGCAATGTCAGAGATCCTGCACAGCATCGAGGGAACAGCCCCGGCAGTGTCAGACGGAAGGATCATAATGTAATAGTTCCCCAAAACTCCCAATATTTGTCATTTACAATGGCGTTATCTCAGAGCTTGGCCTGCAGTTAAAAAGGCCCACGTTGAATAAACATTGAGATATTTATTATTTTTAGTGAAATCGACCTTCCAGTTACCTCGGTTTTATGGCTGCGCTGCTTATAAATTCCCAAAGGATTATTTGCAAACTCCTGCTCCTATCTGGCAGTCTTATCAGCAGGGCAGGAGTTCACATATTGTACCGGGGGGTCAGCCCGCGGTCATGGGCTTCCAGAGGGGGCCAGGCACCTGTAAATCCTGCAAATCCTTCCCTCGGCAACCAAGGCGAAGGACAACATCCAACAGGCACGGAGACTTTTCCAGGAAACGCTGAACTTTGGCAGGAAGGGCAGAGCAGGGGGAAAGAAAGTGAAGGAAGGTCAGGCGGGGGTTAATTGAGAGCTGGACCTTGGCGTGGTGGCGGCTGCGGGGCAGGACGGGCTCTCCTGGGATGGTTTATGGGATTGTTCATCCCAATTCCCTTCCTGGGGAGGAAGGGGCTGCCTCAGGGAGAGATGAGCATGGGAAGGGTTTGGATTTCTGCAGGACTGGGATAAAATATCCCAGCTTCTTCAGGGCGCATCCATCCCAAACCAGCCTGGGGTATTATGAATGATTTAAGAAAGGGGCCAAATCCAAAGATGGGAATTTCAGAGTCAGTTGGGCAAGGCCTGGCCTGGTTTGAGCTGACCCTGAGCCCTAAGCCCAGCCCAGGCTCTGTTCAGCCATTTCAGGCTCTCCTGGTATGTTCTATGGGATTGTTCATCCCAATTCCTTTCCTGGGGAGGAAGGGCCTGCCTGAGGGAGAGATGAGCTTGGGAAGGGTTTGGATTTCTGCAGAACTGGGATAAAACATCCAACTTCTTCAGGGTGCGTCCATCCCAAACCAGTCTGGGAATCTGTGAACGATTTAAGGAGAGGGACTGGCAGCAAGTCTAAGATGGGAATTTCAGGATTAGGTCTGGCCTGGTTTGAGCTGACCCTGAGCCCTAAGCCCAGCCCAGGCTTTGTTCAGCCTTTTCAGGCTCTCCTGGGATGTTTGATGGGATTGTTCATCCCTATTCCTTTCCTGGTAAGGAAGGGGCTGCCTGATGCTGTCCTGAGGGCGTGGATCTCTGTAGATATCAAACAAAATATCCCAACTCCTTTAGGGTGCCTCCATCCCAAACCAGTCTGGGAATTTATGAATTATTTAAGGAGAGGGACTGGCAGAAAGTCTAAGATGGGAATTTCAGGATTATTTGGTTGAGGTCTGGCCTGGTTTGAGCTGATCCTGAGCCCTGAGCCCAGCCCAGGTTCTGTTCAGCCATTTCAGGCTCTCCTGGGATGTTTTATGGGATTGTTCGTACCAGTTCCTTTCCTGGGGAGGAAGGGGCTGCCTGAGGGAGAAGGGGGTGTGGGGAGACTTTGGATCTCTGAGATGTGGGATAAAACATCCCAACATCTTTAGGGTGTCTCCATCCCAAACCAGTGAAAGGTTTAAGGAAAGGGACTCACAGCAAATCCATGGATTTTAGGATCAGCTGGGCAAGGCCTGGCCTGGTCTGAGCTGACCCTTTGCCCTAAGCCCAGCCCAGGCCAAGCTCAGCAGCCCTGGCCTATCTCAGCCATTCACCTGCAGCCTGGGCTGGTGGCACCAGCTCCATCCCCTGCTGGCAGAGGAGCTGTGGAAAATGGCAATAAATAAAGAATTGTGACCTAAAGAACAGACCCAGAACGTGATTTCACCATGGAGGGGTCGATCTTTTATGTTGCCTCTGACCAAAGTCTGTGTAATGCCGGGGCTGCTTTGATCAATATCCAAAATAAAGGGGGAGAGGTGAGGCCTGGGCCAGCTGGTTTATCTGCAGGATCATCTCAGCAGCTGCTGGGTGCCTTGGATTTCCAGGCCAAGACATGGGATGGCTTCGCTTTACACAACAGAAAATGAAAAGCAGTTTTGTGTTTCATGTTTCCCCTAAGCTGCAGCGAGGCAGAAAGCAAAGAGTGAACCCAAAGCAGAAAGGAATGAAATAAAAATAAGCAAAAAAATCTCAAGGCAGAGTGGGCTGCACTGAAGGTGCTCCCAAAAAGTTGTCAGGAGGCAGCTGAGGGTGATTTAAGTCCCTTAAACCCTTCCCTGAGCGGGGCTGGTGCCTGTTAGTGCTCATTTAGGCTCTGCCTCGGCGGGGTGGGTTTTTTTAGCTCCGTGCTAATTGCTTCCCAATTACTTTGAGGTTCTTCACATGTTCCTGAAGACACTGGGATTGACACTCCCAGCTCTTTGATCCCAGCTACAAAGGGGTCATTTTAGGGGAAAGAACAAGTGTCCAAAAACACAGGCAACAAGGCAGAAAGAAAAAGGGAGCGGATTCTGAGGTAAAAACAGCCCAAAAAGCTGGAGCTGCTGAAGGATTTCTGGAGAATCCAGAGCTGGATAATTTAGATAAATGGGAGCTGACAGGGATTTACTATAAATTTGTCCTATCTCAGCACTGACATTTTTATCTGTGCTGCCTCTCCCCCGACCCTCGAGCTGCTTTGATGCACAAAGTGCATTAAAAAGGTAAAAAAAAAAAAAAAAAAGTACAGTTAATAATAGCCCCTTTTTTTACTGCAAACAATCCATGGAGGAATATCTTGTCAGGGTGGATAGTCTGTATCCTTTTGGAACAGCTCTCCGAGGGAATTTTAGGGAAGGACAAGTTTTGTGTCTCTTAGTGCCCAGCCAGCACAGCCTTGGGAGGAGAAACAAGGTTTTCTTTTAGGGTTATTGCTGGAATTACAAGGTTTTGCTGCAGGAGCTGCTCAGGGGTCCCTGGGCTCAAGGTGAGCCTGTGGAATTCCCACCTGGGATGGCCACATGGAGCAGATTCCATTGGAAATAGATCCTGTGGATCCTGCTCTCCTGCCAGCCCTGCACTTAAATCACTGTAATTCCTCTCAGAGGTGTGCTGCTGCTGCTGCTGGTGCTGCCTGCCCCAATCCTCCTTTTCCTGCTTTTTTGGGATGGGGTTGGGCAGGGGGGCTCCCACTCCCTCCCCACCCTCTCAGGGGCTCAGCATCCCCACCAAAAATATTTCTGCTTTGCAGAGGGGGGCAGAACAATTGAAGTTCTCCTTTCAAGGCAGGAGGGAGGCTCTGTAGGAACCACAACTCCAACAACGAGAGCCACCCAGCCCTGCCTTTCAGATGAAACCAAACCTTTTTTCTCTTTGTAGCACCACTTGTTCCTTTTATTCCACCGTGCAACACAAACCCCACCATGGAAACTCTGTGGTTCTTCTGTTTCAGAGCTCGGGCTTGTCGAGTTTTCCTTGGGAACTCGAAAACTTGATTTTTTTTTTTTGTGGAAAGGAGTGGGGCGTGCAGTGGAAAAAAAAAAGAAAAAACAAAAATTCCCTTTCTGGTGACTCCTTGTTCATCTCAGGCACTTTGCAGGCTGTCCCATGGCCGTGTCCTGGCATTTCTCAGCGTCTGCTGCCTGGGCTGGTGCCTGGTGCGGGGAGATAGCTGTAAACAGAGCTCTGAGATCATAGGGGAAGGCTGGGGGGAGCCACTTTGTGCACGGCATTGATAAGGCCACAGGAAAAGCCATTAGAGCGGGCCGGTGTCAGTGACCTGTGATAACCACCCTGTCCTACGTGCTAATGGAGCCTGGCCCGAGCCTGGCCCTGGTGGCAGCACAGTGAACTTTGGGAATTGTCACAGAGCTCCCTTAACCCCCTGACCTCCTTTTCTTCCCCGGGAGAAAAGCTCTTGGCTGCCATCAAAGCAGCGGCGGCGCAGAAATCACAGGGCTGGAAATATTCCCCTTGGAAAACAGACCTGGAAAAGGGAGGGAAAAAATGAAAAAAAAACCCACCCTGAGCCAGGGAGGTTTTCCTGCAATAGCCCCAATGCAGATTCCTCATCAGCTGAGGGGAGGGGGAGCAGCAGAGCTTTTCCAGGGCTGGGAATATCCCAGAGCTATCCCAGGGCTGGGAATATCCTGGGGGTCTGGATTTAGGGCTGGTTTCATCCCCTCAATCCCATCCCTCTCTCAGTGACCAGGTCTGGTTGCCCCCACTGGGGGAAATTCATGGAATCTGTTTGGTGGTTTGTGGAATCACTCCCTGGGGAGGGATCTGGGGGGCTCTGGTCTGACCTCCAGGAATGAGGGATAGGGGGGATCTTGGCAAGGAATTCCTGGCTGGGAGGGTGGGCAGGGGCTGGGCTGGAATTCCCAGATTTGCTGTGGCTGCCCCTGGATCCCTGGCAGTGCCCAAGGCCAGGCTGGATCCACCTGGGACAGTGGGAGCTGTCCCTGCCCATGGAATGGGATGAGTTTCAGGTCCTTTCCCACCCCAAGCATTCCATGATTCCATGGTTGTCTTCCTTGTGGTGAGAAGTGCCAGAGGAGCCCGGAGCAGTTTGAGGGATGTTTCCACACAAACATTTCTGGAGTGGTTTTAAAGCCAAGCCAACCTTTTCCTGGCTTTTGGAATCGCTTTGAACTTTGGGAGCCACTTTGGAGCACCAGAACTGCAGCGACTCTGGAGCTCCACACAAAACTGGGTGAAGACAAATCCCAAAAAAAGATTTTTTGGAGGAAAACCAGCTCCATGTGTACCTAGCAGCTTGGGAAGGAAGGAGCTGCCAGCCAGACCTGGAGAGGAGGATCCAATCCAGGGAAAAGCAGCTGGGATTCCATGGAAATAACTCAGCCCCATCCCCAGGTGACAAAACAGCTGAATTCCAGCCCAGCTGATCCCGGAGCAGGGAATAAATCTGGGAAGTTCTCACTCAGGTTTTTTCCTGTGCTGGGAGTGCAGCTGAGCCTGAAAAAAGGGAAGATTTTTTGGCAAGAAAGGAACTTATTCCCATTTTTTCGCTGTTGGGAAGAAGCCAAAGGCTGAACATCCCCATCCACAGCAGAGCCGGAGCAGAAGGAGAGAGGGAAAAGGAAGGAAAAGGCAGAAGGGAGGGAAAGGAGACCCAGGAAAAAAAATGAAATCAAATCTGTGAGGTGTGGAAAGGGAGAGAAAAGTGAGGGAGGACGAACTGAAAGAGGGAGAGGATGGAAAGGGAAAGGGGGAAAGGAGAAGGAGACTCTGGAAAAAACTGGGGGATGGGAATGGGAAAGAAAATGAGAGAAAAGAAAATTAAACGAGAGAAGTGAAGGAAGAAAGGAAATTGTGGAGAAAAGGGGGAGAAGCCACTTTGGGAACTGTGACAGGGAAAACTGGGAAAAACCGGTTTGGGAATTGTGATAGGGAAAAGGGGGAGAAGCTGATTTGGGAATTCTGACAGGAAAAATGGGGAGAAGCTGATTTGGGAATTGTGACAGGTGAAAGGAGGAGAAGCCAGTTTGGGAATTGTGACAGGAAAAATTCAGAGAAACTGGTTTGGGAATTGTGGGAAGTGAAAAAGGGGGAGCAGACAATTTGGGAATTGTGACAGGAAAAATGGGGAGAAACCAGTTTGGGAATTGTGACAGAGGAAAGAGGGAGAAGCTGGTTTGGGAATTGTGATAGGGAAAAGGGGGAGAAACTGGTTTGGAAATTGTGGGAAGAGAAAAAGGGGGAGAGGCCGGTCTGGGAATTGTGAGAAGTGAAAGAGAGGGAGAGGCCAGTTTGGGAATTTTGAGCTGGCAAAAGGGGATTGAAATTTCCTTTGATAATTCCTAACTGATTTAGGAATTATCAAAGGAAAAAGGAGGAGCAGCCGGTTTGGGGAAGATTTGAGGTTTCCAAACAGAAATTTCTCCCCAAAAAATGTGGAGAAAGGCACCGCGAAGAAAGCGGGAGGAGGAAGCGAGGAATTACAGAATCCTTTAAAAACCCTGGAAAATGATCCAGCCCAACCTCAGAACAACTGGGGAGAGCAGCGGGGCTGGATCCGTCCCCCCCCTTGGGAATGAGGTTCCCTGGAGGTTTTCCTTCCAAAACCCTTTTTCCTCATGGCATCCCCTGCTCTGCTCCAGATGATTCCTATCCCAACCCTTCCCTGCCATCCACGTGGAGCTGTTTGGAGAGCAAACAATTCCTGCCCTGCCGGCGGCCCCCGGCCCTGCCTCCCACACGTGTGAGGGCCCCCGGGAATTCCTTCCCAAACAATCCCGTTTGGGCTCGTGTCCTTTGGCTGCCCTGGAGTGACCCCAGGAGCAGTGGAACGAAATGTTTCTCTTACCATCTTTTCCACAGATTCGCTCCAAGGAGAAGGGAAACATGGAAAAAATGTCCGGAAGTGGTTGGATGTCGCCTCTCCCAAAAAAATCCAAACCCCCGCTGGAATATTTCCCTCCCCTGGGGTCAGCATCCAAGTGGGAGAAATGTTCCTGCTGGGATCACTTCCAGCTTGGAAAAGCCATTATTTATAGGACACAAACATCCAGAGGAGATTTTGTTTGTTCTTTCCAGATGTCCTCAAAATCCAGCCGGGAAAGGGATGCTCAGGGCAGTGGAGGGGATGGGAATTTGTGGGAAAAGCAAAGGGAAAGGCTTTTTATCTGGGATTTGACCCTGGAAGAGGCTGCAGAGTGGAAAAGATTTTTCCAAACAGGTGAAACCAATCCCTGCTCCCCACAGCTACCTGGAAAAGGGCTTTCCCTGGACTTTTTCTTTCTTCCAGGAGCTGGATAAAACCAGACCTCCAAAAAGCTTGGAAATCTCCAGGTGAGGAAAAATTCCTCTGTTTTCCTCTCCGGGTGCTTCCCGTCTTGGGAAATTCAGTGTCAAAGAGAAAAAGATGGAAGCTGAGGGATGAATTCCCTTTTTTCCTGTGCCTTGCCTTGGAAAATTCCTCCCTCTGTTGTGGGAGGTGGAAATTCCTCATGGACAACTGGTTTTTCCTCATGGAAAACCAATTTGGAGCAAGTTACCACTGCAGAATCTTGGAATTAGGGGGGAATCACTCAGGACCAGCCTCAGGGACAGCCCCGACATTCCCAAGTTTCCATGACTGCTTGCTGGGATATTTCCAGGCTTTTTCCCCTGCCAAAGCCTTTCCTGGTGCCAATTCCAGTTCCTAGAGCTAATTCCAGTTCCAAAACCTGGAATTGAGCCAGAGGTTACAAACTTTAGGGAGAAACCAGCTCCAAAAGTTCTGCTAAATCTCTGGATCAGTTGGAATCCTGCAGGATTCCTGTGTCTGGAGGGAAACTCTTCCCAAAGGACCAAGGAAAAGAGGGATACTCCAAGGTGGAAAAAGCAGAAATTTGGGAGTGGTTTTTTATTTAAAACCCAAATTTTAATTCTGCTTTCAGGGTTCAATTCCCAAATCTGGTGTGGATTCCACCAAAATCTGCATTTCCATAAGAATTGAATAATCCTGGAATTGTTAAATTTGGGAAAAGATTCCAAAATCATCAAATCCAACCCAATTCCCACCACATTCACCACAAATTTTCCTTCAAATGCCACATCCATAAATTCTCAGGACAATTCCAGGGATTTGGATTCCACCACTGCCCTGGGCATTCCATTCCCATTCCTGACAGTAATTTCCAAGGATAAATTTTTCTCTAATATTTATCCCAAACCTTCACACTCCATGGTGTTATCCCAGGAAAAACAGGCTTGGCTTTATACCTTTCCTGCAGAAATAACTCTTGGATTGTCCTATTTTTCCTGGTTGAGATGGTTCCTCCATCCCGAGGAATTCCAGGGGGGTAAAGATTCCAATCCAAAAGAAATCAGACCAAATAATTGGATTTTCACCACAAATCTCTTCCCTGAAGGATTTTTTTCCAGGGGAGGCTCAGGTTGGACATCAGCAGGAATTTCCTCATGGAAAGGATGGTCAGAGATTGGAATTACCCAGGGAAGTTTGGATTCGCCATCCCTGGAGGTGTCCAAGGAATTCCTGGATGTGGAACTTCCAGGCAGGGACTGGGCACAACTTGGACTGAATGATCCTGGAATTCCAACCTCAATGATCCCAGAATTCTGTGCCAGCAGTGATTCCAGGTATGGTTGTCCCATCTGACACCTCTGCCAAAGTTTAAACTCCTGCTTTAAGCTGGATTTTAAGGAAAATCCCTTCATGGAAAGGGTTGTACAGCCCTGCCCAGGCTGCCCAAGACAGCACCTCCTGAGTATCCCGAGGATTTATCCTGGCTCCAAGAGGGATTGTTGGTTCCTCACATCCCGTGGGAAAATCTGCTACCACACAGGAGGAAAAATCTGCCACCTCCACCTTTTCCTTCCTCTTCCCAAGGCCCACAAAAATCCTGGGAATCACCCAGGTCAACCCAACTCCTGCCACCTTCTCCCTTCATGGAATTCTTATCCCCGCTGGGATGGAGAAATCAGAAAATTTCAGCTGCTCTGTGGCCAAAAATTCCTCCCTGGAGCCTTCCCTCCTCGAGGAACATTCCCAATGAGCCAAGAAGAGGAACCACAGGGAGCAAGCTGGAAAATCCTCCCTGGATTTGGTGCTTCACACATTCCCGGCCACTTCAAAGGCCGCATCCCCCAAGGAATTCTTCTGGCCATGGTCTTGGTGGCCTTGCTCTGGTTGGGAAATGTTCATTCCGAAGGATGCGCTGGGATAACTCCTGACTCAACTTTCTGGAAGCCAGTAAGTACTTTTTTCCCAGTAATCTGAGGGATGTGGGAATTTTTTTGGTCCGTGAACTGGTAGCGCTGTCAGAAATTCCTTAGAGGAGCTGGGCAGTGCAGGGAATGTTTGATTTTCCTGGAGAACTCCGGCTTTGCTGAGCAGATTCAGTTTTTATCCATTTGAACACTATTTTATATCAACACAGAAAAAACATGGGATCATGGAATGGTTTGAGTGGGAAAGGACCTTAAATCCCATGCAATTCCCACCCCATCCATGGGCAGGGACAGCTCCCACTATCCCAGGTAGCTCCAAGCCCCAGTGTCCAACCTGGTCTTGGACACTGCCAGGGATCCAGGGGCAGCCACAGCAAATCTGGGAATTCCAGCCCAGCCAGCAATTCCTTGCCAAGATCCCA
>JAXCLO010000208.1:70404688-70417056 GCA_035583995.1 Arremon aurantiirostris | reverse complement strand
GCAGCAGCTCCACGTCCTCCTGCTGTTGGCCCCAGGGCTGGGGCAGCTCTGCAGGTGGGCTCTCACCTGAGGGAGGGGCACAGGGACACAATTCCCACCTTGCCTTTGGCATCTGCCCAGGGCTGAGCAGGGGGGTCTGGGCTGGGCCATTCCAGCCTCATCCACAACACCCCAAATCCCTCTCCCAGCGCTGCTCTCCATCCCTTCTTTCTCCTCCCAGCCTGGATTTGTGCTGGGATTTCCCTGACCCTGGTGCCAGTGGTTTTTTTGACCTTCCTGAGGTTCCCACTGTTCCACCTCTCTGGGTCTGTCTGGATGTCCCGTCCCTTCCAGAGTCCTCTCATTCCATGGCCATTCCCCTCCCAACATCCAGGATTCCAGGAAGTGCTTTCTACTGCTCAGAGTGTGACAGCATCCCTTTAGTTGGAATTTTCTGTTTGGATGAGTTTTTAGGGATTTTTGCCTCAAAAAGTGGCAAAACCTGAGCTGGAGGAGGGCTGCTGGGACATGACTTCTGTCCCAGTACAGAGGGTGCAGCTCAAGCTGGGTGTGCTCAGAACAGGAGGTTTATTTACGAGTTTGTCCTGTTTTTGTTTCTCCCTGCTCCCCGAGCGTTCCCCCCCTGTTCTGCCAGGGGAGAACACAATAATAAAGATGCAAATGTGATTTTTCCAACCCAAACATTTCACGGTGGAGCTGTGGGAGTGAGCTGAGGCTCCTGGCTGGGACAGGGATCCAGGGAGAGGGGAAAACAAAAAAGGGCTTTGACCTCACATCATCCCATGGAAACTTCCCCATTTTTGGATCTTTTCAGTTCTCAGGGAGTCTAAACCCCACAGCACTGTGGAAAAAGGGAGGGATTTGCTGCAGGTTGTGTTCTCTCTCCTACATTTTCCTTCCTCCTCCCTCTGGACCTGCCCTTCATCCTCTTCAGGGACTCATCCCGCTTTTCCCCTAATTGGAAAGGGGGAAATTTTTGAGGGGCAATTTTTTTTGCCCCTCATGGATGGGAACCCTGACCAGAGCTGATAACTCTGGGGGTTGGATCCTCCCTTCCCAGAGCCCTCACACGGAGCTTTCCCCACCAGCAGGGTTCTCCAGGGCTTTTCCTCAGGGTGGCCTCACGTGGAAGACCCTGTGGGGCTTGTCCTGAATCCGTTTGTTTCCCTGGCAGCTCATTCCTGATAAAGTTTTAATGGATTTTTAAATTTATCATGAAACAGGCGCAGGGCCGGCATCCAGCTCCACTCGTTTTTACACCGGGAAGTGTTGGGGTGGGATTTTCCTTGGGGAGGGAGGGAGGGATGGAGGAGAAAGGCACATCCAGGTGTATTAAGCCTTGCAGGGCACCTGGGATGGCAGGGGACCCAAAACCCAGCCTGAAAACATTGGATAATGAGAAAATCTCTGTGGACATCACTTTGTGACTTCTCCAAAGCCTGGCTCGGGCAGGGGAGGGAGAGGCCGGAGTGGGAACAGCTCCATGGAGTTTTCCAGATGAAAAACACAGGCTACTTGTTCAGCCCTGGAGTTTAGGTCAGCTGGAGTTATGGAAAACAGATGATGGCCAGTGCGGGGCCGGGCTCTGACAGATCCCCCATTGTTGAGTGCTGGGATCCTCGGGAGCGGTGCCGGGAGCGGGGCCCGGCCAGGCCCGGCCTCCCCCCGGGCTTCAGGAGGGGCTGGAGCTCCACATCCAAGGGTTTGGGTCCCCGGGAGGGATTGCACTGAGGGAAAGGCTGGGTGGGGAGGTTTCTGCTCTAGGGATTCAGTCCAGGCTCCTGGAAATGCCTGGGGGGAAGTTCCCTGGGAACAGCTTGGATCTTGTGTGGTGAAGGTGTTTCTGAGGGGTGCTGGAGTCATGGAAAGGGTTGGGTGGCCTTAAATCTCATCCCCATCCCCATTCATGGGCAGGGACACCTCCCACTGTCCCAGGTGCATCCAACCTGGCCTTGGCCACTGCCAGGGGATCCAGAGGCAGCCACAGCAAATCTGGGAATTCCAGCCCAGCCAGGAATTCCTTGCCAAGATCCCAGCCCAATCTCCCCTTTCCCAGTGGGAGCCATTCCCTGGCTCCTGTCCTTGCAGGCCTTGTTCCCAGTCCCTCTCCAGCTCTCCTGGAGCTCCTTTAGGTACAGGAGGCTGCTATCAGCCTTTTTAGGATCTTTCTTCTAAAATCAGTGCCCCTTTTCTCGGGAATTTTTTGCCTCTGGAATGCAGAGGCCTAATCTTGGATAATCCCAAGCAGGACAAGCCAGGGGCTGAGCTTTTCTGTCATTGCAGCATCTGAGAGATTCAACCTTCTCTGGGCAGCCAAGGAGCTCCTTTCCCTTTCCTCAAGAGGATTTTAGGTCCAGCCCATTCCCATGGGGAAATCTGGGAGCATGGAGGGCTTCTCAGTGTGGGACAGGTGGATCTGAGGATGCTCAGGTTGCTGGGAAATTTTCAGCAGGAATGAATGAAGGGGATGTGGAAAAGCCTCTTTGTGGCAGGAGAAGGCTCTGGGTCTGTCCTTGGATCAGTGGCAGGAGAAGGGCTCTGGAACATTCCTTGGAGCAGTGTCAGGAGAAGGCTCAGAACATTCCTTGGAGCAGTGGCAGGAGAAGGCTCTGGAACATTCCTTGGAGCAGTGGCAGGAGCTGTTCCATTCAGGAAGGGCTGGATCCATGCCTGGTCCTGCTCACCTCCATAAACCCTGGACACATCCACTGTTGCTTCATGGATTTGGTCAGCTGAAAACAAAATCCACGCCATGGAAAATCAGGAAAAGGAGCGAATGTTTGGCTGGTCCCCAGCGTCCCTGCCCTGCCAGGGACCCTCCGCTGGCTGCTGCCCCTCACGGATAACCTGAGGGCTCTGGATCTTACTAAATGGATCTTACTCTGGATCTTACCTATACTAAAAGAATAGAAGAAAGGGTTTCATCAGAAGGCTGGCTAAGAATAGAATAGGAATGAATGATAACAAAGGCTTGTGGCTTGGGCTCTATGTCCGAGCCAGCTGGGCTGTGATTGGCCTTTAATTGCAAACATCCAACATGGGCCAATCACAGATGCACCTGTTGCATTCCACAGCAGCAGATAATCATTGTTTGCATTTTGTATACCTGAGGCCTCTCAGCTTCTCAGGAGGAAAAATCCTAAGGACAGGATTTTCCATAAAAAGATGTCTGCAACAGGGTAATTTGAGGAAAAGCTCTTCTGGCTGAGCAGCAGAACAAAAGAAACGATCCAGACTGGACCCTTGCCCTCGTTAAATGAACTGAGCAGCACCAAGGACATGGAATTTCCCTCCTTATATTCCAGGGAAATCACATCCTTGTTCACACTGGAACCTCTGAGATGGCACTGAAGTGGAATTCGCATCTTGGATTACTCGGATGATTTGCTGTGGCCACTTGTGTGTCATGTTAGAACTTCCCTCAGTCTGAAGATCCCTAAAATTCCCTGGGTTTGGAGGTTTGTGCTTCCACACAGACACTTCCCTTGCAGCTGGGATGCTGGAACTTGGCCTGGATTAGGACAGATCAGATCAGAAAATAGGGAATGGTGTCAGTCTGTGTTCCCAGGGAGCAGGGACAGCATGGGGGGAACAGCCTCAGGCTGGAATATTGGGAAGGATTTCCTCATGGAAGGGGTGTTCAGGCCTTGAAACTGCCCAGGACAGGGGTGGAGTTCCCATTCCTGGAGGCATTTAAAATCCATGTGGATGTGGCACTTGGGACAGGGGTCAGTGGTGGCCTTGGTAGGGCTGGGGATGGTTGGACTCGATGTTCACAGAAGGTTTTTCCAACCTTAGTGGTTCCATGATCCCAGAAGAGGCTGGAATTTGATGCTGGTGGGCTCTGGCCAGCAGAGTCTCCTGTTCCAGGGTGTTCCTTGTGCCCTAAGGATGAGGAGCATCCCCATCTGCTACACCAGCAGAGTTCTGCTGTCTCCAGGAGTTCTGCATTTCCTTGGAGAGTTCCTCTCCATGTTCCTTCCCAGAAAATGCTCTCCCTCAGGATCCTGGAGGTCCTGGATCTGCTGAGTCTCCTCCCAGTTCTGCTTCCAAAGGTGGAAAACTTCTCCTGGAAACTCATCCTGCCCCTGTTCTTCCTGAGCCATTGACAAAGTTCTTGTGGACACCAGAGGTTTACACAGCACAGGAACCTTTGGATAAACCATGGAACAAAATCCATCCAAGGCTATTCCAACCTGTCCTGTGGCTCAGGGTGTCCTCGCTCCAGGACCTGCTGTGAACAATGCTGGAAAAGCTGGAATTCCCTGTTCAGGCCATTGTTGTGTTATTTTTCAGCAGCACCTGGGCTGGTGCTGGCTCTGCTGGCTGTTCCTGCTGGGACAATTGGGAATTTATGGATTTGTGCTGTGGGCAGGGCAGGGTGTGGCTCCTGACGGCTCCTGGGCACCCTCTGCTCTGCCTCAGAGGCCTCCTGACTTTGTCTGGTAGAGAAATTCTGTTTTCTGCTCCTGATTTTCAGTGAAATGAGGTTCAAACAGTTGTTTGCAGAGCAGAGGTTGCTGCTTGTTGCATCCTGGGAATGTCTGGGAATGTCTGGTTTTCCCTGTTTTATCCAGGTGGGTGAATGGGAATGAGCTGGAAGCACTGGGGGCATTTGGGAAAAGGTTTCTATTCCAAAGTGAGGAATTTAAAGGCACTTTATTCCCAGTTCCATGCCTTTTCCCCTGCAGTACCAAGGAATAGAAATCCCTATTTATATATTTTTAGTATTTATTTTCAAGAGTGGAGTAACTCTTGATTCCATCCTTGGAGGTCGATGGGAGGTGTCAGAGCCTTGTTTGGACCCTGGGATCAGAACTGGCTCCAGGGGTGTCTGCTCTGGAATTTGGAGACAGGAGCTCCCTGACCCTTCCACCAACCTCAACAGGCAATTCTGGCAATTTTATTTCCTCCAGGCTTTCTTTTTTCCCCTCAAATCCTCGGTTTTCCATCATGCTGCCTGTGGCAGTTTTCTGTCACTGGTGGCTTTGTCCTGCAAAAAGAGGAGAAACCCTGAGCACTTCCAAAATTTGGCTTTCAACTCCTGGTCCCCACATTTCAGCTGTTGCTTTCATGGTGGTTCCCTGGGAGGGAGGGAAAAATCCTGGTTTTGTCTCTCCCCTTCAGTAGCAGGTCAGAAGAAACATGGGATGGGGAGCTGGAGAAAACCAGGATCAGGATCTCTCTGAATTCCTTGGATTTCAGTGAGGAGAGTGGATGCCTCCCCTCCACATCACACAGGCTCTAAAAATGTCCCATTTCTCAGCAAACTGGGGTTTTGGGAAAAGTGGAGCATCTGGAAAAGGGACAGAAGTGAGAAGAATCCTGGGGTGATTTGGGTTGGAAGGGATCTCAACTCCCTCGGATCCATCCAAGCTCTATGCATCCTGGGATGCTCTTTTGGGATGGAACCGCCTCCTTTGCTGTCCCAACCCCGGCTCAGATGTTGGGTTAATTAATGTTTAATTAATTAAATTAAATTGAGCTGGGAAGGCTCTGGCAGGACCTGGCTGCTCCAAAATCCCTTTGGGAAGGTATTGCATGGATTAATGCTTGCATGGATTCCAAAGCTGGATTCCCAAACCTGGCTCCTTACTCAGGCTATTTTCCCTCTTACAACGCTGCTCCTTAATCAGATTTATCAGGAGTTCTGGGGACAGGACAGAACAGGGACAGGACAGGGCAGGACAGGACAGGATGGGACAGGGACAGGACGGGGAGGACCTTCCCGGGTCACTGCAGGGCCACACTCTGGAGCCACACCAACACAAACACAGGTGGCCCTGGCCGAGGAGCTGAGCCCTGGCACCCCATAATATGTGGGGAACCCATCCCAGGTGTGGGGATGATCCCAAAACTCTGGGATACCCCAAACCCTCTGCGTTTTGCCCCATCCCTGCCCCTCTCTCCTGATTCCCCCACCCCATTCCATGGCTGTGCTGCCGGGCTCGAACATTAGAGGGCATCTCCTCCTCACGCTTCCATCCGTTATTTGCTTTTGGTGTGTTTTGTTTTACTGCAGTGGGGCCTGTCCTTAAAAAGCCAGGAGAGCCTTTTCCCTGCTGTGCAGAGCAGCCAGATGGGAAGTGCAATATCCCGCTGCTGCCCCTCATTACCGGGCCCTCGGAAAAGCTCCCCCCTTCCCACATGTGACCATATTAAAGTGGCCTTTGCAGCCTTTTCCCCCATATAAAACTGTCTTCACTCCTGCAGGCCGGGAGTTAAAAGGGAACTCCAGCTGCAGGCTGGAGGCTGAAATTAAAGGCTTTGCCCTGGTCTAAATGGAAAATGGATATTGCTTCCCATATCCAGGGCTGGGAACAATGGGGCTGCGGCTCCAGGCAGGGGTAATGGCCTGCTTTGCTGGGAGGAAGGAGCAGAGGGGAAGGGGGAAAAGGGGGAATCTCACCTTTTTCCCTCGTGGTTAACTCTTCCGTGGCTGGTGGGGAGCAGGAGAAGCTGAGCAAGGAGCCTGGGACCAGCGGTGGCTTTTGCAGCAGAGCTGAGGCAAAGCCTCCAGCATCGTCCCCTGGAGAGGATGGGGTTTGAAGAATTCCTCCTCAAAAGAATGGTATGAAGGAGAGAACAGGGTTTGAAACAGTTCCCCCTGGAGAAAATGGGATTTGAAACAGTTCCACCTGGGGTTTGAAACCATTCCCCCTGGAGAGAATGGGATTTGAAACAATTCCCCCTGGGGTTTGAAAAAATCCTCCTGGAGAGAATGGGGTTTCAAAGAATTCCCCCCAGAGAAAATGGGGTTTGAAACCATTCCTCCTGGAGAGAACAGGGTTTCAAACAATTCCCCATGGAGAAAATGGGATTTGAAACAATTCCACCTGGGGTTTGAACCATTTCCCTGGGAGAGAATGGAGTTTGAAACAATTTCCCCCCGAAAAAATGGAGTTTGAAACTGGAGAGAAGGGGGTTTCAAACAATTCCCCCCAGAGAAAATGGTGTTTGAAACAATTCCCTCTGGAGTTTGAAACCGTTCCCCCTGGAGAGAACGGGGTTTGAAACAATTTCCCCCAGAAAAAATGGGGTTTGAAACTGGAGAGAAGGGGGTTTCAAACAATTCCCCCTGGAGAAAATGGGGTTTGAAACCATTCCCCCTGGGGATTGAAACAATTCCACTTGGAGAGAATGGGGTTTGAAACAATTTACCCCAGAGAAAATGGGGTTTGAAACAATTTCCCTGATGCATTGATGTCTGTGTGCTCCCTGTTATCCCTGTGTTCCTTGTCCATGTGTTCCCTGTTGTCCCAAGCAGGCCTGGCCAGGAGCTCGGACTCAGTGGGTCTGGAGAGGTCCTTGAGTCTGTTGGACCAAAGATTTCAAACATATTTTTTCTCCCTCTTGCTTTCTCTTTGTAAATTTTTGATGCTTTCAAAGTTGGCTTTAAATGAACTCAGCCAAGCCAGGGATGGGAGAGAGGGAAGGAAGAGTTGGATCTTCCATGGACTCTTCCATGTGGGATTTCTGAGGCCATGCCTGGTTCTTGGTCATTTCATGGAATCATGGAATTATTTGGCTTAAAAGGGACCTTAAATCCCACCCAGTGCCACTTCCACTGTCCCAGGCTGCCCCAAGCCCTGCCCAACCTTGCCTTGGACACTTCTGGGATGGGGAGTCACAACCTCTCCTGACCTCCTTTCCTTTGGGATCACCTTTGCTTGTGCTTCTTGGCCTCCGTCCTCTTCACCAGGCCCCAAATAATTTTTTTTTGAGCACATAACAGGAGAAACCAAGCCCTGAAGTATGCAAAATTCAAAATTGGGATTTACTTAAAAGGGACCTTAAATCCCATCCAGTGCCACTTCCACTGTCCCAGGCTGCTCCAAGTCCTGTCCAACCTGGCCTTGGACACTTCTGGGATGGGGAGCCACAACCTCCCCTGACCTCTGGAGCCTCTTTTCCTTTGGGATCACCGTTGCTTGCACTTCTTGGCCTCCTTCCTCTTCACCAGGCCCCAAATAATTTATTTTTGAGCACATAACAGAAGAAACCAAGCCCTGAAGTACCCAAAATGCAAAACTGGGATTCACTGCCTGAAGAAGGAACGGGTGGCTGCTGCTTTTTCCAGGACACAGGTCGAGGTCAGGGCTGGGTGGAGGAGACCAAATCCTGCTGGGCTGGCAGGAGAGGCCTCTCGCAGCCACTCTCTCTTCCCCCCACGCAATTCCAGCTCCACTTCATCTCCGTGTTTTCGGTATCGAGGGGGTGTTTACAGTCAACAAACAGGAGCCTCCTTTTTTGATCCCAGCTTTCCCTGCCGAGCACCTGCGAGCGCGTCCATGCGCTCCGTGAGATTTGTTGGGAATATTTACCAGTGTTTTCCAAGAGGAGCATCTGCTCGGGAGTCGGACTCCTTGTGCCTCATTAGTGGCTACCGGGCTTCTCTTATCTGCACACATCTCCGGGGCATGTCAGGATCATTTTCTGAGCTGCTTTTCTTGGCAGCTCCTTCCTCACTGGTGGGAAGCTCCTGGTGTTTGGTGAAGTGCTGGACCCTAAAAAAAAAAAAAAAAAAAACACAACAAAACCTGCTTGTTTCAGCTGGTTTTGGGGTGAAAAAAGGGTGATTTGTAAGGTTTTAAAGGTTCTGTGCTGCTTTTGGTAAGATGTATCCCATCCAAGCTGCTGGGCTGAGCTGTTGAGCAGTTGGGTTGGGTTTGGGGTATTTCCATGGAATTCCAGGGTTGTGAGAGGGGAACAGGGATGGGATCCAAGTTGGACTGAGGGGGTTTTTAGCATGAATGTGTTGTTTGGCACTTGCAGGCAAATTGAAATGGAGCCCTGAACTGGGGCTGTCTTGGGCAGGTGAGGGTGACACAGGCCAGGGCTCTGCTCATGGTGTGAGGGGAAGGAAATCCTGGTTTTTGTTGGAATGAGACTAGAATTGCCTAAACTTTGACTAAAGCCCCTTAGAAATGGGGTTTTGGGCCCAAATCTGACCTTTCCTCCTCCCAGAACATGGGAGGGTGTTGGTGGTCAGGGTACTGACCGGGATATGGGTGCTGTGCAGGATACTCAGAGGCTCCAGAGCTCTGAGCAGCCTGCTGAGAAGGGAGGGGGCAACCATCTCCCAGGATGGGGCCACCTGGGTGGGAAGGCATCTCAGGAGGGCTCCAATCCACCCTCCTGCCTGGAGCTGGGAGATCAGACCTCAGGGATTTGTCCAGCCTGGCCTGGAAGGGTTCCAAGGATGAAGATTGGGATCCAGCTTTGGGGATTTCTTTCTGCTACTTCATGGAATTATGGGATATTCTGAGTTGGAAGGGACTCAAAAAGATCCAGCTCCTGAGGGAATCATCCAGAAATCAAAATCCACACCTTGGTGTTATCAGCACCCTGCTCCAACCAATCTCAGGGATTTTTATTGTTCTCCTTGTGGAAAAACTTCCTGTCTACCCAAAATTCCCATCTTCAGCCACAAAGGAACTCCCAAACCAGTGGTGCCCAGTTTGTGAGGGGTTCAGGGTTTCTCCCTTTCCATGAGGGATGTTTGGAATTTGCCCTTTTGGATGTCACCATGTTGGGCTGTTTCTCCAGCCTGCCCAGACCTCTCCAGGTGTTGGCTCTACCTTGAGTCTGTCAATTTTCACCAAATTTGGGGACATCTGCAAAGTGGAGAGATCTTGTCCAGGGCTCCTGCAGGTCTTTGGTGAGGATGTGGAGGGAGCAGGTCCCAGAATTCCTCTAATTCCCAATCCCACTTGTTTCGGGTCCCATGGAAAGCTTTGCTGGTTGTCCCAGGCCAGGTTGGACATTGGGCTTGGATCCACCTGGGACAGTGGGAGGTGTCCCTGCCATGGCAGGGGTGGCACTGGGTGGGGTTTAAGGTTCTTCCAACCCTAACCATTCCATGATTTTAGTGGTGTTATACTGATAAATCCAGGTGGGTGCTGGGTTTAGAATTCTCCAAGCATTGAATTAAACCTGGGTTCATTCCTGGTTATTTAAACCAGAGTTATAGGGATGGGACTGAGCTGCTCTGTGGGTGAGAGGTACAAAAACCTCCTCCAGTGGATGTAAAATTGGGCTGTTCTGGTAAATTTGGGCTGTGTCCATGGATTGATTTCCCTGGCACAAACTGGCACAACCTGGGTTTTCCCAGGAGGGATCTTCTCAGCAGACCTTGCCGCACATCCCCTTCCTTGCTGTCGTTGTGATGGGATTTTAATGGAAGAGCCCAGAGGATTCACTGATTTTTAGGGAATGATTAATGATGTTCCAAATGGGAAGGGTTTGAGATGGCTCAGGCAGTGATATCCCACGGTAATGTTGGGTTATGGATTCCCTGTGTTATCCAGGTAGGAGATATGTGAAGTGCACAAGATGCATTTCTGCTGCAGGCTGAGGAGAAACTGTGCTCCAAACCACTGTCATCCCAATTCCCAAAGTCCCATTTCCCTGAGCATTTTGATTATTCCTGGAGAATAAAACCAGGAGCACATTTTTTTCCTGGTGTAATCCCAGCTCGCTTGGCTCTCAGCTCCGCGCTGCTCCCGAATCCCGAAACATTTTTGGGTTTGTTCAGCTGCTGTTTTTGCTTTCTTGTGATTATCCTCTGTTTTCCCTTCTGTGGTGTTCATCCCCGCTGGTAATTATCCCCCTCTCCCTGCCAACTCTGTGAACTCCGGGGCTAATTTGAGCAGGAGAGTTCTGCCCGGTAATTTTACAAATATGAGGCGTTATTGAGGGTTTTTCCTGGACCGGTGATTACAAGGAATGGGTCCTTTGGGAGCCAGGAATCCTTTGGGTTCCTCTGCTCCCTCGGAGGGGTTGGGAGCTGGGTGAAGCTGGAATTAAAGCTGGATGGAAAAGGAGCAGCTCCTGTGCCCAGCCCTGGCGCTGGGTTCCATGGAATCGCTGAGGTTGGAAAAGCCCTCCAGGATTGAATCCAGCTGTTCCAAGGCCACCACTGATCATGTCCCCAAGTGCCACATCCACAGGGATGGGGACTCCAGACCTCCCTGGGCACTTCCAGTGCTTGACCACGCTTTCCATGAAGTAGTATTCCCAAATATCCAACCTAAACTTTCCCAACAGGCCCTTTCCTCTTGTTCTCTCCCTGAACTGTGAGAGAGGAGCAGCCCTAAAACACAAATCCCACCTGGGGTTTCATCTGGGTAGCCCAGAAAACTCAGGATCTTGTGGTTGGTTCTGGAGTATTCTTGATCTGGTTGATGTGTTTGTTTGGTTTTTTGCTCTTTTGAATTTTTTTATCCAGAAGAAGACAGGATTCAGGCATGTAATTCAGAGGAGTAATGGATTATCTGGAGACCTGAGAAGATGAATAGTCCTAAACAGATCAAATGTGGGAAACTGGGTGGTCTGTGCTCAAACTGCCACGAAGAGGAAGAAATATTTTCCATTTTGAGGAGAATGTAATATGGCAGCAGTGGGAATATCTGGGGAGATGAGGGAGGAATGCACTTAGGAGAAAGGGATGGAACTGGGAGGATGAAAAATGGGAGTAGGGTCACCAGAGGGGCTGTGGGGAGGATGAGGATTTTGTTGGAGGAACCTCTTGTGAGAGAGTCCTTGATTCCTGGGGCAGGCAGAAATGGCTCAGGAAAGAGAAGCCGGGGAACAGCGCCGTGAGGGGATGGGTTTGGTCATACTGGCAGGTCCCTGGGCCATAAATTTTGGGGAAACTGTTAAAATGTGAATAGGATTCTCTGATTTTCTTTTTGGGATGGTTTCAAAGGAGCAAATTTGCTGCTCCTTCCCTTCTGCTGCCGTTCCCTTTGTGGAGTTGGAACAAGGAGGTGGCACCCAAAACCTTCTGAGGCTGAGGAGAATCCAGACAAGGATGGGAGTCGGGTTGTTGTGGGGCCTTCTTGGGCCATCTCCAGCCCAGCTCTGGTCACTTCTCCTTCTCCTGCCTGTGGAAAGCACTTTTTTCCTCTGGAAGAGATTCCAAAGTAATTTTAAATTTCAGAGGTTGTGGTGGAGCTGCTCCAGGTGTTTCACCCTCCTCAGAGCCGTGGGTGAAACTGAGATGGAGACCTGGCCTGGGATTTGTCCTTGTGGGGAAGGAGGTGAGGAATGGGGCTGGAAATTTTGGTTCCTGTGCTTTCCTGAGCCCCAAGACCTGGGGGGCTCCCCCATCCTGTGGTGCTCCCAAGGAGCTGGTGGGGAAAAATCCCCATGGGAATGGTGGGGAGCTGCTGCAGAGAGCCCAAGGAGGCCCCGGAGCTGCTGCAGGGCTGGAGCCCCTCTGCTCTGGAGCCAGTCTGGCAGAGCTGGGAATGTTCCCCTGGAGAAGGGAAAATTCCAGGGAATCCCCAGAGTCCCTGAAGGGGCTCCAGGAGAGCTGGAGAGGGACTGGGGACAAGGCCTGCAGGGACAGGAGCCAGGGAATG
>JAXCLO010000208.1:70378379-70393162 GCA_035583995.1 Arremon aurantiirostris | reverse complement strand
GGCTGGGAGGGTGGGCAGGGGCTGGGCTGGAATTGCCAGATTTGCTGTGGCTGCCCCTGGATCCCTGGCAGTGCCCAAGGCCAGGCTGGATCCACCTGGGACAGTTGGAGGTGTCCCTGGAGTTGGATCCCAGTGGGATTTAAGGTCCCTTCCAACCCATTCCATGGTTCTGTGCCCTCGCTCCATCACCGAGCTGTGGCTGCTTTGGGCCATCCCTGGCTGCTGCTGCAGGAATTTGGGATCCCACCTTAGTCTGGCACCGGCCTGGGGGAATCTCCTGGCCCAGCAGGAAAACTTCCCCCTCACCTTTGTCTCCCTGGCTCTTCTTTTCTTCTCCCAGAAATATCCTTGACTCGGATAACTACAGCCCCATCCCAGTGTCAAATGAAGAAGTTTATAGGAAAATCGTTGGGCAGTTCCCATTCCAGGATGCTGAACTTGAAAAGGTAAATCTTGGAATGGGGAGAATGGCCTGGCCTGGCCTGGCTGCTGGGGCAGGAGAACCTCACACCCTTTGTGGGCTTTCAAAGGATTAAAAAACACACCCAAATCAACCCCCCAATCCAAATTAACAATAAGAGAGAAAGGAAAACAATGGCAAAGAACAAGTATTCCTCCGATGGGATGCATTTCCTTGTGTGGATGAGGGAAGTGGGATTTGTGTTTCTCTCAGAGTGATCTGTCACACAGGTAGAATAATCTTCTTCTACTGGCATTTTATTCCCATTTTATGGACCTTGGGATTGGTTTTGGTCTTATATTTTGAGAAAAAGAGCCCAAAAAAGTGGTGGTTCTTGGCCTTTGCATGTGTGTGTGCTTGGAAAACCAAAGTGAGTTTTTTGGAAAACCAAAGTGTGTCCAGATGTCCCCCAAATCCTAAATCCACACATGGCAGGCAGCAGATCCAACCCTGGTGATCCCAGTCTGGGGTTCAGGTTTCTGTGTCCTGCCCCAAAATTCAGTCCTGGGGTTCAGCTGCTCCCTGCCCCTCCCAGCTCTGAGTGCTGGGGGTAAAAACTGGGAAAATTTGGTGTTGGAAAATTTCTTTGCTCCTGGTTTTTGGGATGGTTGGGCAGCACCTGGGGAAAGTGAGCAGGAAAACACTTTGTAAATGGTGGGGGAGGAATTCCAGGTGTTCCCAAGGAGGGAGGAGAAGTGAGTTGGGAGAGGGAATGGCCCCAAAGCCCTCCTGCTCTATTTGTGATTATCAGCTCTCCCCCTTGGCTGAAGTGTTGATAAAATCCGGGATAAATCCCAGAATTGCTCTGCCTGCCTGGGAGAGCCCTCCCTCTGGAGCTGTTCTCCCCCTGTTTTCCAGCAACCCTTCCCAAAGAAGTTCCCCTTCTCGGAGTTCGTGCCCCAGGTTTACGGCCAGATCAAGGAGTTCATCTACGCCTGCCTCAAGTTCTCCGAGGACCTGCACCTCAGGTGGGAACCGTGCCCTCAGAGAGCAGGCCTGCCTCCTCTCCTGAGGGCCTGCTGGAAGTGTGTCTGAGCACTAAGGGTCACTGCGATGCAGTGAACATGGAGCTATACCAACCCTCTCATTTCCTAGTGCTTAGAAAAGCAGGAATCGAACCTACACTAGAGGAATCAAAGCCCTCCATGCTTCCTTTATATTACTTTCTAGTAGGGTCAGCTAAACGAGCTATAGGGCCCATACCCCAAAAGTGATGGTTCAACTCCTTCCCCTGCTAATGAACCCCCAAGCAAATCTAATCTTAATTATTAGCCTACTCCTAGGAACAACCATTAGTGTCTCAAATAACCACTGAATTGTGGCCTGGACCGGCCTTGAAATCAACACACTCGCCATCCTCCCATTAATCTCAAAATCCCATCACCCACGAGCCATTGAAGCTGCCACTAAATACTTCCTGACCCAAGCAGCTGCTTCTGCCCTTGTTTTGTTCTCCAGCATAACCAACACATGGCACACCAGACAGTGGGACATCACCTAACTTCCCCACCCAGCGTCCTGCCTGATCCTCACCTCAGCAATCACAATAAAACCAGGACGGATACCATTCCACTTCTGATTCCCAGAAGTACTCCAAGGCTCTCCTCTCACCACCGGCCTCCTCCTGTGGATGGAGCTTGTCCAGGCTGGAAGTGGCTCTGGAGCAGTGGGATTTTGGCTGGACACCTCTGCTCCTGCAGGGGGAGATTCCAGCATGGTTTGGCTTGGGAGGAACTTTGGGGATTGTTTCCAAACCCATCATTGGACAATTTCCATGGTGCTCCAAGCCTCCTCCAGCCTGGCCTTGGACACTTCCAGGGAATTCCATGCTCCCAGGACAATCTCATTTGGGGCTGTTTCCTTTGAGATGTTTCTGTGGCATTCCTTTAATAAATAAATGAATGGAGATGTCTGGAGGGAGGCTGTGGTGGCCACTCATCCCCAAGGCCTGCTGGAACATCTCTGATCCCCCCAGGCCTCCCCTCACTGCTTCCCAAGGAATGGGAATCCTGTGGGTCCATGGAAGTGTTGTCAGGAAGGCTCTGAGGGTTGGATTTTTGGTCAGGAACAAGTTTCAGCTGCTGGTTTCGTGCTTTTGTTGTTCTTGTTTCTTCGGGGAGTTTATATACAAATAATGTGATTTTTTTTTTTTTTTAAAGCCTGCAAAATATTCCATGTGTTTACCCTCCCTGCTCCATCCCAGGGTGCTTTGATGCTCGTTTCACCCATGTGTACGTGTGTGAGACTGAAAACCAGCAGGGTCTGCCAGGAACTGAGAGCTGGGGCTTTGCCTTTGCATCAGCAGCATTCAGAGCTTGGGAGAGGCTGAGAAATGCAGGACAAGAGTTTGGCTGGAGGGATTCATCCTCCTTCCCTTCCCTGGGCAAACATGAGGCTGGATTGGGGTGGGGGGAGTTCTGCCTCCTTGGGAGCTTCATATCCTGGCCATGACCTGACCCTGGAGCAGTGGAGAAAGCCCAGAGGAGGCCCCAGAGCTGCTCCCAGAATTCCAGAGCCCCTCTGCTCTGGAACCACACTGGCAGAGCTGGGAATGTTCCCCTGGAGAAGGGAAAAATCCAGGGAATCCTCAGAATCACTAAAGGGGCTCCAGGAGAGCTGGAGAGGGACTGGGGACAAGGCCTGCAGGGACAGGAGCCAGGGAATGGCTCCCACTGGGAAAGGGGAGATTGGGCTGGGACAGCTCTGGGGACTCAGTGGCCGTTCCAGTGCCCCAGGCTCTGCAGGATTTTCCTGCTCTCCCCTGGAGCCAGGGATTCTCCCTGGAGTCCTTTTCTTATTGGAGAAAGGGACTCTCTAATGCCAATTTGGAGAGTCCCTTTCCCTGTGGGTTGCTCTGGGAGCTCAGGAGTTTCTCCCCCGTGTTCCACCTCACCCTTGCAGTGGAGGCAGCTTCTCCTCCTCCTGTTGGTGGCTCCCAGGGCCCCTAACCCGGGCTCCCCATGGCCCCTCTCCCTTCCCAGAGCCCATTCCTATGGGTGCTACTCCCCATGGCTGGGATGATTGGCCCTGGCAGGGCAGGGAGCAGAGGTGTCCCCGTGGGGCCCTCCTGGGGCTCCCACCAGACCCATTATTAAAATTCCTTTCCACATTGGATTTTCCAGCCCTTTCGGAGCAGCACGGGGGGAGGGGAGCCCCAGCTCCAGCTCTCACAGCCAAACATTTGGAATATTTCTCTGCAAACCCCTGTTGACACTTTCTTCATTTCACCCTGACAGCTTGAATTAGGTTTTATTAGGAAGCTTGGCTACAAAGCCAGCAGCGAGTTCCCTTTTCTCCTCCCTTTCTTTTTTCGCCTGGCCCTGTCATTTACGGAGCACCCCGGAGTGCTGGGGGTCAGCCCGTCACTCACAGGGGCCTGGAGGTCACCACAGCTGCCACAGGATCCGGGACAGGAGCTGTCATTATCCCAGACAGTTCCCTTCAAGCCTTTTCCTGCACAGCACAAAGTGCAGCTCACATTTTATGGGGTTTTTTTTCTCCCCCCCACCACTAATTATTTTGTTAAAGCAGCCCCTTGTATTTGTTGGGATGGGAGGGTTCTCCTTGATGTGGGAGTTGTTTCGCTTGAGGAAAGTTTGGAGCTCTGGGTGGGTTTGTAGGGCTTGGAATTTTTATTATTGGCACTATTGATTGGATTGGAGCAGGAAAATTTCCTTTATCTTCTCGGCACTTTTGCCTTTTTACAAGCTGAATTCATCAGGTTGTCTTTAAATGTACCCTCTTGCTTTTTCCAGTGGAATTTCCCTCTGGAAATAGGGAGTATCTCTGGAAAACAGTAGGTGCGAGGATGATCAGCTCTGATCACCAAGGCTTGGGTTTTGGTTGGATTTTTTACAAACAAACCCCAAATCCTGGAAGAACTTGGGATAGTGCAGGGACACCTTCCCCTATCCCAGGCTGCTCCAAACCCCAATGTCCAACCTGGCCTTGGGCACTGCCAGGGATCCAGAGGCAGCCGCAGCAAATCTGGGAATTCCAGCCCAGCCCCTGCCCACCCTCCCAGCCAGCAATTCCTACCCAAAATCCCATCCCAGCCATTCCCACCCCCTGCTTGCAGCATCCCAAAACCCCCCACCTTTCTCCTGGGATAACTTCAAGGTTGGCTTTTGTTTCCCACGTCAATCCCAGCTCTGTGACATGGCCCCTCTGTCAGGTGGAGTGGGAGAAGGAGCCAAAGGTCAGGGGCTCCATTTACCGGGAGGATCAGAGTTCCTGCCCAGCCTTCCCATTGGGAGTTCCCTCTCCTGCCCCTCCTGCAGGAGACAATTCCCACTCCTGTCAGGGCTAATCCAGAGCCAAGCACAGATCCAAGGAGCCTCTGGCAGAGGGGGTTGGCAAAACCTCCTGGAGAAAGGAGAGGTGCCACCGTGAGCACCTGGGAGGGTCTGAACCCCCAAATTCCAACAGTGCTGCTGCTCCAGACAGCTGGGAAAGGGCAGGAGTGGGGTGCAGGAGCTTCCAGACTGGTGTTCCAGGGCAGGAGCCAGGCTGGGAGAGCTGGGAATGCTCCCCTGGAGAAGGGAAAATTGCAGGGAATCCTCAGAGTTCCTAAAGGGGTTCCAGGAGAGCTGGAGAGGGACTGGGGACAAGGCCTGCAGGGACAGGAGCCAGGGAATGGCTCCCACTGGGAAAGGGGAGATTGGGCTGGGATCTTGGCAAGGAATTGTTGGCTGGGCTGGAATTGCCAGATTTGCTGTGGCTGCCCCTGGATCTCTGGCAGTGCCCAAGGCCAGGTTGGACATTGGGGCTTGGATCCACCTGGGATAGTGGAAGGCATCCCTGCCCATGGATGGGGTTGGGAATGGGATGGGATTTAAAGTCTCTTCCAATCCAAACCACTCTGGGATTCTGGGAGATGGAGCTGTGCTGTGCTGAGGAGTCCCTGTGTGGAAATCCAGGGATCATTGGAAGTGTGTCCTTCTAAACCCATTCCTTGTGACCTTGCTCACTTCTGCAATTTTTCCTTTTAAAATCCCTCTCAATGCAGACCATTCCATGGTTCTGTAATTTTGTGTAAAAGCCCGGAAAGGGCTGAGAGGGGAATTTTGGAGGATTTGAATTGTGGTTTCACCATTGGAGTTCATTTCCCTTGTTCTGAACATGCAACCCCCTGTGTTGAGGGCAGGGTTGTGCTGATGCCATGAATGGCTCTTCCTTAGGCTGGACCAGCTCCTCTTGGATGGGAGGCTGAGGAATTTGGGATCTGCAGGTGTTAATCCTCCTGAAACATGGATAAAATGCTTAAATTGTTTTATTTTGATGCATTTCAAACAATAGCTCCTGTGAGTCCTGCAGGGCTGCTCAGGGGTGAGGCAGGGGAGAGTCTGGAAGGAGGATGAGGAGAATTCCCAGGGATTTTCTTTCCATGGAGCATCTTGCAAATCCCTCTTTCAATTTTTCTTCGCAGCTCCACAGAAGTCGATGACATGATCAGAAAATCCACAAATCTGCTGCTGACCCGGACCCTGAGCAACTGTTTACAGAATGTCATCAAGAGGAAAAACGTTGGACTGACAGAGGTGGGCTGTGGATTCCTTTGGGAATGGAGCCACAGGGAATGGCTTCCCTCTGCCACAGGGCAGGGATGGGTGGGATCTTGGGAAAGAATTCTGGGTGAGGGGCTGGGCTGGAATTCCCAGATTTGCTGTGGCTGCCTCTGGATCCCTGGCAGTGTCCTAGGCGAGGTTGGACACTGGGGCTGGGATCCACCTGGGATAGCAGGAGGTGTTCAGGTTGGAATTAGATCATCCTTGAGGTCCCTTCCAAGCCAAACCATTCCTGGATTGTGTGATTCCAGGGCAGAGTGACAGGAGGTCCCTTAGAACTCCTTCTAGAGGTGCTGGTTTGGAGCATTCCATGAAATATTTGCCTGGAAAACTGCTCAGAGTTGTTGTACAAAGCGAGGAACTTTAGCTTGTGGAAAGTGAAGAGGTCTCTTTGCTATTGGTTGTGAATTTTGTACTCTGCATTTTGGGCAATGTTACAAATTTAAGGTAAAGTCAGAGGGCTTCAGGGAGGACCAGAGAGGATCTAAGCAGGAAATGTGAGGGAATGGAAGAGCAATCCTCATTTTTAGGTGGCGTTTGAGTGGATTCAGCACATTGCTGCAGCACAAACCCTAATTTGGGATTTTCTTTCTGTGGTCCGTTTTTTTTTTTTTTGGTACAAAATCAGGTTCCTGATGATTTTAATCCATGTATATCTGCAGGTCTCTGGGACAGGTGGGACCTCTGGGTATTAAACAAGGTGTTACTAATTGCTGGTATTAAACAAGGAGTTACTAATTGTTTACTTAATTATTGCTGCCTTGCATCGTGTCACCCAAGGCTTTCCCTTCCCAACTTCTCATTTCTGCCAGACATCCCACAGCTTCTCTGGACACACCTCTCCACCTTTCCAGCGTCTCTTCTCCTTCCCCATGTCCAGGCTGAACCTCTCAAGGTGTCACCAGCACCAGTGCTGGGATCTTTGTGGTATCACTTCAAAATTCCTGCATCTGCACCTTTGAAATTGCTGATGAATCCAACCTCCTTCAGATTTGGGAGCGTTTCCAAGCCCTTCCTGCACGGGAGGTGGCTGCAGACAGCCCCACCAGGCTCCAGCAGTGAAATGACACCAACCCAGGGCGTTCTGCTGCCCCAGGGCTGGCAGGGATCTGCTCACCCCACACCTGCCAGAGCCAAACCTCGTGGTTCCTTTGTTCAGGGCCCGTGTGATGCTGCTCGGTGTCACTCAAGCTCGGGTCATTTTTTGGGTTCAGTGGCAGCCTGGAGCCTCCTGATGTGTCCTGGCAGTTTTTTTGGGGAGCCCTGAGTGACAGCTCCATGTAGGAAAGTCTTTGAAAAGAAAAAATCACCTGTGGTATTAGTGGCTGTCATGGGAAATGCTTCCCCCCCAGAATTATCTTGGATTTAGGTGTTGTTAAAAGAGGAAAGACTGGAGCCCATAGCAAAGCTCGGGGTGTTTGCACAGCGTCAGCATTGCATGGAACTGGCAGCGGGGCTGAAACCCTTCTCTGCCTTCCCAGCTGGTGCAGATCATCATCAACACCACCCACCTGGAGAAATCCTGCAAGTTCCTGGAGGAGTTCATCACCAACATCACCAATGTGCTGCCCGAGACCGTGCACACCACCAAGCTCTACGGGACCACCACCTTCAAGGTGAGCTCTACGGGACCACCACCACCTTCAGGGTCCCGCCCCTGGGTGGGTGCTGGCCGGGATCTGCTCTGCTCAGGAGGCCTCAGGGCCAGCTGGGCTGAGCCCAAGGATGATTCTGGCCTATTTTTTGGGGAGGTTGCGCCATCACTTTGGGTTTGTCCTTTGGAGCGTTGCTCCTGTTGAGATCGTGGGAGGTTTTGTCCTTAATTTGCAGCACTAATTAGGTAAAGGATTAAGGAGATCTTAAGCAAAAGCCTGATATTTCTTATTTGAATAAATCCTCGCTTTGCTGTTGGAGTGCTGTGTCATGGACACCAGGCTCCTCTTCCACCCAGGAGGAAGATTTCCAGAATGTATATTTCTCCATCTTTCCACTCCTTTTATCATTATCCCCTAAAAATCAGGGCTGACAGAAACTCCCAGATTTTCCCAGCCTTTAAATCCCACGCCAGGAGTGCTTTATATGGGATCTGGTTGGGTCAAGTGTGGGGTGTCCCGTGGAGATCCAGAGGTGGGAACAGCAGCAGTGGGTTTGGTGGGGCTTTGCCATGGGGTGTCCCCAGGGAAGTCCATCCTGCCTTTATCCACCTGTCTGGCCTGAAGCTGTGTCCTGCCCTTGTTCTGGCAGGGAGGCTCCTGAACCCAGCCCTGCCCTGGGTTTGGTGGAGTTTCCATGGGGAATGTTCCTCTCCCACCTCAGAATCATGGGATATCCTGAGCTGTAGGGACCCACAGGGATCATCGACTCTGGAACAGCCCATCCAGGGGTTGAACACAACCTTGGTGTCATCAGCACCAGGATCCCAGCCCTGGAGCCAGTCTCTCCTCTGTCTCCTCTGGATTTGTCCTCAGGTGACATCAGGGGCAGAATCCAGCTTGGTGCTGCCCACCACAGCCTGGTGGTCCCTGTCCCACCAGCCTGAGGCTGCAGCAGCGTCGTGGTGGCTGCCCTGAGCTTTAGGACTGCGTCAAATCCCAGTCTAAAGGCTGGGTGGAGCTCCCACCCTGTTAGAGATGGAGTGGAGCCCCCATCCCATGTAGGATTTTGCTGATTTGGAGCCCCCATCCCATGTAGGATATTGATGGTTTAGAGCCCTCATCCCATGTGGGGTTTCATTGGTGTGGAGCTCCCATCCCATGTAGGATTTTGGTGGTGTGGAGCCTCCATCCCACGCAGGATTTCAGTGGTGGAGTGGAGCCCTCATCCTATGTGGGGTCTCAGTGGTTTGGAGCTCCCATCCCATGTGGGATTTTGCTGGTTTGGAGCCCCCATCCCATATGGAATTTTGCTGGTTTGGAGCCCCCATCCCATGTGGGATTTTGCTGGTGTGGAGCCCCCATCCCATGTAGGATTTTTGCCCCCATCCCACACCCTGCCTCATTCCCAGGACGCTCGACACGCCGCCGAGGAGGAGATCTACACCAACCTGAACCAGAAGATCGACCAGTTCCTGCAGCTGGCCGACTATGACTGGATGGCCCCGGAGCCGGGCAGCCGGGCCAGCGAGTACCTGGTGGATCTGATCGGCTTCCTGCGCAGCACCTTCGCCGTGTTCACCCACCTCCCGGTGAGCCTGCCCTCCCTCCTGCTCCTGGGTCCTGGGGGAGCTCAAACCTCATGGACTGTGCTGGAAACGGGGCTGGGGGATATGGGAAAAATTCCGTTTTTAAAGGAAGGGTGTGACGGTGTTCACCGGGGTTCTTGGATGAGGGAAGAGACGAGAATGTTGACTCCCATGTTTCAGAAGTCTTGATTTATTGTTTTATGATGTATATTACATTAAAACTATGCTAAAAGAATAGGAGAAAAGGTTTCATCAGAAAGCTAGCTAAGTTAAGAATAGAATCAGAAAGAATGATAACAAAGCTTGTGTCTCGGACAGAGTCCGAGCCAGCTGACTGTAATTAATGATATAATTACAAACAACCAACATGGGCCAATCAAAGATCCACCTGTTGCATTCCACAGCAGCAGATAATCATTGTTTACACTTTGTTCCTGAGGCCTCGCAGCTTCTCAGGAGGAAAAATCCTAAGTAAAGGATTTTTCATGAAAAGATGTCTGCGACAGAAGGGGTTTCATGTGTCGCCACAAGCTCTGGGCTTCAGGACTCTCCCAAATATTTGCAAATCTAGTTTTGTGGGATTGAGGCTCCATCCCAGCCCACCGTGTATCAGCAGGATTGTAATTTATTCCTCACCTGTGTTTCAGACACTTTAACTTGCAGTTAATGCCCATCCAGGATTCTTTTTCCCAAAAATCCAGCCTGTGGATGCATTACTGGAACTACAGCTGCGTTTCCAAGTGTTTGTCAAGTCCCTGATGCCTCCCATCCCAATATTGCTCCCTTGGAAGGCACCATATGTTTCTTTCTTCTCTCTGCTGTCTAAAGTCCCTGTGTTTATGCTGCTGTTGCCATCAGAAATGTTCTTTATGCTGCTTTTTGCAGTCAGCTGAGTGCTGTCTCATTGGTAGGAAAAATCCAATCACCAGCGAGATTCCTTTTTGCTCCAGCAGCTTTTTTCCCTCCTCTAAATGGGATTTGTTTTGAGCTGTGTGGATGCACTCTCGGGAGGATCAGCAGGTATTTTGAAACAGCAAATCCCCTGAATTCTGTGGTTGTTCTAAAAGCAATTTCAGATCTTTCTTCCTTTGCGAAACTGGGATTTATTTGCTGCTTTCACGAGCTGGGAATAAACAGGAAGGGGAGATTTAATATTCCCCAGTGGCAACTTCCTTCACTCTGTTTGTGCCCTGGGATTCTCCTCTGGAAGGAGGTCCCACCCTCCTGTTTTGAGAGGTGTCACACCCCCAAACTGTGCTGCCTCGTGTCTTTGGGCATCCCCATCCCAGCAGGAAAATCTGGGAGCAGGGGGAGCTCTGGCTGATTTGCTGGGGGGGAGAAGCCCCCAAAATGGGAATGGAAGTGGCTTCCCTGCCCCTCTGCACCTGTGAGGAGGACAAGTGGCTTCCTCAGCTCTGTTATCAGTTGGACAAACTGATAAATAAATTGATAAATGAGCAGAGAGGTGGGGAGGACTTCGGTCCATCTCCCCAGCCAGGTTTGTCCCAAATGTCCCCAGGCAGGTGTCCTGTGGCCGGTGCCTTCCAAAGTCAGGAGATGCTGGAAATGTCCGGATTTCTCCTTAAAAAAAGGAGCTGTGGGTTGGTTTAGCACCTGGAGGCTTCCACCCATCGCGCTGGGGATCCTCAGGAGCCAGTAATGGAACTTGACAGGGAGATTGGTCTCTGCAGCAGAGCATGAAGCAGCAGAGATGAGCTGGGGGGGGATGCCCACAGTGATTTATGAGGTGGGCCAGCAGTGATTTATCTTCCTTAAATATTAATGTTTCCTTTTGGAGCCAGTCAGGGTTGGTTTGGAGCCTGGGAGGACTTGAATTGGTCTAAAAAGCACCAGGACAGATCGAGGCAGCCTTTTGTCTTGCAGAGCTGGATTAGAAAAGCCCCAGCTGAGGATAAGTTTGGATTTACTGGGCAGCCCCTGAGCTCCAGAGCTTCTCCAAAGCCTGGGGAGACAGGGGAGGCACCTCAGCCTGGTTTGGGAGCATCAGGTCTGGGTCAAAGGTTTGTGGGAGCTGCAGGTTTGGGATTTTTTAATATTGATTGGAGTTTTTTCCTTATGTTGCGGATGGATCACCCAAATCGTGGGTGAGAGCAAGCCAGGAAGGAGCAGGCTGCATCCCAAAGGCCTCCACATCCCTTGGTGTCAAGGTTTTTCATCCTTGTAGGGTTCAGGGAATTTTTCCAGTGGCTGATTTAGGAGCACACTGAAGTTCCTGGGCTTTGCTACTGAAATGCAGGACATAGAGGTGTTGTGCAAAGCCATGAAAAAAATGATGGAGGTGTTTGTTAAAGTACCAAAAATGTGAGATGAGCGTCAGCTGGGGATGGAAAGAGTGAGAGGAGTGAAGGAACATTCCCAAAAGGGTGAATTCCAGCACTAGGAGGAAATTCAGAGTTCTGGGGATAAGACTGAGCTGATCCAAACCCATCCCAATCCATCAGCACAAGAGGTGTGATTGGAAATTAAGCACAACAGTTTTGGGGTCTGAGAGGAGCTGCTGCCTTGTTTGAGATGACTTTTTAGCCTAATCCCATAAAATCCAGGATATCCACACTGCCAGTAGATCCAGGACTGTGCCCCATCCTGGGGAGAGGTGTCCTTGGAGCACCTTCATTCCTGTGTGCAGCACCTCCCATTCCTGTTCTCCTGCCTGGTTTGGCAATGCCCCCATTCCTGCAAAATTTCTGGGATTTTGGCCAAGTGAAAAGTGTTCCCCTGGTGTTGGAAGGTGCAGATTTGTTGCTCTCCCTGCCTTTTGTCCCAGCTGCAATGACACCTACACCTGCCCATCAGGGAACCTCAGCCCAGGCATGTCAGAGCTCCTGGGCTAAAATTCCATCTCCAAAAAACCCCATCAGGGAAAAAAAACGGAGCCCAAAGTTGTGAGGCTGCAGAAAGGCACCGTGACAGGGCTGAGTAATCCCATTGTCCCAACAGAGCTGCAGGAAAACCTCAGTGGGGTCACGGCTCCAGCTGGTCCCAGGGCAGCTCACGTGGCCCTGGAAGGTCCTTGGGACTCAGCTTTGAAGAGAGGCTGAAGAGGAGCTGAAAGGAATCGCAGCTCGGAGTCAGGATTTGGGTTTATTTTTCCCTCTTCAGGCTGAATTTTTCCTGTGTTTCTTGGGAATCCCAGAATTTTTGTGTTGAACAGTTTGGGTTGGGAGGGCCCCTTGAAGGTCACCTGCTCCAAGCTCCTGCAGTAAGCAGGGACATCTTCAACTACATCAGGTTCTCCAGAGCCATGGCCTTGGATCTTTCCAGGGGTGAGCTTCCCCCATTTCCCTGGACACCCAGCAGAAATAACCCAGCCCAAAATCCTGGCTGGTGGATTGGCCTAAAGTCTCTTTTTTAGTCTCTTTTTCTAGGCCTCAAGCAGGAATGTCCGCCCCAAATTTTTTCTTTGGGGTAGGCAGTGTGGGAGATGATGGAAACCACTTGATTTTAGGAATTCCTGGGATTTATTTGCATGTTGTACTTCTCTGCGGGAGATCTTCAACTGGATCAAGCTGTCCAAGGCCATTGCATTGGATTTTTCCAGGATGAGGCCTCTACCACCTCTGTGGGCACCTTGTTCAAGCAACAAAACTGACCCAGCCCAAAATCCTGATTCATAAGCTGAAGGTCTCCATTTTCTCTGAAGCTCAAGCAGGAATTTGAGTCCCTAATTTTTCCCTTGGAGTAGGCATTGTGGGAGATGATGGAAAATGGGATACTGGGAATTGCTGGGATTTATTTGCATGTTGTACTTCTCTGTGGGACATCTTTGATTGGATCAAGTTGTTCAGAGCCATGGCTTTGGATTTTTCCAGAGATGAGGCCTCGACCACCTCTGTGGTGACCTGGCAAAAAAAATCCCCAAAATAATCCCAAAATCCTGGCTGGTGCAGCGCCCTAAAGAGCCTCCACTTTTTCCAGGCCTTGCAATCCCAGTTTTTTTTTTTGCCTTTGGAGTAGGCATTGTGGGAGATGATGAAAACCACTTGATTTTGGGAATTCCTGGAATTTATTTGCATGTTGCAGTTTTCTGGGGGACGCTGAGCCCTCACCAGTGCCGTGGGGACAGCGTGTGCCTGGGGGCAGGAAAAGTTCACAGAGAACTTCCCGGGGTTTTGGTGCATGCCAGTGCTGCATGAAACGGTCATGGTGGTTTGGAGCCACAATTCCAGAATGCTCCACTAAGTGCCCAAAAATGTCTCCGAGCAAATAAAACGCTGATGGGAATCAAAGCATAATTAACATTTGGCTCCCGAGGCCGCCCTCTTCCTGCGTTAACCAGGGAGAGTCGGTTCTTGCTGCTGCTGCTGTGGAGCTCATTAATATGGGATGCTCGGGTCTCCTTTAAAAGAAAAACCTCTTTTTTTAAGTGTAAAAAACAAAAAATATTTTAGTACAAAAAGTATTTTAGGCCTTAAGAAAAAGAAAACCAAAAAAAGGTGGTTTCTGGTTTTCAGCAAGCAAAGGGCCACGGCCTCCAAAAATGAACATTTTCAGTCTAAGACTTTGCAAAGAATGACTGAAAAAGCCTTTTGTCTTTGATGGCTGATTGTTGTTTTTATTTCTTGTTGGACAAGTTAATGTAAATGGCATTGACAGGGCTACTCCAAACACACTGATTTGTTGACATTAAGCTCCTCAGAGATGGAGGGTTGTGTCAACACCTCCCCTGAACTGTCAGGTTAACAAAGCAAGGATGTTTTCTTGGGGGAGGGGAGCAGGGCTGGGGGAAGGGGGGGGTGTTTTGTTTTTATTTTCAGTTTCCTTTAATCCTCTGTTAGTCTTGTATCTCGATAACCTCCTTTGGAAGGGAATCAGGGCAGGTCAAGAGGTGAGGCTGACCTGGGAAGGGGAAGCAATCTTTCAGCAATCCAACAAATCCAACCTCTGCTGCTGAGCACTTCAGTGTGAACCCTCTGCAGAGGGAATTTTTTTTCCCCTATTTTTTTTTTCCCTTTTCTGCTTATTTTTGCCAGATGGCAGGCACAGATTTCAGCTGGAGCCGTGATGGTTTTTTGCCTTCTCTTGGCATCTCTTCCCCCTCGCAAACGAACGGCCCCGGCAGCTCTTGCTCTGGGTAGAAAGAGCTTTGCAAGTGTTTATTTTCTTTCCAAAGAGAACGATTGCCTGTGTTTTTATTTGAAAAGTCAAATCCCTCTGGAATATTTATAAGCCAAGGCCCTGTGCATGGAAGCGAAATGCCATGAACTTTGCACCAACCACAGCCTCGGCCGCCTTGGGAGGGACCCAAGTGGAAAATAACCATCAGGAAAACATCTCAGGAGCACCAGAGTCACCTCTGGGTTTGCACAAGTCCAGTCTGTGCTTAAATAACTCCCCTGGCCTTTGGAAGAGCTGAGCAAGCCCTGCTGGAGCTGATCCCAGCTGTCACTCCCAGGGTTTGGCATCCATCACCTCTTGCAGGTGGGGTTGCTGAGGAGCAGGGATGGGGACGTGCAGAGCAGACAGGAGAGCTGGAGAGGGACAAGGAGAGGAGGGACAGGAGCCAGGGAATGGCTTCCACTGGGAAAGGGGAAATTGGGCTGGGATCTTGGCAAGG
>JAXCLO010000208.1:70366805-70378279 GCA_035583995.1 Arremon aurantiirostris | reverse complement strand
GGAGCCAGGGAATGGCTCCCACTGGGAAAGGGGAGACTGGGCTGGGATCTTGGCAAGGAATTGCTGGCTGGGAGGGTGGGCAGGGGCTGGGCTGAAATTCCCAGATTTGCTGTGGCTGCCCCTGGATCCCTGGCAGTGCCCAAGGCCAGGTTGGACATTGGGACTTGGAGCAGCCTGGGATAGTGAGAGATGTTTGAATCAGGATGCTCTTTAAGGTCTCTTCCAACCCAAACCATTCCAGGAATCTGTGACAGAATGACACCAAAACTGCTCTTGTGGTACTTTATTCTCCTCCTCCCAGGAGCCCCCATTTTCTTTCCCAATCCATTGCTGGTGTCGGAGCTACTGTTGGAGTATTGAGGGGGTTGTGGGCACCTCTGATGACCTTTGGGCTCCTTTCTGCCTTTGTCCTGTTGCTCTGTTCTGCCTTTGACCCTGACCTGCTGTGTTGTCCTCTGTAGGGGCAGGTGGATGTCCACTCCACCATGTCGGTGAGTACCAGACGCTGTGTCCTGCGCCTTGGCTCTGCTCTGCTCGCACCTCCAGGCTCAGGGGGGAGCTGAACCAGAAAAGATCCCTTGTGTCAGCCTGGGGGAAAGGAAAAGATGGATTGAAAGTTGGGATCGATGGGATACATAATTCTGGGATAAATCAGAGACCAAAGGAAAGGGTTTCCTTCCCAAGGGGTCACTAAATTGTTGATTTTAGTGCATTGATTTAGTGCTCCTTTTATCACCCTGGAGTACCTGAATCTGCAGGGAATTAGGGGGAATGCCTGATGTTAGGGAAACCTGGATGAGATTCTCACACTCTGCTCCACAGAGAAAAGATATTTGTAAAATCCGTGTTCCTTGTTTGGAGAAATTCCCCATGGGGATTCCAGCTGGAAATTCCTCCTGGTTTGAGGATTGGACCACTAAGCCTTGCCTCAGACTGGAGGGGAAGTGTCCAAAGCCATGCTGGATGGGGCTTGGAGCAGCCTGGGATGGATGGTGGAAGATGTCCCTGCCATGGCAGGGGGTGGAACTGGATCATTTTTAAGGTCCCTTCCATCCCAAACTACCCTGGGATTCCATGGTTTTCTCCAGAAAATAATGTGGATTCTTGACACGTGCCATCTCCCAGTTTGGATTTGGCCAAATTAGCACCAAAGTAAATTCAAGGAGACATTTCAGACCTTCCTTCTGGTTCAGCAACCCCCTGTGATTGTTGTCACCTCTGCTTGTTCCATGTGCAGGAGGAAAGCCCGTGGCATTTCCAGGGATAGATGGCAAACAAAGTGCTCTGCAGCCACCTTGTTTCCTCTATTCCCACGTCTGCAAACCCAGGCCCACAGGAGCAAAACCCACCTGGGAATTCTGTGGGGTTGTCACACTCAGAGCCTGGACCCTGCTTCTGCTTTCCAGCCTTTATTCCCTGCTCTTTATGGGAATCCTGACCGATATTCCCTGCTCCAGCGGGATGCTTGTGCCCCTTTCCCTGGAAACCAAGCCTGGCTAAGCCTGGACTATCTGCAGGCTCCAGGCACCTGGTGGGGGTTTCTAAGTCAACACTGAGGCCTCAAATCAACAGCAGCTCCTGGAGAGAGGGAGCCTCGTTAAAGCAATCCCAGACTGGCTCCCATCAAAGCTGGGATGCTCCGGGCATTCCCTGCAGCTAGGGAATTCCAGGAGCGGTGTTGGATGTCAGGCATCCTCCGTGCTGTCCTCAGAGCGTAGCCCAAGAGGGAGAGATGCAAAAAGCCCTTTTCCCCCTGGCTTTTCCAGGCTTGGAGCTGTTTAGAAGCCAGATGTATTTATTTCTTTAATTGGATCCAGTGCCTAGACAGCTCTGGAGTCAGCTTCCTACGGAGAGGGGGGCATTACTTTCATTAAGGTAAATCAATGGAAAATAATACCTGGAGCTCCCCTGGAAAGGGTCAAGGATGGAGTAATCCCTTTATATGGAGGGGCTTTGCCAGCCTGCTCTTAGTCAGGCTTGTTCTTAACGGCAACAAATCCCAGTTTTCTTTCCTTTTATCCCTCCTAATTTTCTGTTCTCTGCCTTGTTGGGATTAATTGGCGGGAATAAATCACGGAAGAGGGGGAAAAATAAAAATGGGATCGTGCAAAGTAGCAGGACAAAGGAGGAGTTTTAGCGGAGTAAATTTGTCTGGTGGGAAGTTGTTGTGGCTAATCCTGGAAGTTTAAAAGGTAAAACAAGCGGGATGTGGACATGGACAGGGCATGAGCAGCATCCAGAATCTTCCGTGTCTGGCGCTTTCCACTCCAGAGGTGATCCAAGTCTTTTAGGGGATTACATGGCCTGAATGAATGTTCAGCAAAATTCCTGTAAAGCAGGGATGCCTTGAAGGGGAGAGGATGGACTCGTGGCTGGAGCAGCCCATTCCTGGTTTCCCAAGTGCCCCTAGAATCCCAGATATTTGTCAGGATTGAGCGGTCAAAACAGGACCTGGTGGTGCTTTAAAGCAAGGAGCAAAGTGTCCAAATCCCATGGATTAGGTAGTGCTGGATGGGACAGGCTGACTGACCCCTGATTAACCCAGGAGCTCTGTAAACTCAAGTCTAGCTAAGCCAGGTTATCTGGAATTCCAAGGTTTCCTTGTCTGCTTTCAGCGACTGGAAAATTAATGGAAGCCAAAATGCCCGAGGCCATAAATCCTTTAAACCAGGGTGTGCTTCCATAGATGTTGTTCCCTCTGTGAAGTCACCTCAGCATGGCTGGCTTGGAATTTTGTTTTCCAAACTGGGATTGAGGAAGATGTTGGACGCTTTCTCTTGCCTGCACCTCCATCTATAAGGAATGTGTGGCACAGGGAATCTGGCAGCCAAAATTCCAGCCCTGGTGTGTGGAATCCAAACCTGCCTTCTCCTTCCTGCTCCAGAGCCTCAGCCTGGACCTTCCAAAAATCCTACCAGGAGATAAAGTTTGGGTTGGGATTCTTCTACCATTTAGGAAATTTAGGGGAAATCACAGGATTTGCAATTTCCTGCTTTCCTCCTATTTCATCCACTGCTCTTCCAAGTTGGAAATGTGGAAAGGGACATCCATGAGCAGCTTCCAAAGGTCTCCACACCTTCCTTAACCCATCCATGGGAGGAGCCCCAGCTGCCCTGGAGGAGCCCAAACCTTTGGGGAGTCCCTTTGCAGGGGACACTTGAGTTGAGAGAAGTTGAGTGCTCAGAATGGAGCCACCAGCCATGGCTGATGCTACCAGTGTGGGTGAAGATGTTTTTGTGACCATCAGACGGTCCCTTTCCACAAATGCTTTCCCTGGATCTTACGGCTTTGGGTAGATGGAATGGCAGGAGTGGGAAAAACTTCTCAAAGTGAAGATCCCTATGGAATTCTCATCATCCTCTGGAGTTTTTTGTTGGGTTTCATGAAGGGCAAGAAATCAGGAGAACCTGATGGGTTAATTGAAAACCAGTCACTAATTCCTACAGCTTTCCCCATCTCTCTGTTTCATCCATCTTCTGCCTGGTTTTTAGGTCTAACACCTCAATTTAGAAATGGAAATTTTAGCTATGATTCAGTTTTTGGGAAAAGACAAAAATGAGCTGAAGGTTCGGACGCCGCTCCTGGTGGTCACTCGGCTCTGCTTGGAAAGACCTCTTGGACCGAGCTTTGCTGGCTCATGGAGCAGCAATGGAGTGGGTGGGTTGGGATTTTTCCTTGGAGCTCATCCTTTTTTCCAGTCTGTTCAACATCTGGGCCGCAGTGGGGCAGTGGTTGCGTCTCCTCCGGGCCCCGCGCGTCACCCCGGTGTGCCGAGCCTTCCCCCGGCATCCCAAAGGGTGGGAATCTGCGTAAATGGGGGATCTGGAGCATCCCCATGTGTGCAGAGGGTGAGGAACCCCCAGGGTCGCTGTCCCAGAGGGAGGATGAGTGCTCCAAACTTCTGGATCTTTCCTTTTTTTTTCTCCGTCATCGAATTGTAATTACAAAATTATTTCGGGAGGATGGAGCGATTCAAGTCCCTCTCTTTAAGTTTTCCTGCTGCCGTAATTGGCAGCTTTGCCCCGATAAATCAGCAGAAACAAACCTCTTCATAAGTGAGGGGAAAAAATGAAAAAAAGAATCTGTATTTAATCAGCTTTTTGTTTCCAAGATGGCAGCTGCTTTGTATTTAATGGAAAATCAGGCTCTTCCCAATGGAAAGAATGTTATTCCCAAAGCGAATACAAAAGAAAATAAAACCCACAAAAGAGGAGGATGAAATATGTCCATATTTTTTTTTTTAGTTTTTTTTTTTGGTCTCGTTCGTTCCAGTTTGGAGCTGCGCGCTCTGATCGCGGCCGGGCCATGGCTCTGCTTTCCATCAAGGATCTGGGAAAGTCTCGGATCCCGGGCACGGGGACCAGGAGAGAGACACGAATAGGACCAAAAAAATGAAGGCTACTTCATGTTCCTTGTCTACCTTTTGGCTTTGGGGAGATTTACATGGAATATTGGGAAGGAATTCTTCCCTGTGAGGGTGGTGAGGCCCTGGAATGGAATTCCCAGATTTGCTGTGGCTGTCCTCTGGATCCCTGAAAGTGTCCGAGGTCAGGTTGGACACTGGGGCTTGGATGCACCTGGGATAGTGGGAAGTGTCCTGCCCAGGGCAAGATGGGAATGGATGGGATTTAATGTCTCTTCCCACCCAAACCATTCCAGGATTCTGTGATTTTGAATCCAGTTTCAGCTTCCAACCTGGTGGGACATTTGGGATTAGGTGGTTCTGTGGTTATTGAGTGCCTGCAGGTAAACTCAGTGGCAAACCAGGATAAAGGCTGTAATTCCTAGAGGATTTCCTGGAGTTTCTCAGGGTGGGATGATGTCCCACCACAAACCTGGACTGACAGGAATCTTTCCCACCCGTGGCTGATGTGGAGGTCCTTGGAGAGATCCTGCAGCACTGCAGGAGCCTGGAGAGCAGCTGGATGCTCCAGCTCATTTTGGGTGATCCAGGCTCTTCACCTAACCGTTTCCATGTTCCTGACTCCCAAAAACCATTTAATTAAAAATATCCTGCCTTGCCTTTGGGTGTTGTACAAGGGAAAAGACAGAGACTGTGGAATCTTCTGTTTCCTTGGATTTTTGCATGTTTACATATCCAAATTTCCCCCATCAGCTTCCCAACTTTGCTGCCAACCCTGGAGCTTCCAGAGGAGGTCTCTGCCCTCTCTGGGCTCTTTAGGGCTCCAAAGGAGCTGCCCTGTGCTCGGCTGTGCCAGCTGCATCCCGAGGCCCTTCCCCTTCCCCTTCCCTTCCTTTATTTTCCTATTTAACAAAAATCATCAAGGAGAAGTCACTCATTGGCTCTGACACAGTGACAAATTGTTTGTTCCTGTGCCTGCTCATATCCCAGAGCCTCTGATATCCCAAATCCCATGATTTCCCATGGTTCTAACCTCCTTGAGTTGTGCTTTTGCTGTTGGGTGTTTTGCTTCTCATGATTCCAAGACCTCTTGATTCCTTCAGAGGTAGAATCCTTTCCATGGAGCTGGCTACTCCACAAATTATTAAAGACCCCAAAAAAGCCCCACACCGAATAAAACAGCATTAAATACTTTTAATAAAAGCCCCTTTCAGCCCTGTCTGCGGGAGCTGCTTGTGACCATCACCCCCAGTGTGATTTCCCTCTTCCCCGAGCTTCCCCCAGCTCCATCCAAAATACTTCCAGGTGTTGACCTTGGGCATCTTGGGCACAGCCAAAGTTTTCCTCCTCTTTTGTTAGAATGTCAGGGATTTGTATCGGGCTGCAGTGGCTGGTTTATTTTTGGTGTGGTGAGGATAATTGCTGGCTTTGCTTTTCTCTTTTCTTCCCCCTCTTCCTCTTGTTTTTGTTGTTTGTCTGGTTGTCCCTGAGCTTCTGGTGGGAGCTCAGCTCTGCCATTTGTTGGTCATGTTGCTGGATCCCGTTTTCCCAGAATATCATCAAGGTGGGAAGTGTTTGCCTCTGGCAAAGGACACCCTAGGGTGGTTTTTCCACACCTCTGGAATGCAACCACTAAAAGGGGCTCAGCTTCCATGGGAATTTGGGAGAGATTCTAGGTCAGGCAGGGAATGGGTCCTTCCAGGTTGGTTGGAGCTGCTCCACTTTTTGGCTCTTTGGAGTTTTCCAGATGAGTTGGTCTTTGCAGGAGACAAATTCCGCTTGGAATTGGGTTGATTGGTGCTGCTCTCTGTAGGTTTTCCATGGTGAACCTTAGATCTTCCATGCTGGGACATTCATGTCTCCTGAACTGAGATAGGGGTGGTCAAAACCATGGCCAAAATCTCAGTTTTACTTAGGAAAAGCTCCAGGAGGAAAACTTTTGAAATCTGATGATTTGCTGATGGCAGCAAGGGTTCTTCCATGGGTGATCCTTCCAAGGTTCATCCCTCCTGGACCATCTTTCTTCCTCTCAAACCAACAGCTCCGGATCATGGGATCACTTCTGGAATGGCAGATCCTGGGCAGAAGGCTCCCCCATTCCTGGGAAATCATGGATGTCTGTCCTGGCTGGGAGTGGATGCTGGGGCTGTTGGAAGGGACGCTGCTGTCATGGTGACAGTGACATTGGCCATTCCATGTGTCCCAGTGTGGACGGAATCCAAAACATCTTCCCAAACAAATGTGTGTGCAGACATCACCTCTCTTCTTGAGTCATCAGGAGCTCCAAGGTCCAGAGGATCCCATGGATCCAACACTGAGGAGTATTCCATGGATCCAAGGCTGAGGAGCATCCCATGGATCCAAGACTGAGGAACATCCCGTTGGTCCAAGGCTGAGAAGAATCCCATGGATCCAAGATTGAGGAGCATCCCATTGGTCCAAGCCTTAGAGCATTTCGTGGCTCTAAGATTGAGGAACATCCCGTTGGCCATGGCTGAGGAGCATCCCATGGACCCAAGGTTGAGGAACATCGCATTGGTCCAAGGCTGAGGATCATCCAATTGGTCCGAAGTTGAGGAGCATCCCATGGGTCCAAGGCTGATGATCATCCTATTGATACAAGGCTGAAGAGTATTCCATGGATCCAAGATGGAGGAACATCCTGTTGATCCATGGCTGAGAAGCATCCCATGGATCCAAGACTGAGGAACATCCTATTGATCCAAAGCTGAGCAGCATCTCATTGGTCCAAGGCTGAGGAGTTTTCCATGGATCAAAGGCTGAAGAATATCCCATGGATCCAAGGCTGAGGAGCATCCCATTGATCCAAGTCTGAGGAATATCCCTTCCTCCAGCAGCCATTCCCATGTGCCCAGGAGCCCTGATCCACAAGCCAACCTTGCCTGGAAGGTTTCCCTCCTTCTTCTTTTCCTTGGCAAATCCCAAAGCCACGTGAACATCACCTCCTAACTTGGCTCCGGCCCCTTTTTCCAGCTCCATAAATCCACACAGTGGCTCCAGTGTTCAGATCCTGGGATGGCTCCACGGAGCCAGGGATCAAATCCAGGTCTGCCAGTGGCTGAAGTCACTCAGGGCCCGTTGGTGGCCACACCACGTCAGCCACCCCTCGTGCCTCACGTGTGTCACGTCAACGCGGAGTGACAGAGCCTGGCCCGCAGATGGAAACCAGGGATTGCTCTGCTCCTCTTCTCCTTCCATTAAAAAAAAAATAGGAACAAAAAAGGGATTTGTTCTTAACGAGTCTGCTGCAAAGCTGAGTAAATAGAATTAATTAATTGAAAGTTTTTTTGATACCTGCAGGGTTTGTGTGGGATGGAGCTGTGGAGGTTGGTGTGGCCACGGTGGTGATTGACCTGAGCTCCAGCCTTGAGGAGACATCTCTGGAGGCCACCAAGCTTGGGGTGGCATTGGCAACCAACCAGACACATCATTGGGGCTAGAGGTGTCCTTGCTTGGGCCTCTTCTCATTCCTTGGGACCTCTTTGTCCTGGAGAACCCATTTCTTTGCAGGATCTTGAGTGTAGATCCACAGCTTTTGGGTTGTCTTTTTTTTTTTTTGGTAGGGGTTTTGTTTGGTTTTGTGTGGTTTTTTAAACTAAAACAAAGCTGAAAACACCCAAAACAAACCAGAAAAAAAATCCAACCAAAAATCTCCACAAAAAAACCCCTGCTTGGTCCGGTTGAAAATTGACCTTTGGGCAATTAATGAAAGGTTTATTTTTATAAACCTCTTAAAAATATTTTTTAAAATTACAGGTACTCGCCTTTCATTTGTTTTGACATTTTGGGAAGCGTTTGTGCTTTTGTGTGATGGTTTGGGGTTTTTCTGTCACCTTCAGTGAGTGCAGAGCTGTTGTTTTAAAAAAAAAAAGGGAAATCAGGACAAGACAGGCAAGGCAGGAAAAATTTCCAGAGCTGACTTACTGAATTTGCCCCCAGTTTAGGGGGATTTGAGGCAGCCAGGGGATCCAGAAGCTTCTGGAGCAGGAGATGAGCCCTGGGAGGTCTGCAGGGTCTGAAGTCTCCATCTGTGGCCACGGAGAGAGGATCCACTGGGATTATCCTGGGGTTTGTGCTACCAAACAATTGCTCATTATTTCCCCATCACGTTTCCATCCTCTGCAAAACATCCCAGTGCTGCCTTATGGATTGGGAAAGTCAGGAAATTCAGTGTTGAAATTACGGGGACAACTTATGGTGTTTATAGAAAACTGTACATTTAATACCAAAGGATTCCCATTTTTTGGCCTGCTTTTGTGCTGTCTGAAGTCCCTGGATTTTGCACGTCTAAATATCCTTAATCGCATCAATCCCGATGCTTGTTGCGGGTGAAGAAGGAATTCTGCTGGTAGCTAAAAAAAATAATTGGAAACTCTGAGAGCACTTGGAGCCTGTCAGGCTTTGTTTTCCATGGAAATGCTGTGTTAATTCCTCACAGGGTCGCTGGGAGGGTTCTCCTGCTACAGCAGGAGTTGGGTTTGGATTTCTGGGACCACATCCCACCTGGCTGGGCTGGGGGAGGTGCAGGAGGCAGCAACAGGTGAAGGGAGGCTGTGGCTGCCCCTGGACCCCTGGAAGAGCCCAAGGACAGGGCTTGGAGCACCCTGGGATAGTGGGAGGTGTTCCAGGGTGGACCTGGGTGATCTTTGGGGTCCAACCCAACCCATTCCACGATTCCCTGACAGCCAGAGGCACTCCTGCAGGGTGGCGGGGACTGGCAGCACCGTTCCTGATTGCACGTTAAGATTAATGGGTATTTATTTGAACAACCATTCCATTTCAGTAGCTCTTAATGAGTCCTTTGATAGCCAGTTCCTTAATTAACAAGGCAGCCTCTTGGCGTTTCCTCTCCCTAATTGGGAACAGATTGGCCGTGTCTAAACAAACGCTGCTCCCGGCAGCGGGGCCAGCTCCGGAGCCTCCGAGTGCACGGCCCTTCCCCACCAGGGCTGCCCCTGGGAGCCCAGAGCCTTCCCTGGCTGCCCAGGGATGGGACCTGCATGGAAAGAGAGGATTTTGTGGCTGATCTCCTCAAGTAGGACGGACATTGGGCTTTGGGATTGCCCAGGATGAGTCCCAAAGCCTGGAGGTGCCACCTGGATGTGGCACTCAGTGCTCAGGGTGGGGACAAGGTGTGGTTTGGTCACAGATGGACACTGGGCTTTGGGATTGCCCAGGATGACTCCCCAGCCCTGGAGGTGCCACCTGGATGTGGCGCTCAGTGCTCAGGGTGGGGACGAGGTGTGGCTCGGTCACAGATTGGACTCGGTGATCCTGGAGGGCTTTTCCAGCCTTAGTGATCCTGTGGTGGTGTGTTCTGGTAGGAGCCCCTTAGCTGCATCTCTGGGAGAGCTTTGGAGCTTGGCTGCTCCTTTTCAGTGCTTGGAATGGCCACAGAGAACCCTCTGGATCCTTCCTGTGTGTCCAGAGGGATCCTGATGGCACAGGGAGGGCAGTGGTCCCTTGATCCACAGGGAACCTTCTGGATTTTTCTCGGGTGCCGAGAGGGGTCCTGGGTCACCTTGAGCCACAGGAAGGAACCTTCTGGATCCTTCCCGTGTGTCCAGAGGGATCCTGGGTGGCACAGGGAGGGCAGTGTCACCTAGAGCCACAGGGAACAACTTTCTGGATCCTTCCTGTGTGTCCAGAGGGATCCTGGTGGCACAGAGGGCAGCGTCACCTTGAAAGGTGTCATGGCAACCCCGAGGTTCCATCAGGAGCCATGGACAGAGGGATTCATTGCCAGGAATGAGCCACAGAACAATAAATCTGTGGATTTTGCTGGGATAACACCCTTGGAGTGGCTTTGTTTGATTGAGGTTGGACCAAAGAGAGGTTTGGGCATCTTGGCTGTGGAGATCTGCCAGCTTTCACCTATGATCCCCATTCTTCCCAGTGCAAATCCAGGTTTTGGTGGGATTTGTGAAGGTCTTAAATAATTAATCACCCCACAGAGCTGTTCCTGGGATTGCTTTGCGTGGTTTGAAGCTCTTCAGTTTTCTGCCACGTTGGTAAAGGAGCCTTGATGCCTTTGAGGTGTTTGTTTTCCCTTTTCCCTGCAGAGTGCTCAGCTCAGGGCTGCATTCCTGCTCTTTGCTCCCTGTCCAGATCTCATCCTACCCTTTGGACAAATTGTTCCTGAGCTGGAGGGACCAGGATGTCCAGGCATTCTCTCTCTCCTGATCAGGATGTCTGGGCATTCTCTCCTGACCAGAATTTGGTGCCAGGGCAGGTGTGGGTCACCCTTGGGGTACCTCCACAGGTTGATCTGACCCATGCTGGGGGTTTAACGGGGTTGTTCCTCTGAAATTTTGGTCAGTAGGGAAAGAAAACCTTCCTGGGGTTTTTCCTTAGTGTGGTGTGGGAAAGGAGGGCACGCAGTGGGACCTGGGCAGGCTGGAAAGGTGAGCACAGGGGAAGCTCATGAAGTTCATCCTGAGGGGTGTTCCCCTGGAGAAGAGAAGCTGTTCCTGAAACTTAGACAGGGCTGGAGCCACTCTGGGGAGCAGGATCAGGACATCACCGGTGCTTGCTCAGGGTGCTGGCACAGGGACAAGGCCTTTGGGAGTGCCCCAGGTTCTGCCACGCTCCCGAAAATCATCAGGGAATTAGCGTGGGGCCGGCTGAGCGCGGCGGCTCCTCTGAGCTCCCGACGGCCGTGGCGACACCTCGGGGATCCCGCTGCGTGCCAGGGCACAGGACCTGGCACCACCACCGAGGGTGGGGCAGGGCACCATTTCGGGAGGGTAACCAACCGTTTCGGGAGGGTTGGGGTGGGTAACGATTTTGGGAGGGTAATGATTTCAGGAGGGTTGGGTTGGGTGATGATTTTGGGATGATTGGGGTGGGTAACCATTTCAGAAGGATAATGATTTTGGAAGGCTAACCATTTTGGGAGGGTTGGAGTAGGTAATGATTTTGGGAGGATTGGGGTGAGTAACAATTTCAGGAGGGTTGGGATGGGTAATGATTTTGGGAGGGTAATGATTTTGGGAGGGTTGGGTTGGGTAACAATTTCAGGAGGGTTGGGGTGGGTAATGATTTCAGGAGGGTTGGGGCGGGTAACCATTTTGAGAGGGTTGGGGTGCAT
>JAXCLO010000208.1:70342800-70360956 GCA_035583995.1 Arremon aurantiirostris | reverse complement strand
TTAGATTTAGATTTAGATTTAGATTTAGATTTATTTGAACTGGCAAAAGAAATGGCAGGGTAGGTTAGGAATCAAAAGAAATAGGATACATTAAGAATCAAAAGAATGGGATAGATTAAGGATCAGAAGGAATAAGGTAGATTAGGAATTAAATGGAATAGGGCAGATTAGGAATCTAATGGAACCTCTCATCAAAATGACCATGGTGCACACAGAGTCCCTTCCCTCAACCTGCAGAGGAGTAACCCCAAAGCAGCATCCAAATTTGGAGTAAAATCCTACAGTACTGCTGTGCCCCCTTGGTGTTTGGGGTCCCAGGTCAGGGGTGTGGCCATGCCAAGTTCTGGGGGTGGTGGTGCCCACAGAGCTCACCCAGAGCATCTTCAGCACACAGGATTCCAAGAGATCCAAGTTTTATTCCTCCTTTTCCTCTTCAATGCTGCCTTGATGCTCTCCAAACCATCCCTACTTTTTGGGATGGAGTATTTTAAAACCAGGAGGGATTGGAGTGCATAAATCAAAAATCAGTTTATGACTCGTTCTGAGAATCTGGGGCTGCCCCATCCCTGGGAGTGTCCAAGGCAGGGTTGGGTGGGGCTTGGAGCATCTGAAGAAGTTGATGTTCTTCACCAGTTCAGGTCCTCTCCCAGCCTCAGCCCTTTGTGCTCTCTGCAGGGAGTTTTGTCCTTGAAGTGAGCTCTGTGCCAAGTCAGAGTGGTGGAGATGAGGTGTCCTTGGAATGACCCCTGTGCCAGGTCAGAGGGATGGAGATGAGGTGTCCTTGAGGTGACCCCTGTGCCATGTCCCAGTGATGGAGATGAGGTGTCCTTGAAGTGACTCCTGTGCTAAGTCAGAGTGATGGAGATGAGGTGTCCTTGGAATGAGCCCTGTGCCAGGTCAGAGGGATGGAGATGAGGTGTCCTTGGAATGAGCCCTGTGCCAGGTCAGAGGGATGGAGATGAGGTGTCCTGTGACAAAGTGACAGCAACTCCTGAGGGCAGGAGCATCGTGGTGCCACCCTCAGGGCTCTGCTCCCAAACCTGCCCCTTCTGGGTCTTCAGGCACCCACCTGAATTGGGGCTGGAATTCTCTGGTTGCCCTCAAGTTGCTGCTTGTCCTGCTCAGTGGAAGGGTTAAAAACCAGAGCCCAAAGCAGACAAAATGCAGTTTTTAATCCTGATTTTGGAATTAAAGTAAGGTAGAGTGAACACAGCCCTGCACAGGATCCTCTTCCCTCTGAGGGAGATGGATTTGTTGGGATTCTTCCTGAGATTGATTTGTTGGGATTCATCATGGGATGGGTTTGTTGGGATTCATCCTTGGTTGGATTTGTTGGGATTCTTCCTGGGGTGGGTTTGTTGGGATTCCTCCTGGGATGGATTTATTTGGTTTCATCCTGGGATGGATTCGTGACCATGGTGGTTGAGAACCCAGAGCTTGATAGAGTTCCTAAAGAATCCCCCAGGTGATCTTTGATTTTAGGAATTTTTAGGGACTTTTTCCTCCCAAAAATATCCACATTTTGTCTTTCCTGGTTGAGGTGGAGATTGGGATGTCTTGTGTTATCACAGAATCCTGGAATGCTTTGGGTGGGAAGGGACCTTAGAACCCATCCAGGGACAATTCCCACTATCCCAGGGTGCTCCAAGCCCCATCCAAGCCCCACTTCCAGGGCTCCAGGGGAGTGACTCAGTGACATCAGCTGTTGGTTTCATCATCCCCTGGCACTTCCCATTGCCAAGCCAAGTTCTTCCACCCTTTATCCAACATTTTCCTGACCAGATTTACTTCAGCTGCCCCCATCAATGCTGAGATTAAATTACTGCTGGCAACAACCCCCCAGCAGGAATTTTGCTGTTTCCAACACGTTTTTTCGTTTTTTAACATCCACTTGCCATTTTCCAGCCCTCAGCTGACCAGCCTGGGAGAAGGATCCCAATTTAATGATTCCCTCCCAGATCATGCAGCTGCACCATAACTCACAGAGCAATGCCTGATTTTCCTCCTGGTGCTGCCTCGATCCCCAAATTCCTGACTCTCATTTGTGTCCCTCAGCTGTGCTCCCATGGGTGTTTGCTGAGGGACAACTGGGAATAATGGGAAACGTTTGTCATCTCTAATAATTCCCTGGTTTTTTTTGACTCCAAACCCAGCAGTTTTCCACCCCATCCATAACGTGGATCATGGAGCAGCAGCTCTTCCCTAAAAGCTGCTGCTGCCAAGGAAGACGGATGGGATTTCAGAACAGGTTGGAAAGCACAATTCCTTAAATTGCTGTTGTTTGTGGAGCCCGAGCCAGGAGCACTCAGACATCCCGGAGCAGGTGACGCCAACCTGGCAGCAGCAGGGTCAGGGACCTGTCCCCATCCCAAAGTGCCACTGGAGCAGGGAATAGAGATGGATGCTGGAGCTGCATCCTCCCCATCCATCACTGTCAGCCCTGAACAGACAAAATCCTTCTCCTTTTCCAGCAGCAAATCCGTGCCACTCATCCCCACGGGTCTGTCTGGTGGCTCTGCTGAGCCTGGGAGTCACTTTATTTGGTTATTTTGGAGCAGAAATCCATCAAGGTTTGAATTTTGGGATGAGCCAGTTCCAAGAGGGAAGGGGTGTATTCAGGAAATAAGTTTCAGTTTGTAAGGTTGGGGTTTGTTCTTGGTTTTTTTGGTGATTTTTTAATCTTTTTTGTACCTGAAGGCACAGGTGTGAATGTCAACATCCTAGCAGAACCAGTTTGTGCCTCTGCCTTCATCCTCTTCCACCCCTCAGGTTCCCAAACTTTTCTCAATCCAGCAGTTTGATCTTGCACTTACACATTAAAATAGGATTTTATGTCTGTTTGGAGCACTTCCAGTGAGTGCCATAATGGGGAAATGGGGCTGCAGAGTTTGGATGCTGGAGTTTATTAAGGTTGTTTGTGAATGCTGAAAAAATAATCGGGTTAAAAAGAGAGGTGAAGTGAATTAAGGAAATGATTTTATTGTATATTAGGCATAGTTTATTAATTTTTATTAATTTGATCCTCCAAAAGGAAGCTGTTGTAGGACTGAGGAGAAACAGTGAGTTAAGCAGACCCCAAGAGCCAGGTATTCCATGTTTCCCTCATGTGGATATCCCATAATCAGCACCACTTTTGGTGTGAAAGGGGAGAAAATAGCAGAGCAGCCACATTGTAAAAATTCTTTTGGGTTGCTTGTGATGGGAGAAACCTATGGAAAATCCGAGCTGTTTCCCATGGTTTATCCTGGTGAGACCACGGAGTGTCCAGCTGGATCAATCCTGGAGGAGATTCAGGGTGCTGAGGGGTCAGGGAGAGCATCCTCTGGTGTTTTCCAAGGTGTTTGGGAGCAGCTTTCCATGGATTTGAGTGCTTGGATGGCACCAGTGGCTCCAGGGAAGGGTTGGAGGTGGATTTGGGATGTGTTGTAGGGCAGGTGTTGGGATGGTGAGGTTCTCTCACTCCCTTTTAAACCTGGACTAAGGCACAGCTTAAACGAACTGCCTGGAAAGACTCAGTGGGACACATCTCCTTTTATTTAGGAGACACTTCTGGGTTAAAAAGAACCAAAAAAAAAAAAGCAACCTTGGAGAGGGGAAAAAAATCCCAAAGATTTTTGGGAACCTGTACATTTCCTTTTTCCAGGAAAAGGGTTTTTCCAAAACCCTTTTTCAGAGGGTTTTTTGTCTCCTGGGATGCATCCATAATCCAAGATTTAACAGTGCAATGGCATATTTAACTCCTACATGCCCCATTCTGCTCTTTTTGAACTGATAAATCCATATATATATATGGATTTTTATATATATATATATATATTTATTTATTTATTTATATAAAAATAGATTTATTTATCATTTTCTATATAAAATTATATATGAATTTATTTATATTTATCTATAAAATCCATATAAAATATATATTTATTTCTATATATAATAGTTATATATAAAGGTATATAAATATTTATTTTTATATATATATATATAAAAATCCATATTAATAATATAATTTGATAAATACATAATTTTTCCATCTCCCCTCTACCTCAGACATAGTGGGAATCAAATGGAACAACCCAGATTCGGGCATGTTACACGAAAAATCCCAAAGAAATGCGGCTGTTCTCACTCCTAGGAAGTGTTTCCAATCTCCATAACAGGTTCCAGCAGTGGCTGAGGGGTTTTTACAATCCTCAGACCATAAAACGAGCAATTCCATAACCTCCAAACTCTTTTAACTGCTGCTTTATGGGAAATTAAAAGAACCCTAAAAATTTATATTTCAGATTACATTAAACACCCTATTTTTAGTCAGGCCCTCTCCTGGGGATCAGCCAGGCACACACCCAGATGTCTCTGCTGGGGTGAGGAATTCTCCATCCCAACAGATTGTCCCAAAATATGCCCACATGGATCCTGGCACAGCCCTTCCCCACCTCCTCCTTGGCTGCCTTATCCGGCTGGTGGGAATTTCTCACGTGGAAATCCTGGGATCTGGGAGAACTGCTGGGGTTTGACCATGATGCTGGAGTCATCCTCTCCCTCGGCATGATCCCAAGGACTCCCAGGTGTTCTTCCAACCGGTGATCTGTCAGAGATTGGAGTTTGTGGTGCTGGAGTTAGGATGTCCCTGACTGGTGTCTGTCCTGCGGCAGTGCACCAGGAAAAACCTGGATTTGGGGAGAAAATGGGAATGTTGCAGTGGAGAGATGAGAAGGTTTAAGAAGAAAGGATCAGGAGAGGAATGTCCACCCCTCACTTGCTGATCTCTCAATGTGCCTCAGGTCCTGGGGTCAGATTTGGGCACATCACAACAGGAGAGACCCTGAGGGGCTGGAGCATGTCCAGGGCAGGGAACGGAGCTGGGAAAGATCTGGAGAATTGCTGAGGGAGCTTGGAAGGGGCTGCAGAATCCCTGAGGGAGCTGGGAAGGGGCTGGAGAACCTGTGCAGTTCCCTGACCCAACTCTTTAGCCGGTCCTATGGATTCTGTTCCAAATTTCTTGGCATGCATCTCCAACATCCTTCTAAAGAGTTTCCCTCTCTTTAACTTGGAAAACATCTCGTGGTCAGCCCCAGGGGAGTCCCTCCCTGGGGCTGTGGGTGCTCCTCAGCCCTGCCAGTGTCCCATGACAGGGACCACTCCTTCCTCTGCAGTGACAGCACCCCAGGCCCATCTTTGTTCCATCAGAGGAACATTTGATGGCGAGGGAGTGAAGTTTCTCTTTAATCTGACCCAGTTCAGAGTGTTTTGGGTGACTCCTCCCTCTTCCCACAGCTCTCTGAAATTACCCAGATGGGAATGAGCTCTGAGAGCTCGGGATGTAATGGGGAACAGCTTCAGAGCAGGGTTGTGTGGGAATGCTGTGGGAGAAGGAGAAGCTCAGTGTGGAAATTGGGTGAAGAAGAAGCTCAGGGTGGGAACTGGGATCTTCTCTCTGTTCCTCTTGCCTCCATTCCTCCCCAGCATTTCTCACTTTTTCCCACCTGTGAACTTCTCCAGAATCCATGGATTTGTTCTTCAGCCTCAGTGTCCTCAAGGTGTCACTTTGTTCCTGGGGATACGGAACAGGAGGTCCCCATCCCTTGGCTTTTTTAGGATGGCCTTCCAAGGCTTTATCCAAGGAGGTCCCATCACTTGGCCTTTCTAGGATGGCCTTCCAAGGCTTTATCCAAGGAGGTCCCATCACTTGGCTTTTTTAGGATGGCCTTCCAAGGTTTTATCCAAGGGGTTTCCATCACCTGGCCTTTCCAGGATGGCTTTCCAAGGCTTTATCCAAGGGGTTCCCATCACCTGGCCTTTCCAGGATGGCTTTCCAAGGCTTTATCCAAGGAGATCCCATTACTTGGCTTTTGTAGGACAGCCTTCCAAGGCTTTATCCAAGGAAGATGACTTCAAGATCTCCATCCTTCCTTGAGGAATCCTGATTCCTCAACGGTCAATTGCCCAGATGTTATCCGTGGCCACGAGCAGATTGGTCCACGTTCCCTTCCCTGGGAGCTGCTTCAGCCTCCATCCCGGAGGTGCCATCACAAATCCCATGTAATTCCAAGGAGATCTTGCCCTCAGTTGATATTTTTGAGGGATGAAGTCACATCTGGGTCCATTTTTACCTCTCAATCCATGCAAGGCCCCGTCCCCGTGCGCGCAGCCGCACCAGAGATCCCCCCGTTGGCTGTAATTAATTAATTTACAGTGGATGTCTCTTTTCTGCCATGCCTTTGAACTCTTTTTTCTTTGTCCATTGTAAAGGGCTTAACGGTTCCTGTTCCTTGATTCTTTCATCAGTGAAATGTTTTGGAAGAGAGGTTGGAGTCCCCCTGTGACCTGCCCTGGGTGGCCCAGGCCTGTAGACCTTGCAAAGACATTACTTTTTTGGCCTGAACACAAACCCCTCAAACCTTTAGCCTGGCTAAATGCTTTGTACAAACAGCCGCATACTGATCTGCTCTATTCTCCGGTGATTTTCTGCTCAAGGGGCTGCTCTGTAGGTTGCTTGCTATGTTTGCCACTTGCCTTGGTCGTGAAGACAGAACAATGAACGAATCCGACAGTACTGAGGCCAACACTGCGCTCGGTTGTTCCGAGGAAATTATCCTGAAATCTGCTTGAGGAGATTAAACCCAAGAAGAACTGGCTGTGTCTGTCCTCTAAAGCCCCGCTCTCCTCTTTGTTTGCCCTTTTTTGCTCCGAGACTTTGTTCATTCCTCCTTCAGAATGGGTTGGTGGCATTGGTATGTAAAGTGTGACCTGCGATTACAGGAGGTGCAGCTCCTTCTCCAGCAGCCCAGGGGAAACATTGCATTCATTCCTCTGCAGCTTTTCTGAGTGTCTGGGCCGAATTCCTGCTCTCCTTTCTTCTGGGATATGAAAAATATCAGCTCTACACAGAGAATATCAGCTTTTACATAATTTCTCCTTGGACAAAAAGATTATCAGCTCCTACGTTATTTCTCCTTGGACACAAAGATTATCAGCTCCTACATAATTTCTTCTGGGACACGGGGAATATCAGCTTGGATGTCGTTTCACCTCTTGGATGTCAATCATAGAATCCCAGAATTGTAGGATTTGGGCTGGAAAGGACCTTAAAGACATCTCATTCCAGCCATGGGCAGGGACACATCTTGCTAGAAGGTTCCAGAACTTTGTTAATTCAGTGTTGATGAATCTTTTGATGAGAATTGCTGTAAATTGTGTTGGCTCAGTGTGTCACCATCCTAAATTTTCTAGTGTCAGTCCATAACTCTCCTGGCTTCATCCAGTAGCTTCCTTAGGAATTCCTTAGATTGGCTTGGGATGGAAGGGACCTTCAACACCATCTTGTCCCAGCCATGGGCAGGGTCACCTTTCTCTAGAAGCTTCCAGAGCATTATTAATTCAGTATTTTGGTGAAAATTGCAGCTTAAATCAGTGTTGGCTCAATGTGTGACCATCCTAAGGTTTGAAGGGCAGCGTCACTCCATACTCTCCCAGCCTTCCTCCAGTAGGTTCCTTAGGAATCACTGATTGGTTTGGGATGGAAAACACCTTAAAAGCCATCCAGTTCAGGATGGAAAAAACCTTAAAGGCCATCCAGTTCAGGATGGAAAATACCTTAAAGGCCATCCAGTTCCTTCCTGTCCATGGGCAGGGAACCATGGGAAGGGACAATGGGCAGACAGCTAAAGATGAGCTGCTAATGAGCAGCCATGTCCTGGGATGAAATCTCGCTTGGGATGAAATCTGTCTTGAGACGAAATCTCTCTTGGAATGAAGTCTGTCTTGGGATAAAATCTGCCTTGGGATGAAATCTGTTTTGGGATGAAATCTGCCTTGGAGGGGAATCTGCCTTGGGTTTCTCACAAGCAGCCGACAGTGGTGATAAATTCACCAGCCTTGTGAGAACATTCACAATCACAGGCATTTTCTCATGAGGATTTGAAGTTCATGCTTTGGGGAAGATCTTAAATTTCCCAACTCCATGTGTGCTCCTAAATAGATGCTGAACAGCTGTGAGGCCCTTGATCCAAAATAGAAACTCGTTTTCCTCGCAGTCCTTCCAGGGTTTCTTTTCCAGGATTTCTCCAAATGTAATCAGGAACATGAGGTGACCCCATCCTTGGAGGTTAGGACATCGCGGTTGGGTTCCTCAGCCCAGGCACATCTCTGACCCTGAGCCACCCAGAGGAGTTTCACCTCTTGAGAAGGTGCTCAAGCACCATTTCTCACTTATACACATTTTTAGTTTCTCAGGTATTGTGCTTTTCCAAAGTGTTTTAGGATTGATGCGGCTTTCGGGATAATTGTTCCAGATGGGACAGTGGGGTGTAAAGGGAATGTGTAAAGATGATTTATCCCTTGCAGATCAGAGTCAGAGGGTTTGGTTGATCCTCCCTCCCTGCTGGCTCGGGCAGGCTGCAGTCAAATTTTATAGCAAACTACATTAAAATGCCTTTGCAGTTAGGATTAATTAAAACAGTTTTTGAGGGACACATGTGAAGTCACTTTGGGCTCTTTGCACCCGGAGTACTGCGGGATTGGTCAGTGGAATTGGCTGCAGCTGAGTAGCTCTGATCTCAGGGAATCATGGAATGGTTTGGGATGGAGGGACCTTCAAGATCATCCAATCCCATGTTCTGCCATGGGCAGGGACACCTTCCACTGTCCCAGGGTGCTCCAAGTCCCCAAGTCCAACCTAGCCTGGACTCTTCCAGGGATCCAGGGACAGCCACAGCTGCTCTGGGCACCCTGTGCCAGGGCCTCACGCCCTCCCAGGGAAAGAGAAGAACTTCATGTTCATCACACTCCCATCCTGTTCAAAACTCCAAAGGCACAACCATGGATTGTTCCCGCTGACTTTGGTTTGTGCCTTTTCTATCCAAAATCCAAACATGAACAGTCAAGTCCATAATTTCTGATTTCTGTTTTTATTTGTTTATCACTCCCTTTGAGTCATAACTTCAGACAAAAGCAATGATTTCCCGGCCGTGTTCGCTCCTGTCCTGCAGCGGTTGTCACTTGAGTGATCACTGCAAAGATGAGCGATGGTTTCAATCTCAAAGCTCTTCTGGCATCTGAGACTATTAAAAAGCAGAGTCTGAGAAGTGTCCCCTGTGCCCCTGGAGGTGCCTGTGTCTGGCTTGAAGGATGTTCTCCATCCCAAGGCTTTAATGGAAGGTGGAGCAAGGGAGCTGATTAATAACCCTGCTCTGCTTCCCCGAAATGAGGCGGTTGAGGGACAGGACTGAGTCCTGGTGTTTCACTCATTAATCTCTTCTTGTTAGAGCCAAGGGGCTGCTCCGTGATTGGGCTGCTCTAGGAAAGCTTTGGAAATGGGAGAGTGATGATTTATGTTCCTGATTTTGTGGCCCTGGCTTGGAAATGGGAAAACTTTTGGAAGGACAAGTGTTCAAGGCGAAGACCACCTGACATGAAATCGCTTTGTCCATTGGTGCCTCTGGTGCATGGAGACAAAAGGCAAAATCCTCCTTCCATATTGCCCAGCCATCCCTAATCCTCACCTCTGTGGAGCTTTAGGAGCTCTTGGAAGGTCCCTGTAGGGTGAAAACTGGGATAGATGGGCGATAATGGACCATGCAACTGAAAAATCTGTATTTGGTGAATATTTTCCCTAATTTCTCCCTTTTTGCCATCACACTTGGCTTCATCCCAAGAAAACATTTCATTCTTCCAGCACCCCCACTGCCTGCAGGAGCCACGCAGCTCAACCCCAGGCAGGTGCTGCCCCTCGAGCCTTTGGTGGCGTTGAGTTGTGGCCTCACAACCGATGTCCCCTCAGCGCCAAGAGATTGTGAGGAGAGAGGAGATGAAGCTGTAACTGCAGAGGGTGAAAATGAAGTGAAGTTGGGCAGAACCAACCTCAAAAGACACCCTGGGATGCGTGCAGGCGTCGGCTTCACGAGCATTCCCAAGGAAAAGCTGCTAAATGCCACGGAAGAACCAAGGTCTCTAAGATGGATCAATTCAAGCCCCTTCAGCGGTTTTAGGTTCGGCTTAAAGAATGGATTAGGAGAAAAAATGAACAACCAAAGTATGAAATTTTGGCCAGATTAGGCTGGAAGGAGATAAATGTGGCCTTGGAAATATTCTCTTCGCTTTAGAAGCCAATGTTATTCAGTTGTCAGATGTCTTCATCCACCAGAAATAAAAATGCCACCCAACGGCCGCGGGTCTCCGCGTTTGGGCTGACCAAGAGGCGCCATCACCAGATCATGCAAATAATCTGCTGCCTGATAATTAATGACGCGGCCGGGCATATTTTTTTGATGAATGCTCATGGAGCCTGGTGACAGGCGTGAAATTAGAAAATTCCTTCAGCGCCCTAAAATATAAATAGCTTTCGGAACTGAAAAGAGTTTCACAGCTGAAGATTTTATTGTGTTGAGAGGAAAAACTTTTCCACCCCCATCCCCCCTTTTTTCTGGGCGAGTTGTTTGTCCATTCACAAAACAAATACTCTGAAGCCCAGTGCGGCTCATGGGAATAAATTTCAGGTCGAATTAGTACAGTTTCCTTGCTGTCAGGACGGTGGAATTAATGGTGTTTTGATGACACGAATTTTGAAGGGCGAACAAAGACGCTGAAGGGAGGGAGACATGACTCCTTAGAAGCGCGGTCCTCCTCTCCCCCAGCCTCTCTTGTCTTCCCTGTCATCCGTCTGCCAATCTCCCTGTCCATGGTTAGTTAAAGGCGCTTTTTATCCTCTTTTCTTTCCCACAGAGTTTGCCAGATCCGGCCCAGTGCCTGGGTTCCAAGGGGACACGCTGCAGTTGGCCTTCATCGACTTGAGACAAGTAAGTCTTTGTGTTTTTGTTTTTTGTTTTGCTTTTAAGATGTGTGACTGAAGACCATCAGGTCTTAAGGGAAGGGAGAGGAGGGGAAACGGCGTCAGTGATTTACGCCAGAGACCTATATTTCCCCCCTCCTCCTCCTCCTCTCGAAGCCACCTCCTCGCCGAGCGCTCCTGGAGATGGTAGAGGTGAAAAGGGCTGGTGGAAGGGGACGAGGAAGAAAGCCAGGCCTGACCCTGGCCAACGGGGCCATTGTGCTGCCCTTGGCTCCTTGGCGGAGGGACCACGGCCGGTGCCGAGCAGGTGCTGGGAACAGAGAGAGCAGTGATGCAGAGCCTGCCCGCCTCGGGGACCTTTGTTCCCAGAGAATGCCCACGGAGGCGTTTGCGAGGGCGGAGGAATTTGCATTCCCCTGTGTCCGTGCCCGTCTGTGTCCCCTCTCTGTGTCCCCTCTCTGTGTCCCGCTCTGTGTCCCTTGGCCACCCCCCCGTCCGGCCAGCAATGACAAAAGTGGCTCTTGAGGAAGATGGTTGGGGAAGGCTCCACCCATCGGTGGCCACCTCTGGAGGGGGCCCCGTTGGAGCCAAGTTGACCATAGCAGGTACTGAGGCCTTTGTGGGGCTTGGCAGCCAATTTTGGGAAAAGGGCCATTCTGGGGAGTCATTTGTTTGGGGAGAAATGGGCATTATTGATACACTAGGCCGGGGGGAGAAGTGAGGTGGTCCTGTCATCTCTTGGCACTGAAGATGGATGGGTTGGAGGGAAAGTCTGAATGAAGTAAGACTCAATGACTGATGCTTCTCTCCTATTAAAACAATCTTTTTTTGTCTGTTAAACCCCCCTGGCTTTGTCCCTGCTGCCATCATGATGCAGTGCCTCTTGTTCGCGGGGTTGACGTAGTTTGCATTCTGAAAACTTTCGGGTGCCGAGGGTATTTCTTAAATCTGCATAATCCCTTGTATCGATGATCTTGCCCCTGCGTCTGATTCGTGCTGGAGCTGCTTTCAACCCGCCAGGGTTTGAGAATTCCTCAGAATCCAATTGATGTGCGGGGAGCCATCTGTCATCCCACGACACTTGTGTTAACTTTAATAACATCAAGACGCCACTTTCTGGGCCCAGGCCCGCCAGGAACTGCCAAATTTGTTTGCAAGAACGGTCCCAGCAGCTCCATGGGAGAGGTGTGCGTTATCACCAGGCTGTGTTGACACTTTTATCTTCATTAGCTCCTTGGCGCTTTATTGACTGCGGCCCTCGGCGCGGCCATGGCCCCCTGGGTGTGAGGGAATGTGGAGGCCCTGGGCCTTTTCCAAGCTCCAGGCTTGGAAATGAATGTGGGGATTTTGGAGAGGGAACCTGAGGCTCTTGGAAGAGTGAAAAGCCTGGAAATGTCTCAGTGAGGTCAAGCCAGTGAAATGTTCATGTGGTTCATGAGTACAAAATGCAGCCAAAGGGACCCAGCTCGGGTGAGGAGGAGGAGAAGGAGCAGGAGCCTCCTCGGTCCTTCCTCCTCTGTCCAATGGGTGTCCTTGGACACGGAGGTTTTGTCATTGTTCCAGGAGTTTTGTTCTTGCATTTAAGAACATTGTTCTTGCTCCCAAGTTTTGTTCTTGCATTTAAAAGCAGCAGCACCTCCGAATCTCAAGGCCAGGTTGGACAAGGAGCAGATTGAAGGATCCTGGGACAATGGAACTGTGGCACATGGAAGGGATGGCACTGGGTGGGCTTTGAGGTACCTTCCCACCCAAACTGTTCCAGGATTCTGTGATTATACAAGGAGAAAGGGGAGATAGAGGATGGGAAGTCCTGGATCTCCTGGGTAATGGATGATGATTGGTGAGGGGAAAATCAAGGTGTTGTCCAGATAATGGAGAAGAGCTGACCCATCCCTGACTTACCCAGTAGCATGGGAAGATGAGGCAGTTCGCCCTCCCTGCTCCTGTCCATGACCTGACCTGGTGGCACATTGGAGTGTGTCACCAGACCCCATCCAAACAAGGCTCTCTGTGGCCACCAGACCTCCTTTGAATGCTCCCAGCACTTCTTGTTGGACTGCAGCTCCAGCTGGGAACAGAGAGAGGTGGGAAGGTCATGGATGAAGGTCTTTCATTGTTCTTTGACTTGTCTTGACATTTCTCTTGTTGGACTTGGCATTCTTTCTCTTTTAAGCCATGAAATTAAACTGAAGCAGGGTAGATTAAGTGGGATATTGGGAAGGAATTGCTCTCTGTGAGGGTGGGGAGGAACTGGGATGGAGCCCAAGGCCTCCCAGAGCAGCTGTGGCTGTCCCTGATCCCTGGAAGTGTCCAAAGCCAGGTTGGACATTGAGGCTGGGATAGTGGAAGGTGTCCCTGTCCATGGCAGGGGATGGAGTGGGATGAGATTTAAGGTCCCTTCCAACTCAAACCATTCCATGATTCTGTGAAATGTCACCGCAATGTTGGTTTAAATGGAATGACCCAGCTGGGGGAAGGAGGGAGGAGAAATGACTGGGCAAAAATTCACCAAAGTGGGGAAATTAAAGAGATTTCCCTTCCCAACATGTTTCAGTAGGAGCTGTTGCAGAGCATTTGTAAATCCGAGAAAATTTTCTCTGTAATAGGAGATGATTATGGGAGTGACCAAAATTAATAAAAATATGAAGTGATAGGAAAATGTGGTGATTTGGTTTGTGCCTTGGTGCAGATCCTTGTAGTGGGAAATAAACCCTAAAAAGATGTCACTGTTTAAAGGCATCAGAATTTATCCTTGTTCAGAGAGCAGACTCAAGTTTTGTATATCATAATCCTGGTTTTCCCCTCGTGCCCAATGAAATCAGGAATAATTCCATCCTTGTCTGGAAAAAAGGAAGACTTGAGCCCAGAAAATCAAAATCACTATTTTGAGCAGGCAGAAATGTAAAATGAGGCTTGTTGTCCTATTCTGGGACAATTCTAAATCCATAAATACCCTTAATGAAGTCATAAAGGAAATCCACCCCCATCTCAAGTCCTCCTGCAGAAGTGAGACTCAAATATTTCAGGTTTTACAAGGAGGGAATATTTGCTTTTCCCCCTTCCAGTTTAAACATTGCTCTTGCACACTCGGTGCTGTATTTTAGAAATCTAAAATAAATTTAGTCCCTTACTGAAATTTGAAATAATGATCTCCTCTGGATTTTCACCAAACACCTCTGAATGTCCAAACACCACTGGAGATCTCCAGGTGCTCTCAGGTCATTCCCAATCCCGCACGTGGAATCATTCCCTGTTTTCCCCACAGCTGGAAGTGTTTCAATTTTTGGTTTCCATGGGTTTGTTGTGGGGACGTTGGTGCAAGGAGGGAGTTTTGTGCTGGTCTCTGAGATCCCTGCATCCCTGGCCATGCTGATCTCTCCCAGAAGCCAGATCAGCGCTCGTGGCCGCCTTCCAAGGAAAATCTGCATCCAGCACTTGAGGAATTTCACTCTGGGCTCCAGGGAGGGAACGTGCTCAGTGATGAGAGCTCCCTTCTCCCAGCCTCTCCTTCTGTCCAAATCCTGAGGGCTGCGTTTCCTCTGCAAGTGCCAGCCTGAGCTCCGAGGGATGTCTGAACTAAGGCAGGTGGGAACCCACCTGGGCTGAGGCACCTGGATGTCCAAGGGATGGGGACAGGGGGGTTCCACTCTTCTCCCCCAAAATTTTCTGCTTTTCTTTATGCAGACTTGGTGGGTTTCAGCTTCAGCATCAGCTCCTCAAACCCCATCAGTGGGGTTAAGACAGGCAAGGTCAGGCTTAGGTGGGATTTTGGCAAGGAATTCCTGGCTGGGATGGTGGGAAGGGCTGGAATGGAATTACCAGATTTGCTGTGACTGCCCCTGGATCCCTTCCAGTGTCCCAGGCCAGGTTGGACACTGGGGTTTGGATCAGCCTGGGACAGTGGGAGGTGTCCCCACCCACGGATGAGGTGGAATGGGATGGGATTTAATATCCAACCCAAACCATTCCATGGTTCACCTGGGAGTGGGAACCTCCCAAGGAATGGGATGGATTTAAGGTCCCATCCAACACAAGCCCCATTCCATGACTCTGCTATTGCTTGTCCCATGGGAAGTGCTTGGTTTGTGTGTTTTCCCTGTGTTGGGATCCAGCTGTGATTATTGTGGGATCCTGCTGGACCCCAGCCAGCTGGGAATGGGAAGTCTCCCTCTAATGTGTTCATTTTTCTCTTATTATCCCTGGTAGAGACACTTAATAATGGAATGATCCCCTCAGGAACACAATTCCCTTCCATCCCTGGTCCATGATGGAATCATGGAATGATTTGGGTGGGAAGAGACCTTAAATCCCATCCCATTCCCATTCCACCCTGCCATGGGCAGGGACACCTCCCACCATCCCAGGGTGCTCCAAGTCCCAGTGTCCAGCCTGGCCTGGGACACTTCCAGGGATCCAGGAGCATCCCTAACCTCTCCCAGGTTTCCTCTCTCTCCTGCCCTGTGTGCAGTCCCCAGACGTTCCCGTTTTCTCCAGCCCTGCACCTTTTTATCTAAAAATAAGAACCAAACAGAGGAGCAAAGCTGCAGCGTGAGCTCATCCCTGAGCCTGACATTCCAGCAGCCTGGATTCCTGGGCTCCATGCCTGGATTTGAGGAACCACCTGCTCTCTTGGAGGGAGCAGCCAGTGTGAGGTCACTCTGGGAGCTCCAGTGGTGCTGGAATGGTGGGCATCCAGCCTGGCTTCTTATCAAACACCAGCTGATAAATCGGAAGTTGGGAACCCCCTCTGGGTGGGTGGTTGGCTGCTCTAGGGGCACTGGAAGGTCTGGAATTGTGTCCTTGTGTCAGGCACTGGAACAGCTCCCCAGGGAATGGCACATTTCCGAGGCTGATGGAGCTCCAGGAGTGTTGGGTCAATGATCCCAGGGGCACCCAGGGTGGGATTTTGGGCTGTCCCAGGCAAGGGAAGGAGTTGTACTCAGTTTTGGGGGATCTCTTTCCACTCAGCACCTCCCATGAGATGTATCCCTGTCTCCCACTGTTTTCATGTGCTCCAGGCTTCCATGCCCAGGTGGTGGCTGAGGAAAAGCCCTTGGGAATTTGGGCTGAAGGTCCCCTTGGTGTGACACTGGTGGCTGTGGCCACCTCTCAGCTCTGTCATTTGTCATGTTGGTGGTGGGAAGGTGGAGCCAGTCCCTCCAATCCCTCCATGGCAGCATCCAGGATTCCCTGAAGGTTCATTCCCACCAAGCAGGGAGCTCTGGGTTGTTTTTTTAACTTGTTTTTGCATTTTACAGCTAAATGTGTCTCCCCAGGCTTGCAAAGTCAGGAGATGTTTGGGGAGCAGAGCGAAAACAAGACTTCGGATGAGCCCAGAGCCATCCTGCTCCGCAAACTGGTTTGGCCGATCCTTGCCAGCTGGTTTTGCTGGGAGATGGAGCAGGAGCTGAGCAGCACACGGAGGGGATGATCAGTTATCCCAGCTCTCCCGCCGAGGTGTCTCCTCCCGCATGTCCCTGCTTGCGTCTCCAGGCTTTCTGCTGGGAGAGCAGCTCCCACGGCTTTGTTGCCACGTTAGTCACTGGATGCAGGAGGGCAGGGATGGAAAGGTGACTCACGAGGGGTTTTCAGCTCGTTTCAGTCGCTGCTTTTCATCTCCAAATTGTTCCCTTGGCTCCAGCCCCGCTCCCCCACTGCCTTGCCCAGCCTCAGAACTTGAGTTTTGAATGAACTCTGAATTCCAGTCTCGGAATTCTCTCCCTCTGCTCCGGCCAAGGAGGGATCTGAGTGCTGGGTTTTGTCCAGGGAAGCTGTGCCTGCCCCTGGATCCCTGGCAGTGTTCCAGGCTAGGCTGGACCCTGGGGCTTGGATCCCCCTGGGACAGTGGGAGGTGTCCCTGTCCATCCCAGAGGGTTGGGACTGGATGATCTCCATGATCCCCAATCCAGCCCATTCCATGAGTTTGAGAGGCCAGGTTGTACTTTTGGGGTTCTGTTCACCTTCACGGTTCAGGGCCCTTTGCAGGGGACTTTTTTGCCGTGGAAAGACAACATTGGAATTTTGCATCTTTTTTTACTTTATAATCAGTGCAGAATCACTTCAGGTTGGGAAACACCTCCCAAATCATCAACCAACCATCAACCTCTGCCATTCTCCCTGTTTTCCCGCATCCTTCACTCCTGTGGATCCTGTCCTGCCTTAACAACCCTTGAATTCTTTCAGCATTCTTTCTGTGGCCTCTGCCACTCTGTCCTATCCAGCCCGGTGATCCAAACCCCTTTTCCAGCTCTGGATCCCTGCCTGCAGCTCCCAAACGTGCCAAGGGAAATACTGAATTCCAGAATTCCGCTAATCTTTCCCGGCAAACACCTGGAGCACTCAGGAAACAGAGGTGTGAAGACACAGGTTCCACTATCAGCCCTAATTCCTCATTTCCCAGCAAGGAGAAAGAGGTCGGAGCCGGTTGGATCATTACCCTTAAATCCAGGATTTTGCTGTTCAGATCCTATCTCCAGGCTCTTAATTACTCCAGTGGCTCCTCTCCAAGCTCCTTACACCAAATGATACCTCCTGGATCATTTATCCAGCGTTATTAATCACCTTCATTAAGGTGGTGCCCACAGGCCATCGAGAAGCGCCCGTTTTGCTGCTTCTTGTGCAAACACGAAGCCCTGAAGAGTCTGAGGACATAATGGAGAGCAGCAAGGGCAGGTGCCTAACTTCCAGCTGAGCTAATTACTGCTAATTAAAGGATATTTTGTTTCCTAGCACCCCTGAGTGTGATGGAGGCTTCTCTAGGCGTCCATAACCACATCAGCTTCCCAGAAGTTGTTATTATTGTTATTAATATTAATATTATCGCCTTCATCCTCTATCCCACCTCTCTACTTCCAGAAACCCAAATTATCCTGACTTTCCTGAATGCCAGGTTGCCTGGGTGAGCCAAGGCTGCAGTTAATTCCTGGTGGACCTCAGACGTGGCTGAGTGTCCTCTCCAAGGTCATTGGCTGGAGGAAGTCAATAATTTCATTAAGACAAAGAAACCACCTGAACATTGGATTTCTCTTTCCAGAAATGCCTGGATTTTTGTTCTCAATCCATAATTGGAATTAATTTACCTTTGGAAATCTGTGAAGTGACGGATTGAGTTAAAGGGCTGGACAATCCTTTCCAGAAAGGAATCTTCCCCAATACCCAACCTGAACCTCCCATGGCACAACTTGAGGCTGCTTCCCTCTTTTCTGTTGCTTTTTCCCTTGGGAGAAGAGACCATTCCCCATTAAAGTATTGTCTCCACCTCTGACGGCATTCACAGGGGTTTTTGGATTCAGGGAAGAGACGAGGATCTGACTCCATGTTTCAGAAGGCTGATTTATTATTTTATGATATATATTACATTAAAACTA
>JAXCLO010000208.1:70330300-70342700 GCA_035583995.1 Arremon aurantiirostris | reverse complement strand
ACAGCAGCAGATAATCATTGTTTACATTTTGTTCCTGAGGCCTCTCAGCTTCTCAGGAGGAAAAATCCTAAGGAAAGCATTTTTCATAAAAGATACCTGTGACATCCATCCATGCATCCATCCATCCATCCATCCATCCATCCATCCATCCATCCATCCATCCATCCATCCCTCTCCCACTCCATGGCTCCCTAAAACACTTGGGAGAGGTGAAGAAACAGAAAGAAGATGGAGGGAAACCAAAATTATTAAACCCAAACGCGCCGGTGTTCAGTGAGGGACCCTTTTTGGATTTATTTCCTGCTCTCAGATTCACCTGATCCTCTTGCCTTGGTGTTCACGTGTGACCAACAGGTAGTGACACCAAAATGAGGGGTTTTCCCTGGAAAACCAACTGGATCTGGGTCAAGACATGTCCCAGGGCAGCTGGGAGACATCTAAGAAGTAGCAAGAGATGGTGGGGGACTCTTTTGGGACCTCCTGAAGTTCAGGCTGAGCTCCAGCTGTGGCCCTGCTCTTCCAGGTGTCCCACACCTCTGGCAGCACTCACGCTTCCTGGAATTCCCATCGGGAATGCTGCTCCACTTTGGAGACCCATCAGAGATGATCTGTAAATCCATTTTTCCTGCCCCCAGCGTGGATCCACGTGCCCAGCCATGCGTTGTTGGGCAGGCAGGGATCCCTCGGGCTGCGGCCAGCCCGGCGCTCCAGGAAGAACATTCCAGAACCTTGGCCAAACCACTCTGTTTCTTCCTTGTCAGTCTCAGGGCACTGTTTTTTATTTTTTTTTATTTTTTCCTCAGTGCCCAAATCCAAACAGTGTTGGAGAAGGGCACATGGAGTGGTTTATTTGTTTTTAAATCAGTGTCAACTGCCTGACTCACAAAGGGAAGGATCCTCCAAAGTTTGGGCTGGAAATCCCAGCTGCCTCTTGCTGTGCTCTGCGGAAAAGGGATGGGAAGAGGGCAGAAAACACAAAAGCAGGAGCTCAGAGCAGGTTTGGAGCTTTAACTCTGATTTTTCCTGCCTTGGTGGGTTTAAACTGGTCTTGGTGTTGCTTTAAACCCATCCTTTAGTGGTTCAATCCCATTAAAATCACACGGATCCCTCTGCCCTTCGGCTGCTCAGGCTCCAGAGCCATCACTCTCCATCCAGGAGGGATGCAGTGGCCTGGGGAGGACTTAGAAGTGCCTGGATGTTCCCCAAACAAAAAAACCCAGGGTGCAAACACGTCCTGTTAGCACTTCTCGGCGGCGGGGAGCGCTGCCGGCGTTTCTGAGCGCTGGGAATTGTGGAGCCTGTCGACACTTGGCCCTCTGGAACAATAAAAGCAAACAAACAATCAAACCCTCTGTCACTGGCAGCCTTTCAGACAAAGGGAATAAAGGGAGGAAACGAGGAGCTGGGGAGTGAGGAGAGGGGTTTGGACCTGGTGGTTGGGTGTTGAATTGCTCGGGACGCCGTGTGGGCAGGGCACGGCGCGGGTGTGGGTGTTGGGGCAGGAGGTGCTGAGGTGGGAGAGACCCTTCCCACAATAATCACGGAATCAGGGAATGGTTTGGGTTGGAAGGGACCCCAAAGATTCTCTCATTCCAACCCCTAGCCATGGGCAGGGACACCTTCCACCATCCCAGGGTGTGCCAACCTGGCCTTGGACACTTCCAGGGATGGGAAGTGACTCCAGCCTGGTCTGGCGGAATTTTATGGCAGAACAAGGGGCCACTCCCAGGACTCCATGGAGAACTTCATCCCAAGGGACCTTGCACTCAGCCAGGAACGTGTTTCCATTGGGTTTTACTTCTCCAAGACTCAGCTGGAGCCTCTGGCTCCTCCTGAGCACCCTCTGGCTGCCCCCAGCCCACCCTCCTTGGAGAAGCGCTGTACTGTGGGAACCAGGATCTCCTTCCCGAGATTCCTTCCCTGTAACTGCAGCCTCACATCCAGCCAGGAAAACAGACACCACTGGGAGTTGCAGAGGGCCCACATTCCCTTTATCCCACGGATTGGGGTGGGACTGGCAGGAACAGAGGAGACCAGAGGTGGGTGCCCTTCACCTCCACACCCCCGGCTGGGAAACCGAACCCGCTCCAGCAATCCGGGAGCTGCCGCTCCTGGGGGATGAGGAGGAGCTGTCCATAAAGGAGCTTTTATGGAGCTGCCTTTCACTGATCCAACCCTCACCTGGTGCCTCAGGAGGGGAACAGGAGCTCCTGTTGCTGCCGTGATGGGGCAGCGTTCCCGGGTTTCCCTGGAATGGGATCCCCCAGCTGAATCGCGGTGGGTGGCCGGGGAAGTTGTGCAGAGCTCTCGTGCCTTTGAAGCCGTGGGGAAACTTTATCCCAGTGCATCTCTGTCATTCTTCTCCTGGTGACCTCTCAAGGGCAGCTGGATCATTTCAGAGCAGGGAAACTTTAGCTCCTGGAAAACCTTGGGGTGTTCTGCCAGCCAAGAAGTCGACTTGCTGGGATAACACCATGGGATGAGGGACAGGACCGCTGGGGCTCTTCCCACCAAGGTGACTTTGATTGCAAAGCCTGGGGCCCCCATGTCCCTCAGGAATGAGGGATTAATTCCCTCCCAGATACTCAATCCCAGAGCAATCTGTTCTCGGAGTCTCCCATTGATTTTTTTCCCGTTGGATTCGAGGAGCGCAAATATTGAGCAGTGTTTACGGAGCACTGGACACGTGGATTAGCAGGGAAATCGATGAGATAAGGTCAGTGAGGAAGGGCAGGGGACTGATGGGGATGAGGCAGAGGAGAGGGAGATCCACCTCTTCATGCCTCCAGGGGTGGAGAGAAACTGTGGGAATGATGGTGTGGGGCTGTGGGAGAATCCATCGAGAGCAGACCACTTGGAATAGGTTAAGAATTGGGATTAAGGTGATTTTAATGTCGTATTCCAGCCCAGAATTCCCGGGTCACTCAAGGTGAAGGTGCTGCGCATCCCACCCTTCCCAGATGTCATTTCAGTGATGGGTTGACAGCAAGGTGGCACTGTATAGCCAGGAACATCATGCTGGGATCCATTCCAACCTTCCCGTTGGATTCACGGAATCACAGGATGGTTTTTCAATTAATTAGCTCCCCTCCATCCCGGGATAAAAGTGGCCATTTCCATTCCTGGAGGTTCTGCCGACTCCAGGACGCGTGGGCTTGGATTAGCCGCCGTTAAATGCATAAATGGGTTATTTTTAGGCTGGGTCTGCTAGGAGAGTTTCGAGGTTGGTCTGGTGAGAGTGGGAAGTTCTGTGCTCTGGCTCCAAATCCATTCCAGTGTTTAAGTGCAGATTTCCTTTAGAATTACTATAGGAAAAAGGGTTGTCAAGCATTGGAACAAAAATTCCGAGGGCGGTAAGTGGAGTCCCCATCCCCGGGGGGATTTCAAAGCCCTGCAGGTGTGGCACCTGGGGACATAGCCAGTGGTGGCCTTGGCAGAGCTGGGGAGGAGTTGGACTCGATCTTGGAGGGCTTTTCCAGCCCAGGGAAGGAGTTGGACTCGATCTTGGAGGGTTTTTCCAGCCCAGGTGATCCCGTGATTGCCCAGGTGTGTCAGTGCTGCTGTCGGAGACGCCTGGAGCTGTCCCAGCTGTCCACGAAGGATGAGTAGATGAGACACAGGGATTTGTGTCCCACTGGAGCAGCAGCTGGCAGATGCTTTTTGGTGCCTGGAACGGCGCCACCCCCGTTGGCTGGAGGAGCGGAGCTGCTGGCTGTGAGTGACGGGTGGGTAATCGGATGTGTGTCCACATCTGTCTGTCCTGACGGCAGAGCGGAGCTATGAGGTCACAGCGCTGCTCCCAGGGGAGGGATGGCAGCTGAGGAGGGGTTTGTGCTCCAGCTGTGCTGAGCCAGCTTCACTTCCCAGCTTTTAATGCACTTCTGCCATTTCAGGGAGTTGGGATTTGGGAATTTGGTCTCCAAAAGGCTGTTCCTGTGGGGCAGAAAGGACATGGGCAGGTGGGAGTCAGAATCTGCTCCCTGTGGGACAGGACAAGAGGAAATGGCCTCAGGGTGTGCCAGGGACCTGAATGTCCCATTCCAGTTGAATTTCAGGGAGAATTTTTTAAGGGAAAGGGATTTCCAGCCCTGGCACAGGAATGGAGTCCCCCTCCTGGAGTGATTTCGAAGATCTGTGGGTGTGGCACTCAGGGACATGAGGCAGTGGTGGCCTTGGCAGAACTGAGTGCCAATGATCTGAGAGGACTTTTCCAGTCTCAGGAATTCCATGATTCTGTGGTTCTTCACCCCCGAAATGAACCAACCAGGAATGTCCTGGACTGAACTTCTGTCCTTCAGGTTGACTTTGTATCCTGCCCGTTGATAAACCCAACACTTCATCCTGGAAATGGAACAAATTCTCCAAAGCATCAGAGATTTAACAAGATCAGAAAGATTTTTTTTTTTAACAAGATTGGAAATCCTGAGTGCAATTTGCACTAAATGTTGGCACAAGCACTCTCATTATTCCCTGTTTTTCTGCATATCCTGAACAGCTCCGTGGTGGGACCAGCTGAGTGCCAAGAGGGCTCCACGTGCTGGATGCACAGGGAGCAGGAGAGTAATTAGCCTAAAGGGCTTTAATTGCAGAATCAGGAATCGTTTAGGTCGGAAAAGACCTCTGGGATCATTGGGCCCAGCCTTTAATTGATGCAGATGGAGGTGGTCTGACCTTGGCTGCTCTGGGAGATTGGGGTGAAGCTGTGAGACTGAGCAGAGGGAGGACACATTCCTTGGGACCAGGAGGATGTCCTGAGCTCCAGGGCTCTCCAGGCAACGTGGAGGGAGGGAGGATCAGGAAGGGGCTGCAGCCCCAGGAGCAGCTGAGGAATGGATAGGATTTTGGGAAGAAATTCCTGGCTGGGTTGGAATTTCCAGATTTGCCGTGGCTGCCCTGGGATCCCTGTGAGTGTCCAAGGTTGGGGCTCAGAGCCACCTAGGGCCATGGAGGTGTCCCTGCCCATGGAATGGGGTGGGAATGAGGTGATTTCAAGGTCTCCTCCAGCCCAAACCACTCCATGATTCCATAATTCAACTATTCCCTCACTAATCCCATCCCAGAGAGAAGAAACTCCCAGCCTTTCCCTTCTCCAGAGCAGTTGTGACTCTGACTCTTTGCAGAGCACTGCGATGAACTTTTCACTGCTTTGAGAATTTTCTTGCTCTGAAGCCAAACGAGTCCCAAAAATGCTGCAGTTTGGGGTCCCTGGGAAAAGCAGCACATGGCATGGATTTGGTGCAGGAATGACAGGGAGATCCTGATGTTTATTCCCCAATTCCCATCCGTGTCCAAGGGAGGAAGGTTTAGAGGAGACATTGGAGCTGTTTTGGCTGAGGTTTGAAAATGCTGCTGTGAGAATTCAGTCCCAGTGCTGAGAGCCGTGCACCGGCTCTGACTTACAAAAAACAAATAAATACTGGAATACTTGGTGTTAACTGGCCCATAAAAAAATAAATAAATACTGGAATAGTTGGTGTTAAATGGCCCAGCTTCCTTGACCCAACTTGTGTTTTCTGGATAATTCGCGGGGATGGCAGCGGTTGGCTCCTGTGAGTCACCCCGAGCCTTCCTCTTGCTTGAGCAAACCCTGGCTTCCCTAAATAGGATAATTCAGCTCCCTGGCTCCCTTCGTGTCTTTTCTGATTAATTGGTCAAAATTTGGGCTTGGTTTGGCCAGACGGAGCTTTTGTTTGTGATGCTTAATCAGGGTTTGTGTGTTTTGGGGTGAGCAGCGCTTTAATTCCCGTGATTTTCGTTTGGGGTTTTTATTTGGGATCTTCCCACTAATCCAGGCCAGGTTGGATGAACTTGGAGCAGCCTGGTTGAGTGGAAGGGTCCCTGCCCGTGGTCTTTTCCAGCTCAAACCCTTCTGTGGTCCCACAGAGTGCTGCGTGCTGGGCTGGGGTGGGGCTGGGAGTTCCTGGCGTTGGAAATTCCGGTTGCCGCAGATACATGAATTTTATTTAAAGCCCTTGTGTGTGTTTTCAGCACGGGCTGGAGCCTGATGTGCTGAACACCGTGAAACAAAGTCTGGCTTTTGTCTCGCGTGGTGTCAGACAGACAGACAGACAGACAGGGCAGGAGCTGTAGGTGTGACCGAGGCTGTTGGCATCTCCCCATCCTCCTGTTCGCAGCCTCTGCGGAAGAGCAAACACTCCCCCGATCTAATCTTGTTAAATGTTCCCGGCTGTAATCCCTTAATTTGGCTGCTGACATGAGGGCTGCCGATGGGGAAACGAGGTGGGGATGGGCACTGACAGCCACGGGAGATTGGGATCTTTTGTTGGACGGATCAAGAGAACTTGAGAGCTCCGAGCCCCGCCGGGTTGTGCCCGTGACCAGAAATAGCCCCCGCAAATGAGTCACGGCTCCAAACCTCGCAGGGAACAGAAACCTTGCTGCAAATGCCTCGGTTTGTTCCCATCCTGAGCTGTTATCAGCCTCTGGGGGAGCCACGGCCTCTCCAGGGAGAGCTCCCTGCAGCCCTTCAGTGCCCAGAGGGGATTGAAGGGAAAGAGGGAGAGGCTTCCCACATGGGCAGGACATGAGGGAAGTGTCCTAAAGGAAAAGAGGAGAGGTTTAGGTGGGATCTGGGCAAGGAATTCCTGGCTGGGAGGGTGGGGAGAGGCTGGGATGGAATTCCCGGAGCAGCTGTGGCTGCCCCTGGATCCCTGGCAGTGCCCACGAGGTTGGACATTGGGGCTTGGATCCACCTGGGACAGTGGGAGGTGTCCCTGCCATGACAGGGGTGGCACTGGATCATCTTCAAAGTCCCTTCCAACCCAAACCATTCCACGATCTTGAGTATCTTTCCCAACCTAAACGATTCTGCGATCCTCCGTGCTGTAAAGAAACCAAAAAATGTCTTTTCTCCCTTTAATTTGCGGCGCCTTGGAGGCCAAGTGGACAAAGTTTGTTCTTGCTCTGCTCCTCTTAATGCTTAAAACCTGGAGGGGGGAGGGAATCCTGCCTGGAATGCAGCCCCTGTGCGGGATTGCTTTTCCAAAGTGTTTGAAAACAATCACTTCTGCAGGAGCAGAGGCTCGCTTGAACAGCCAGTTCTGTCCTGGAGACGAACATTCCGGGATGCCAGAGGAAAACAGCAGGGCTGGAATTCGCCTCGTGTTTGAGGTTAGCTCCAGAGGAGTTTGCAGCCGGGGTGGTTTTATATAGCAGCCGTCGGTGGAAACAGTTTGTCTGTCATATTTTTAGGTTCAGGGATTTCTTGGAGGTCACCCTGAGTTCAGGCTCCTTTCCCTCCTGCCCCGGTGGAGGTGGGAATTGGTGTTTGGAGTGACCAAAGCTGCTGTCACACCTCGTCCCTCTGGGCTGGCTGTGGCAGCAGGTTCATGGCATGAGTGTGCATGGCTCCTGCCCCAGTTTGGGGGAAATTCTGCTTCTGTTTGATCCCTGTGGAACTCAGAATCCCAAATTGGTTTGGGATGGAAAGAACCCTGAATTCCATCCCGCCCCCTGCCAAGGGCAGGGACACCTCCTGCTATCCCAGGTTGCTCCAAGCCCCATCCATACTGGCCTCAGACACTTCCAAGGGTGAGGAGTTCACAACCTCTCTGCCAGGGCCTCAGCACCCTCACAGGGAGGAATTCCTTCCCAAAATCCCATCTAACCCTGCCCTCTGTCTGTTTAAAGCCGTAATTTAGGCCGCTTAATTATCCCTCTGCCTTTCAGCCACTCGAAACTCCTTCCAAAGGGCCCTTAATAGAAAGCAGAGGAGCCTCCAGCACAAATTTCTCTCCAGTAGCACATTTTTCCTATAGATTATCCTTTAATTTTCATGGAGGGGAATGTTCTGCTGCTGTAAGGAGAGAGCAGAGCCCGTGTGGGGCTGCGTGCATAAAAAACGTATGGAGTTACTGACTTTTCCAAGAGGAAAAGGTGATGTCATGGGCTGTGGAAAGAATATTTTTTAAATATTTTTTTTATATTCCTTGCTCTCATCTGATCACACTCAGGATATAAATAGTGGGGAAAGGCACAAGGCAGTGAAATGAAACCCACCCTGGGAAGGCTCCCCGGAGCTCCGTGCTGGGGTCGGGCAGGGCTGGATCCATCCAGGGGTGTTTTCCAGCACATTAACGACAGCGTGTGGAGCCATCTGTCACGGCCTGGAGGTGGCCAAGCCAGTCAGCAGCTCGTTAGGCAGGGCCAGGAGGAAAAAATTGCCCAGAAAATCAGGATATAATGGGAGAAGGGGAGACTGGAGGAAGCGGAGTCCGTGCTGTGCTGTAATTTACTCCCTCATTTAATGTTGCTCCCCATCAGCCCTTCCCACTGGGAGAGCTGGGAATGTTCCCCTGGAGAAGGGAAGGCTCCAGGCAGGGCCTGAAGGGACTCCAGGAGAGCTGGAGAGGGACTGGGGACAAAGGACAGAGGGACAGGAGCCAGGGAATGGCTTCCGCTGGGAAAGGGGAGATTGGGCTGGGAACTTGGCAAGGAATTCCTGGCTGGGCTGGAATTGCCAGATTTGCTGTGGCTGCCCCTGGATCCCTGGCAGTGTCCAAGGCCAGGTTGGACATTGGGGCTTGGATCCATCTGGGACAGTGGGAGGTGTCCCTGTGTGTGGGATCAGGATGATCTTGAAGGTCCCTCCATCCCAAACCATTCCATGATTCCATGATTTATGGATTTTTTCCAGTTTGCTCAAGCACCAGCTCTGTATCTCCTGAGGCTGAATTGCCTCCTTGCCTGGAGAAGTGACATGGGCAAAAAATGAGAGGAGAGAATGTGAACTGTGGATGGTTTGGTTGAATTCCCTCATTTCTCCTGTGGGATTTGCTGCATTCCAGCCCCCAGGGCTTTGCTCCAAGGGAATCCTCACGTTCTGCACCCGTTTGACTCCAGGTATTGACTGACACGAGTTGGACTTGCTTTGTTTTTCACTGGGCATCCCAGATCCCAGCCCAAGTTGTGCTTTGGGAATGGGACAGTTCAGTCATGGAATCTTTTTGTGCGTTCTGAAGCTGTGGCGCCAATCCAGCCACTGCAGGGTTTGGGGGAATAATGTCAATTACTGCTCACCCCAAAGCTGCAAATCTCATCCCTGAGTGAGACGTGGACAAGAAAGGAAAGGAAAATCTCTCAGGGGTTTTGTTGCTTGACACTTCAGGTGGAGAACAGAGGGATTTCTCCTGGGGTTTCTCCTGCTCCATGGAATTTGGGAGTTCCCTCCCATCCCACCCGGAGTTCAGGGTGATGGGATTCACACTCCAGGTCTGACTGGAGTAGGGTGGGGAGTTTGGGCAGGAATTGAGCCCAGAATTGCGGTTTTGGGATGTCTGATAGTCCTGAAGGATGGGAGCCAAGTGTTGGTGTGCAGAATGTGCCATGAGTGGAAACCATTCGGATCCAGGGCTGGGAAGCTCCTTTGGATTCCCTGTGGGATCTGTCTGCTGGGTTTAAATCATTTGGGGTGGTTTTCCCTTAAACAAACCTTTTAATTCTCCTTTAATCAGACTCTGAGACCTCCTCCAGGCTGGGAGGGGGCAGAAGGGCCCCCAGCAGGGCAGTTCCAGGCAGGAGCGAGATTCCCTTTGGGATGCTTTCTGTGGAACATGTGGAATTCAGGTTCCTTCAGCAATTCCCTCAGGAATATATCCAGGAAGGTTTTCCCAGCTCCACATCCTGGGGAAGGCTGGATATGGTGGCAGTGAGCATCAACAATGGTGCACTTTGATCTTGGCTTAAAGATGGGCACCTGGAATGGAAAATCCAGGCGGGAATTTTCCAAATGGGGCCAGTGACAGGTTTTTTCTTGAAGTTTTGGGCAGGATCTGACCCTTGATATTCATTAAAATCTTGGTGGTTTATGTTTAGCTATATTTAACTTCTACTCTAGTTGGGAATGCTGGGATATTTTCCCAATCCCAGGCAGATTCCAATACATTTGAGCAAGCAGACTCATCTCTCTCTGTTCATTTTTGCCCTTGTTTTGTCTTTTTTATGACATTCTGTCCCCAAATCTCTCTTTTCCTTACTCATCCCTGCCTCATTCCATCCCATCTGCAATCCCTGGAGTTCCTTGAGAAGCAGGAAGGAAACAGATCCAAGATTCAGTGAGATTCTTAGAGTGGGATATCTGAAGTAACTCAGATTTTTCTGGGAAAAATAAGTATTCCAGAAGGTGCCCATGAAGAGTATTGGCCACAAAGAACCCTTGGACTCTCTCGTGAGCAGGACTCAAGACCAAGACAGACCAGGTTCCTCAGGACCTTCTCCAGACACTCCCCAACCTCTGGGACTCCTTTCCCACCTTTTTTTCCCCACTGGGAAATGGTGTTTTTATTCCCCTGTATTTTCAGTGATCACTTTGAGAAGGTTCTGGGCCTTTTCTTTGCTCTGGACTTGCCTTTAGGTTGGAAGGTCCCAAAAATCAACCTCAGAAACTTCAGCTTTTGGTTTGGGACCATTGTGGTCCTGAAAATGTAAGTTTTTAATTATTAGATTGTAATTTTTTTTTTAATGAGAAAGTTCCACCTGCCCAGATTGTCACAGAACCATGGAATGGGTTGGGCTGGAAGAGATCCTCAAGGTTATCTCTTCCAAGCCTCTGCCATGGTGGGCAGGGTCTCTTCCCACTATCCCAGGTTGCTCCAGGGATGGGATCCATCTGCTCCTGAGGGTCATTCTGAAGATCTGTGTTGGCTTTGGGTTGAAAAGGTTTGGGAAAGACCTGGCTGGTTGGCCAAGCTTTTCCACTATCCCAGGTTGCTCCAGGGATGAGATCCGTCTGCTCCTGAGGGTCCTTTCGAAGATTTGTGTTGGCTTTGGGTTGAAAAGGTTTGGGAGAATGTTCCAACCCTGCTGGTTGGCCAAGTTTTCCTTCTCATCCCAAGGAAGTGTCTCAGGATGAGCTTCCACATGGAATCATGAAAAATCCATCACCGGTGCTCCTGATAATTAATTCTGGAGAGCAGAGGCTGCTCCTCTCCTGTTATCCCATTGCTCCCGTCTTTCAGACATTCCCAAATCTCCGACCCTGGCCGTGGGGCTGGAATGTGATCCGTGGAGCAGGAAAGTCCCAGGAGTGTTCCAGTCCCCGGAGCAGAGCCCGGCCCCAGCTCTCTGCCAAAGCCACTAATGGGATCCAGGCTCCTGGGATTGGGATGGAGCTGGCGGGAATGATGCGCCACACTTGGCCACAATCCCTGTGCCTCAGTTTCCTTCTCTCCTCCATGAAAACTGGGGATATTTGTGGATGTTGAGAGGAAGCCAAGCAGTATTTGGGGGGAAAAAAAAGGTGTTTTGTTCCTTTTAATGAGTGAAACTTCTCCTTGTGAACTCCTGTGGGACTGGAAACTCCTCTTGTAAAGCCTCCTTGGAAATTTGGGATGGAAGAGGGTCGTTTTGGCTGCCGATGGCCAGCAACCCCTGAAGTGTGGTGGGTGGTTTGCACGGAGCAGCAGAGCTGGGATTATTGCTCCTGTCAGCCTGGGATAAATGGAAAACACACGGATGGATGGAGGCTGGAGCTGGAGCTGACAACGAGCTGAGTGATCGGCCCCAAAACCGGCACAGAGCTCGTTAGGGCCGTCGCTTTTATTTGGGTTTTCATTCCCAGATTTTTCCACTGTCTTTTCGGGAAGCTGTTTGCGGCTGCCACGGCAGCTGAGGAGCCCTTCAGAAACGTGGCCAAGCACTCCAGTGAAACCAGCTCTGACTCCTCAGAATTCCTGGGAGCTCCGTGCCCGGATGTCACAGGCGGGAGCAGCTCTAATAACCTACAAATGAGATTTGGGTTTTTAAGTAGATTACGCCGAAGGGATTTTTTTCCCCCCATCTTTTTTTTTTTTGGGTAAACGATAGGGTTGCAATCGGATCTCTTGATGAAATCAGCTTTTTCGGGGGTGGGGAAGGATTGGATGCAGCAGCCTGGCTCCAGCACGGGAGCTTAAATCTGTCTTCCATCAAAAAGGCTGGAAATCGCTCTGTGTGTGATGGCATTTGGATTTCATGGGCATGAGTCCATCCCATGGGAGTGCTGCTGCTTCTGGGCAGGCTCCTGTGGAACTCTGAGCCCCAAATGACCCTTGGGAAGGAATTCCTGGCTGGAAGGGTGGGCAGGCCCTGGCACAGGGTGCCCAGAGAAGCTGCAGCTGCCCCTGGATCCCTGGAATTGTCCCAGATTCCAGCGGTGCTGCAGGTGCAGCCCTGGCACAGGGCAGGAACTTGGTGCAAGAGCTTCCAGTCTGATATTCCAGGGTTCTGGAACCCCTCTGCTCTGGAGCCAGGCTGGGAGAGCTGGGAATGCTCCCCTGGAGAAGAGAAAAATCCAGGGAATCCTCAGAGTCCCTGAAGGGGATCCAGGAGAGCTGCAGAGGGACTGGGGACAAGGCCTGCAGGGACAGGAGCCAGGGAATGGCTCCCACTGGGAAAGGGGAGA
>JAXCLO010000208.1:70267608-70280912 GCA_035583995.1 Arremon aurantiirostris | reverse complement strand
CATCCCATCCCAGCCCCTCCCATCCCATCCCATCCCATCCCCTCCCATCCCATCCCTGTCCGCCAGGGTTGCCTTTTCCCGTTGATTTTGGGGTGGAAGGACCTGATTTTGGGAACCGAGGTGGTGAAAACAGCTTTTTTTGCACAAGTCGTTGCACAATAAGGGGAAAATTTAGCAAATTAGGTTTAACTTTAAAGGGAATTTTGTTGTTGGTTTGTTTTTTGGTTTTCTTTAAAACTCGCTAGCAGAGCTACTGATTCCAAGAGGAAAAGGAGCTGGAATGGTTGGAGAGAAAGGACTGCATGGTTTACAGGTTCAATTCTGTTAGAAATTAGCATGTTGGACATTTATCCTGGTGTAATTCCAATTAAACAAATACAGCATTTAACTGTTTCATTGACGCCTCGTCTGGCTCTGTGCATCCCTGGGGAAAAAACCTGATCCCTGAATCCCGTAAAGGATAAAATTCCACATCCCCTTTGGACACCTGGCTGCTGCTGGAACATCCAGGTTTATGGGGGATCCAGGGGCAAGAAAATCCCTGGATGAGCGGTGGATTCCACCCTCCCTCATTGCCCTGAGCAGAGACCGAGTTTCGCCCAAATTTTGAGGGATTTTAATTGGTTTCTTCCAAAAAATTCCTCCCTGGGAAGGCAAGGAGGGGCTGGGCTGGAATTGCCAGATTTGCTGTGGCTGCCCCTGGATCCCTGGCAGTGCCCAAGGCCAGGCTGGACACTGGGGCTTGGATCCCCCTGGGATAGTGGGAGGTGTCCCTGCCCATGGAACTGGTTGGGATTTAAGGTCCCTTTTCCACCCAAACCACTCCAGGCTTCTGGAGATGGGGAAATTTCATGGAATGGCTCAAGCAGATGATGTGGGGTTTGTGTAGGATGAAGGATTTGGGGAATATCCATGGGATGGCAAAGATTCCTGGATGGCTTGGATTCCATGAATTCCTCTAAATCCCTTTTTTCAGCCCATTATCCCTGTTGGTTTCTGGCAGATCCTGGGATGGGGATTCCCAGTGGGAAAGAAGACATTCCCTGGAGTTTATGGTAACTCCACCTCTGCCAGGGGCCTTTCCCCACAGGAGAGGGGAAAAGGAGGATGGGAATCCGGGAAAATCCTGGATTTAGCCAGGATATTTCTCTACAGGAGAGGGGAAGAGGAGGGTGGGAATCTGGGAAAATCCTTCATTTAACCAGGATATTCCTGGGCATTTCCTGGTAACAGAAAAAAAGGGAAAAACTCCATGTGCTCCCGCATCAGGTCCAGGGAGGACCCAAAAATCCAGGAACCCCACCAGTGCCTGGGATAAGGACCTTTGTGTCACCCCCTCCCCCCCTTTTCCTGGTGGATTTTGGGATGCTCCAGGTGGGAGATGGAGATGTGGGGATCGGACGTGTCCCAGTCCCACCACTGTGGAACCCTGGTGGGAGAGGGTGGGAAGGGATCTCGGATCATCCTGGATCTGTGGATCCCAGATCTCACTTGATCAGAGGATCCCAGGTCATCTTGGATTAATGGATCTCAGACTGTCCTTGGTCAGTGGATCTTGGATCATCCGGGAACAGAGAATCCTGGACCTTCCTGGATCTATGGATCTCGGATCAGCATGGATCAATGGATCTCAGACCTTCCTGGATTTGTGGATCCTGGATCTCACATCACAGTGGATCAATGGATCTCAGACCTTCCTGGATCAATGGATCTTGGATAACTCTGGATCAGTGGATCTCAGACTGTCCTGAATGTGTGGATGCTGGATCATCCTGGATCAGGGAGTGCAGCACGGGTGGGTTTTGGGGCACGGATTTGGGGTGCTGCAGTGTCACCGATGTCACCCTGGGTGTGGCCAGGCCCTGAATCAGTGCCTGGAGCAGGGTCAGACCTCAGCAGGGCCCTGTGGCTCCCCTGGGCTGGCTCTGCCACCAGCGCTGTCCCCCCTCGTGTCCTCGGGACACCCCTTGTGTCCTCCCTGTCCCCCCTTGTGTCCTTGGGACACCCCTCGTGTCCTCCCTGTCCCCGCTCGTGTCCTCCCTGTCCCCACTCACGTCCCCCCAGCCCTGAGCCACCATTCCAGCCCCAGGGATGCGTTGCCAGCCCTATTTTCACCAAACCATGGAATCAGGGAATGTCCTGGTGGGAATCGACCCACAGGGATCACCCAGCTCCTCTCCTGGCCCTGCCCAGGACACCCCACGAGCCACCCCAAGCAGGGAGGTTTTCCTTCCCTCCTGGTTTTCCCTAATCCAGGTGAGACAAACGTTTTCCAGCAGCTGCTCCCGAGTGTTCCTTTCCAGCTGCCTCTGTCCCCTCGTGCCCTGACCTTGGTTCACCTCCTCACCTCCTTCCCGGTGGGATCAGCCGAGGCTGTGGGAGATGGAGCTGCCAGGTGAGTCTGACTCCTCCAGGTGGGATTTGCCTCCTCCAGGGAGCCCTGGGAATGTGGCAGGAGGAGGTTTGGGATGTTGGGAGATGCCCTCACCCACCTGTGGGGTGGCTTTCCCATTGTGTCCCATGGGCAGGGACTGAAACACGGCAGGGATGGGTGGGACCTTGGCAAGGAATTGCTGGCTGGGAGCGTGGGGAGGGGCTGGGCTGGAATTCCCAGATTTGCTGGGGCTGCCCCTGGATCCCTGGCAGTGCTCAAGGCCAGGTTGGACATTGGGGTTGGAACCACCTGGTCTCACTGAAGGTGTCCCTGCCCATGGATAAAGTTCCAGCGAGATGGAATTTAAGTTCCCTTCCAAACCATTCTATAATTCCATGATTTCTTCTTCCGTGGCTCCAAAATCACCTCTCACTGAAGGTGTCCCTGCCCGTGGATGAGGTTGGAATGGGATGGAATTTAACTTCCTTTCCAAACCATTCTGTAATTCCACGATTTCTCCTGCCATGGCTCTGGAAACACCTGCAGTGGAAGGGATGGGCAGGTGCCCGCTGGATCGGGACCACCGGGGCTCTTGGAGCGAGGAGTGCGAGGCAGAGGTGGCAGCAGGAAGCTGATAAGCCCCAGCTGTCACCACTTGCCCGCAGAACCGGGGAGAAGGAGGCTGTGGGAGCAGATCCCAGATAAACTGGCTCACGATAAGGAGCGCGATAAGGCCGAGATAAGGCAGGGAGGGCTGGACGGGCTCCAGGAGGAACCAGCGCAGAGTGTGACGCGCAGGGTGAGAAATGCGGGCACGGCAGGTGGGGCAGCGCATCCGGGTGGGAAACGGGGTCACGGGAATGCCGGGAGAGGGTGAGGATGGTCCGGCCAGGTGGCACCAAAATGAGGATGGTGAGGGGGAAAATCAGGATTGGGATAAACAGGGATTTCCTCCTTCCCTCCGCGCTGTTTCCCGGTGGGAAGAGAGGAGACAGGAATCCCCCCCCACCCATCCATGCCCCACGTGTCTCCAGCCGCGCTAATTGCATTCCGTGGGGCACTAATTGGATGATTGGATCAAAGGCGGGAGCCCATCCATATCTGCCGGGCGCTGGATGCGATTACCCGGGAGCGCGCATCCATCACCGCCGCCCCTCCCTGACCCAGCGGGGCCCGCGCAGGTACCGAGCCCCCATCCCAAATGGGATTTGGCTCCCGAAAGGTTCAAGGCAGGCGGCGGATGACAAATGACGGCGGTGCCGCGTCCGCCGGGCGCTCATTCATCCATCTCCCGGGGCCGGCCCGGGATGCGGGCGCTGCCGGCGGGGACCATCGCTCACTGTCACCGCGACGTGCCGAGTGTTAAAGACCCCCCGGCGGGGCACGGGGCGCTCGTTTGTATTCATTAGCACCGGCCGCAGATGTGGAGGAGGCTCCGAGCGCTCCTCGGCTCTCGGGGAAGCGGTGACACCTCGGTTCCCCTCGCCTGGTGACACCGCGGACTTGTTGCTGCCGTCGGGGGAGCGCGGTGCTGGTTGTCCTCCTGCCACAGCCCTGGGAAAGCCATCCCGAGGGGCTGGGGAGGTCCTGGGACATCTGGAATGAGCCCGAATTTGTCTTTTCCCTCTCTCGAGGCTCGATGTAATGGCCTCGGGGCTGTGCAGGGCACTGGATGCTCCGTCCCCACAACAGCAGAAATTTGGGAGCAGCCCCTGACTCGGTGCCCCTGGATGGAACCGTGGCTGTTGGAGGCAGAAATTCCCAGCTGGAATTTCCTAGGTTCTTCTAGCCTTCACAGCCTGGGCAGTGCAGCCCCTCCCGTGCCTCTTTTTGGGAACAGACTGGGATAAGTCTGGGAAAAATCCCCTTAAATCCTTCTGTTCTGGCAGCAGGATATAGAGAGAAGACCAGGGCTGTGCAGGGCACAATAGGAGCAGGACACAACAGAAATTTGGGAGCAGCTGCTGATTCGCTGCCCCTGGGTTGGAGCTGTTGGAGGCGGAAATTCCCAGCTGGAATTTCCTAGGTGGAAATTTCCTTTCTTCTGCTCCCCTGGGAATGTTTGTACCAAAATCACTGGCTGAGGGCGGCCTTTGGCTCCTCTCCTCCTCAAACCCTTGGCTCTGACCTTTCCCTCAGCCCCACCAGGCTATTCCCAGCCCCAGCCCAGGTTTTTCCAGGCTGGATCTCCAGGAATGCTCCTGCTCCCAACTGTCCAGTGCAGGATGGGAGCAGCTCCAGGCTCTCCTGTCAGGACAGGTCTTCCCTCTTCTCCCACCTCTGGCTCTTCCCCTTCTCCACAGGATCATGACTGGGAGCAGAAAAACCCACAAAAAAAGGGGGAAAGCGGCTTTTGGGTGAATATCCTTAATATTGCCCACTCTGAGGGATGAACTCTCTGCCAAGGAACGGCTGCTCCTCCCTCAGCATTCCCAGCCCACCTGAATCCGGGATTTTTCCTTGTTGGGACACAGCTTTGGGGTTTTTGGGGCAGTGGAATTTGATTTATAGGGAGTGATCATGCGAACCTCAGGTTTATTACCCAAATTAGCTTTTCTGGTGGGAATCAGACACCTCTGCCTGGGCTGGGAAGAAGAAAATCCTGGCTGAGGTTCCCAGGAACTGGGATATGAAGGAATTTATCCTGGTCTTCTCCTGTCCTTGGCTCCACTGGAATGGGAGACTGCAGAGATTTGTGGGAGCTGCTGACTCGATGCCCCTGGACTGGATCTGTGGCTGTTGGAGGCAGAAATTCGCAGCAGGAATTTCCTAGGTGGAAATTTCATTTCTTCTAACCTTCACTGCCTGGGCTGTGAAACCCCTCCAGTGCCTCTTTTTGGGAACAGACTGGGATAAATCTGGGATAAATTCCCTTAAATCCATCTGTTCTGAGGGCAGGATATAGGGAAAAGTCAAAAAAATGGGATTTTGGGGCAGAGCATGACCCAAGATCCTGAGCATTTCCTGAGTGTTCATGATGCCCAACCCCATCCCCTTCCCTGCTCCAAGGAATCTTCCTTTCTATGGAAAGGCAGTAGCCTGAAGGATCCAGGACCTTCCCAAAAAAGGTCCAGGAAAAAAAACCCAATGGGAATTCAATCCTTGGTGGGATTGGCTGGGAATTTTGCTGTTTGATGGGGTCCAGCTGGGGGTTGCTGAGGTGATCCAAGTGTCGTGGCCCCTGGAGTTTGGATCCCTTTGGATCATCCATGGCTCAGCTGATGGGGAAGGTCCATCTCGGGAGGGATCTCAGCAGCATTCCCAGGCTGCAATCCCTGAGGAGTCTGAGCTTGGGAAGGAAGCACAGGAATTCCCAGGGGGAAGGGTTTCTGCAGCCAGCCAGGGGGTGAAAAATCCACCTTTGTTTTCTTCATGGAATCATGGAATGTTTTGGCTTGGAAGGGCCATTAAAGCCCAACCCCGTGGCAGGGAGAACTCCCACCATCCCAGGGTGCTCCAAGCCCTATCCAACCTTTTGTTTCCAAGGGCCTGGGCTCACCTCATCCGTCCCCAGCATCCCTGGAAGTGTCCAAGGCCAGGCTGGAGAGGGCTTGGAGCACCTGGGATGGTGGGAGGTGTCCCTGCCATGGCAAGGCTGGGAATGGGATGGGATTTAAGGTCCCTTGGAGCAGGTAAGTCCCTCTAGGGAAGGGCGCTGGGGAATTCCCTGAGGGGGAAAGATCCTGAGCATTCCACAGTCCCCTCCATCCCAAACAATTCCACAATCCCATGGCTGGGAAAAGTCAGCTGCAGGCAGAGGGGATGCAGATCCAGCTCATCCCAAAGGGAATGCAGGGCACACACGTGGCTTTCAAGGACATCCCCAGCACATTTTGACACCAAAACTCCCCTGTGGCCACCAGCACAGGCAGAAAATCCCCAGGAATTAAAAACCCCGGGCGTGATCCCACCCATCCCGAAATCCATGATCGACTTTCCCGCCTGGCTCCGTCTCGGGGTCTCTCACTGCTCAGAGTGACCCCGAAAAATGTTGGAAAGTCTCTTTTCCCAACCCAGTGCTTGAAGAAGGAGTCAGAGCCCTTCAGTTCTGGTCTCAAAGTTGTTTATTATCTATAAAATATTATCAATACTTAATATTATATTATTTCTATTATTGTATTATAATATTATATGATATAAATCTATTATTATTAATATTATATCATTAATATTTTATTAAATATTATCTATATTTATATTATCTATATTATCTTATCTATAAAATATTTTCTCCTGCCCTGCCGAGCTCCGCTCAGCAAGACAGCCCAGGACACACTGCCTGCCCCAGGTCAGTGTTATCTTTTTATACTAAAAACGATGTGTACAATATTTACAATTACTTCCCAATACCTGTCCTTCTACTCTAAACCAATCCGAAAGTGCCAACATCACAGCAGAAGATGGAGGCCAAGAACAAGAAGGAGAAAGGTTGGACATGCCCAGGTTCCTCCATCTTGCCCCCTGAATCCCCATTCTAAAAACCCCAAAATTCTACTTTTCCAAAATTCTACTTTTTCCACACCCTCAGGCCGGTGTTATCTTTTTATACTAAGAACTACCTGTACTTTATTCACAATAATTTTCCAATACCTATCTCCTGTGTTAGACAGTCTGTCTCTAAACCAATCCAGAAGTGCCACCATCACAGCAGAAGATGGAGGCCAAGAAGGAGAAAGTGAAGGACAAGACACGCCCAGATTCCTCCATCTTGCCCCCCGAACCCCCATTCTAAAACCCCAAAAATTTATTTTTTTCCACCCCGTGATAAATTCACTATCATTCTACTCAAACCCTTGTGGCTTGCAGATCTTAATCCAAGGTTGGTAATTTGCTCCATGGGTCATAATCAAACCCACAGGGGCATCTTGGGCACTGTGCCAGGGTCTCTGAACCCCCTGGCAGGGGTCTGGGCTGCTCTGGACAGACAGAGGGATGTCCTGGGTTCCAACAGCTCCGGTGCTCCCTGAGCTCGGGGGAGGTTTGGGATCTCTGCCTGGGACCTGCGGGGACACGCCGGGGTCGATAGGATCTGGCTGGGCTCTGGCTCCCAGCTGCTGGAAGGAGGCTTGGGATGAGAAGATCTTTCAGGTCCTTTCCACCCCAAACCTGAATTCTGTGACTCACGCTCCTCTGGTTTTGTTGGAAACCCATCCCGGGCTTGGACGGGGAGCGGGGAATGTGTCAGGGCTGGCCTGGTGGGGTTAGCAGGGCAAGATTTCCCCAGCCCTGACCCCGTTTCACACCTGCTCGGATAATTCCCAGCCTTGGGATTCTTTCCTGGGGATGGGCCGGAGCAAAAGCCCCGGGGCTGTGTCTATCCCAGCAAATTAAGCAGTTCCAGGCTTCAGACACCAATTATCCTCATGGTTTAATTATTAAATTATTGCCCAGGTGATTCTCGGGCACGGCTCCGGACTGTGCCCGGAGCATTCCTGAGGGGCAGGAGGGATTTGGCTCCCTGTTTTCGTGGAGGTCATCCAGTGGGTGAAGGTTTGGCCTCGCCAGGTGTCCTCGGGGCTGGAGGATGATCCCAGACTCTTCCATCATCCTGGAGGAGATGTGCCATGGCCAGCCAGGCCCAGCTTTCCCAAACTCAGATCCTTCCAGCTTGGATAGTTTCCACATGTGCAGCCCTGAATTCCTAAGGGAGAGTCATTGATTCTAATTGCAAATATTAATTTGCATTATTTTATTTTATTTTATCCCAGAAGTCTCCTTTTTGCTGATTAAGCCATGCCTGGACCAGCTGGGCTTGTCACCAGGGAGGGCTTCGTTCCTGCAGCAAAGACAGGGAGAATCCCTCTTTTTTTTTTGAGAATCCCTCAGTTTTTCCAGCTGATTTCCAGCTGGGAAAGGAGAGTTTGGAGCAGCCTGGTCCAGGCGAAGGTGTTGGTGCCCATGGATTGTCTGTGAGGTCCTTCCAGCACAAATCATTCCATGAAAACTGATTCCTTCCCAAAACTGTGATCCCACAGTGCCTGTGTCAGCTGGCACTGGAAAAGCCTCCATCGTTATCCCAGCCTCCATCGTTATCCCAGCCTCTCCTTCCCTCCCAGCCTCTCTTACTCCCTTGGCACTTTTGATCCTCCCCGTCTGCCCGGGAGTGCGATGATGGGCGGGGGAGATTTGCATGCTGGAATTCCAACCAGGAAGTTCCCTGGCGCGGGGTGGGGGGAACGGATTCCTCCCCCACTTTGGGTTTTTTTGGGTTTTATTTGTTTTTCCGGTCGCCCTGGGGACAGCCTTGGGTGTTTCCCCTTTCCAAGGGCGCTACTCGAAAGCAGGTGGAGGTGACGTGGGACATCCGTGACCCGGGGGTGACCCTGCCCGCGTTCCCAAATGGATAAACTGGTGACTAAGGCACATCCTGGCTTTCCTGAGACACACCCAGCTGCTTGGATCCCTCCTAAATGATATATTCCAGCCTCTCTCTCTCTCCCCACCCTCCAGGAGAAATTCCTCCCAAGGAAAGCTGAGGGTGTTTGTATGGGGGCGATGCTGAGGGAAACACCAAAAATGATGGAATGGGGAAGGAGTGAGCTGGGAATGCTTCGACCATCCCGGTTATTTGGTGCCAATGATCCCAAATTTTGAGCTGTGGTGCTGGAGCCAGTCTGGGATTGGGCTGCTGGGAGACCAGAGGGGTCTGGGAATGGCCAAGTAGAGAGAATCCCAAATTCTGCAGTTGTTTGGTTGAGGAAAACATTTTCCAGCAGCCTCCAAATCCATCACAGGTTTCTGGAATGCTCTATCAGGAATTGGCTGGAATGAGATCCAGAGGGATTGGGATTGAGGAGGATGGTGGGAATGGGATGGGGGTGTTGGGGCTGCAGCACTCTCCAAGGGTGAACAACCAACAGCTCTGCTCGTGTGGGCAGGTGAAAGAAAAAGAAGGGGTTTTTTAGTTTTTTTCTTATTCTTCCTTATTCTATTTATTATTATTTATTATTTATTATTATTTATTATTATTTAGTATATTTTATTATTATTTTATTATTTTACTATTATTTATTAAATTATATTAATACATATAATTTATTATTTTCTATTATTATTTTTACTATTTGTTTTCTTTTATTATTCTGCAGGGCCTTCTGCAGCTCCAATTGCAAAGGCAGGTGAGCGAAAAAGAAGTAAAAATGAGTTTTTCTAATTTTTATTTTTTTTTTCTTCTATTATTCCATGAGATCTTCTGCAGCTCTGATCTCAAGGGCAGGTGAGAGAAAAATGAGTGTTTTGGTATTTTCCTTGTTCTCTCCCATTTCTCAGGCCCAGGGGTGAGGCTTTAGCTACAGGAAGGACTTTTTGCAGGAATCTGCTGCAATTTGGACATTTTCAGGTCTGGGGACCTTTGTGAGTCCAGAGCGGAGCCCAGATCTGGCCAAGGATGGCTGAGTGGGGTTTAACGATGTCGTTTGGGTAATTAGACAGAAACAGGTCCTTGCCAGGCACCAGGAGGGGTGGGGAGGGCAGAGTTGATGCGGCTGTTAATCCCATAAACCAGGGAAAATCCAGGCAATAACTCCTGTGGGAGCAGCCTGTAAAACGCTGGGAGAGCAGTGCTGCTCCCAATCCATCATTTTTAGTGCCAGAATTCCCTGCTGGATGTGTTTGCTTCTCTCCAAGGAGGGTTTGCTGCTGTGGATGAGGCTGAGGGGTCACCCCTGGCTCCACAATTCTGTCACCCTGGCTGGGGCTGGAGCCTGGAGGGTGCCAAAGGGAAATTGAGGGGAAAAACATCGGAGAAAAACGATCCCAAAGTTACAATGAGAAGGAATAACACCCAATTCCCTCATTTTTGGGAAGTTGGTGCTCTGAGGAGCCCTCAGCTGGGGCTGGAGCCTGGAGGGTGGCCGAGGGTGCCAAAGGGAAATTGAGGGGGAAAAACATTGGAAAAAAATGATCCCAAAGTTGTGATGAGAAGGAATAAGATCCAATTCCCTCAGTTTTGGGAAGTTTGTGCTCCGAGGAGCCCATATCCCATTTCCTCCTCTAATTGTGGGTGAGGGATTCGTCTCAGCCAGCTTTAGATCCCTGGAATCTTCCCAGAGCTGGAAGACAGGAGGTGCCTCTCCCACCTGGAATTCATCTGTGGGAGTTCAGGCGGCCAAGTGAGGACACTGGGGGAGCCCGGACAGGTGGAATGTCTGTGTCCAGCCAGGAGAAACGCTTGGGAATCTCGGTGTCTTCCCAGTGAATGTCCTGGCTCAGCCAGGGATTTTCCCAGTCTCCCTTTTCCCAGCCCAGAGTGGATCAGCCAAGTTCACCCCTCCTTATTTTTCCTACTGCCCTGGAATTGGGCTGTGCCAGACCATGAGGCACTTCCAGGAGATCCATCCCATCCCATCCCATCCCATCCCATCCCATCCCATCCCCTCCCAAGGCACTTCCAGGAGATCCATCCCATCCCATCCCATCTCCAGGTCACTTCCAGGAGATCAATCGCATCCCAGGGCACTTCCAGGAGATCCATCCCATGCCAAGGCATGGTCACTTCCATGGCAGGACAGCTCCTGTCCTGCTGAGCCATGTATCTTGGGGGGAGATGCCTCCATCTCTGAGAGTTCCAGGGAATCCCAAAGAGCCATCCTGGAGCAGATGCCTCATTTATGGATCCACATGGGTGGGATGGACCCCCCGCCCTTGCAGCAGAGTCCCAGTGTCACTTTTCCATTGAGATTCCTCAAGGATGCTGTCCCCTTCCAGGTGGCATCACTTAGATGCCAAAAGAACTCCTCTGGACAGGCACTGGGAGATTTTTCCGGGAGCTGCCAATGGTTTTAGGAAGGAATTTGGAACCTCTGGTCATTCCATGACCCCAGGAATGTCCTTTGTGAGAAGAGGCAGGACAGTGTTCAGGGAGGATGTGGGACATCCCTGAGGACAGCAGCAGCCGAATCTGTCCCTCAGCATCCCAGTGAGGTTTGGAGGAGATTTGAGGGGACTTTCCTGGGAGGAAACCTCGGGAAGGGCAAGGAGGATGAAGTGCCTTTCCCAAAATTATCCCCCCTACCCAAAATGGGACCTCTAAACAGGCAGTGCAAGTTGGGAATGTGGGGATTTGGGATGGGGACTGAGCTTTGGGAATGTGGGGATTTGGGATGGGGGTTGAGCTTCTTTCATCCCTTTAAGATCCTTGAGCCACAGAATCATGGAATCATGGAATGTGCTGAGTGGGAAGGGACCCCAGGGATCGTCGAGTCCAACTCCTGGCCCTGCCCAGGATCATTCCCAAGTCTCCCACTCCACCTTCTGCCTGTCTGACAGGGCTTCTCCTCTTTCATCTCCCTCCCTGATGGAATCTCCTGGCACAAATTTGTTTTTTCCTCGTCTCTCCCCACTGCTCTCCTGGAGCTCTGCTTCTGTGTAGGAACAGAGAGGAGGGAAATTCCCTCAAAATCCCATTTTCCCTCCACCCAGGGCAGGTGTTGAGTGGGATCCCAGCTCCCTGCTCGGGTGTGTGGGCCGGGAATCCAGGGAAAAAGGAACAGTAGCTTATTCTCTCCCCGGCGACGCCGACGTGGTGATCAGAGGAGCTGGCCAGAGTCCTAATGAAGATAAATGAGTATTCCCACTCCTCCAGCTCTTCCAGCTTTTATTGATGGGCTGTGGGGTGAAAGGCGAGGGCCGGAATGCTCATTCCAGCCGATGTCACGGGCTGGGGTGGAGGGGAAGGTGCGGGGAAAAGCGCCTGGTGCCGGGAAGTTCCTGCACCGTGAGCACGCTCCAAGGCTTTACAAGGCTTCCTCCATTCCTTCCCCATCCATCACTTCCCGGGATCCCTTTGTAAATGCAAATTGCACTTTGATAGGAATAATGCACTGAGCCCCATTAGTGTCGGGTAATGGGGAGGGTGATTTTAATGCCATCCTTCTTCAAACAAGGCACCCAGGAGCTGCTCTGGGGCTGTGTATCAAAAACCCATCTGGGACCGGGCTCCTCCCATCCCCGGCCTGGGCAGGGGCTGGGATGGGTTTTATTTTGGGGCTTGGGATTCTGGGATGTGTTTTTTTTATTTGAGTTCGAGATTCTGGGGTATTTTTACCTGGGGCTTGGGATTCTGGGATGTGTTTTTTCATTTGGGCTTGAGATTCTGTGATATTTTGTACCTGGAGCTTGGGATTCTGGGATGTGTTTTTTATTTGGGCTTGAGATTCTGGGTATTTTGCACCTGGGGCTTGGGATTCTGAGATGGATTTTGTATTTGGGCTCCAAATTCTGGGGTATTTTGTACCTGGAGCTTGGGATTCTGGGGTGTTTTTCATTTGGGTTCGAGATGCTAAGGTGTTTTTACCTGGGGCTTGGGATTTTGGGGTTATTTTTTTTAATTTGGGCTCGAGACTCTGGGGTATTTTGTACCTGGGCCTTGGAATTCTGAGATGTGTTTTTATTTGGGCTCCAAATTCTGGGGCATTTTGTACCTGGGGCTTGGGATTCTGGGATGTGTTTTTCATTTGGGCTTGAGATTCTGGGATATTTGTACCTGGGGCTTGGGATCCTTTAGGGTTGGAGTTGGGGATTTGTGGGGCAACCTGAGGGTTTGGCCCCATTAATGAGAGCTCAGAGCTTGTCCCCTTCGGCCTGGTCCCGGGGCAAGGAGGGATGGCTTTAAACTGGAACTGGGGAGATTTAGATTGGATTTGGGAAAGAATTGCTCCCTGTCAGGGTGGGAAGGGGCCAGGATAGAATTCCCAGAGAAGCTGTGGCTGCCCTTAGATCTCTGGAAGTGTCCAATGCCAGGCTGGAGCACCCTGGGACAGTGGGAGATCTCCCAGTTCGTAGAAAGGGATAGGAACGGGATGGTGCTTAAAGTCCCTTCCCACCCAAACCATTCCAGGATTCTGGAGCCCCTCTGCTCTGGAGCCAGGCTGGGAGAGCTGGGAATGTTCCCCTGGAGAAGGGAAGGCTCCAGGCAGAGCTCAGAGCCCCT
>JAXCLO010000208.1:70255096-70267254 GCA_035583995.1 Arremon aurantiirostris | reverse complement strand
AGGGGCTGGGCTGGAATTCCCAGATTTGCTGTGGCTGCCCCTGGATCCCTGGCAGTGCCCAAGGCCAGGTTGGAGCAGCCTGGGACAATGGGAGGTGTCTCTGCCCATGGCAGGGTTTTAAGGTTCCTTCCAACCCAAACCATTCCATGATTCCATGGCAAATCTGTCCCAGACTGGAATGCCTGGATCATGGAATGGTGGGATAACCAGCTTCCTTCCCAGTTTTCCATGTGGGGAAGGACCAGCTGGGATTTTAGGGGGCTGAGATCTCTCATCCTTGGAGCTGTTCCTTCTCGGGCTCTCCAGGTGCTCCCAGCAGGAAGGACCTGGCTCAATCCCAGCTCAATCCATCTCCCATGGGATGCAGCATTGGGAAGTGCAGAGCAGCCCCTCGGATCCCTGGGATGTTCCTGCACCACCAAACAGATTTTCCTCATGTCCCAGCCCGAGCTGTCCCTCCCAGGGCAAGAAGCAGCAGCAGCTCCAGCACTGAAATCGGTTAAAGCTGCTGTAAAATTCCAGAAAAAAGGAACATTTGAAGGCACTGAGATCCCCCTACACACTCACACTTTGGGAGGCCAGAAGAAAAACAGCTTTGAAGTGCTTAAAAACAAATCCGGGGCCTCGTTCATCTTCATTAATGAGATATTTAACCAGGCCCTTTTAATAACTTTTTGATGCCTGTGCCAAGTGAAAAAATAAAAAATATTTTCTGCTTAAAAGACCTTGAGTTTGGTCTCTTTGCTGATTAAAAGACCATTATGCTCCATGCCTTTCCCCACCTTAATCCCTAAATCCTTGTGGTTTTTTTCCAGGTGTCATCATCACATTCCCTTGGAGCAGCTTCTCCACGGGCACCACCAGGATTTGTTTTTTTATATTTATTTCAGGTCAGAAAAAGGAGGTGACTTCTGTCTTCTCTCCCAGGTTTTCCACAGGGCTTCCACGCAGGATTTAACCAATCCTGGAGAAATCAACCCCGCTGGATCCCTCTCCTTACCTGTTTGGGTGTGAATTATTCCTGGGCTGGAGTGGATTTTCTTCAGGAAGAACTAGGAATCAAAACCATCCCGGAGATCCTTCCCAAAACCATCCCGGATGGCTCCAAAGGTGTGGCCCTCCAGCACCTTCCCAGCGGAGCTGGAATATTTAGAGCCAGTCAGGAACTTCTGAGCGAGTCCCAGCGTGGCTCTTCTGAACTCAGGGGTGGGAACCACCGATTTTGGGGGTCCTCGACTCCCAAAACAAAGGATTTGGGGAGAGAAAAAAGTCCTTTCATAAGTCAAGCGTGGAGAACAAAGGCAGGGAACATGGAAAGCAGAGGGGAGACTTCCCTGTTTCTCGAGGAGCAGAAAAAGAGGGATGGGGATGGGGATGGCAGAGTCGTTAAAGTGAAATCCTGACTGGAACGACAAAAGGAAAAGAAATTAAAGCCAGATTTGTTCCCCTGAGCCGGAGGAAGGAGGATCCCGTTGGATTTGTTCCTCCTTTCTTGTTTCCTTCAAAGCCAGGAGATCAATTGCGGGCCTTAATGAGAACCGTCTCGTGCCAGAGGTGGACAATGGAGCGGGACGGGGACATCCCGGGGATTTTATGGCTGCTCGGAGCATTGGGATCCATCCCTGGAAGCGCCAGCCCATCCCTGGAAGCGCCAGCCCATCCCTGGAAGCGCCAGCCCGTTGTCTCTGGCTTTTGTGAGTATCCCAGCACTGAGCCCGAGCGGGGAGCACTGGTAGCAATTCCCATACTGATCCCAGGGACTGAAGTGTCCATGGGTCTATCCTTGGTCCCACACTTGTGTTGGGATATGGAAATTCAGGATCAGGATCTGGTTTTAAATCCCCCATCCCTGGGCTGTTGTGCTTTGTGAATATCCCGGCACTGAGCCTGAGCAGGGAGCACTGGCGGCAGTTCCCATCCCTGAACCTGGATCTGGAAAAGCAACTCGGCCTTCCTGGAGACCCTCAGAGAGATGGGGAGAGCCTCAGGGAGATGGGAATGGCCTCAAGGGAATGGGGATGGCCTCAGGGAGATGGGAATGGCCTCGGGATGACGGCGATGGCCTCATGGAAACAGGGACGGCCTCGGGGAGATGGGGATGGTCTCAAGGAAGAGGGAATGGCCTTGGGGAGATGGGAAAGGCCTCAGGAAGATGGGAATGGCCTCAAGGAAATGGGGATGGCATCACGGTGACGGGGATGGCCTCATGGAAATGGGGACGGCCTCATGGAGATGGTAACGGTCTCAAGGAAATGGAAATGGCCTCAGGGAAATGGGAATGGCCTCGGGTGACGAGGATGGCCTCAGGGAGAGGGAAATAGCCTTGGGGAGAGGGGAATGACCTCGGGGAGATGGGAATGGCCTCATGGAAATAGGAATCGCCTAGGGGAGATGGGGATGGCCTCATGGAGATGGGAATGGTCCCAGGGAAACGGGGATGGCCTCGGGGAGACGGGATTGGACTCATGGAAACGGGAATGGCCTCAAAGACATGGGGATGGCCTCAAGTAAGTGGGAATTGCCTCGGGTGACGGGGATGACCTCGGGGAGAGATGGGAATGGCCTTGGGGAGAAGGGAATGCTTCAAGAAGACAGGGATGGCCTCAGGGAGAGAGGGATGGTCTCGGGGTGATGGGGATGGCCTCATGGAAATGGGGATGGCCTCAGGGAGATGGGGATGGATGACATCAGGGAGACAGGAATGGCCTCATGGAGGTGGGAATGGTCTCAAGGGAACGCGAATGGCCTCGGAGTGACGGGGATGGCCTTGAGGAGATGGGAATGGCCTCATGGAGATGGGAATGGTCTCAAGGGAACGGGGATGGCCTGGGGGAGACGGGAATGGCTTCAAGGAGATGGGGGCAGCCTCAGGGAGATGGAAACGGGAATCACAGTCACAGTGATGGAAATGGCCTCATGGAGACAGGAATGCCCTCAGAGCGACAGGGATGTCCTCATGGAAACAGGAATGGTGTCACAGTGATGGGAATGGCCTCGGGGCCATGGGGATGGCCACATGGAGATGGGAACAGCCTCAAGGAAACTGGGATGGCTTCACAGCGACGGGGATGGCCTTGGGGAGATGGGAATAGCCCCAGGGAGATGGGGATGGCCTCGGGAAGTGGACACTCAACTTATGCCAATATCGAGGCCCCATCTCCCACACCAAGGCAAGAATGACACAACAGGGGGGACAAAATTCCCAGTCATCCTGGGAATCACCCCCATCTCCCTCTCCATGGGCGGCAGCAGGAACTGGGAGAACCTGGACACATCCTGGTGCAGCAGAGCCTCCCAAATCCGCGGAGCCACCTCTTCCGAGGCCTCCGCGCCAGACCCTGGGGATGAATCTTCTTTCAGAGCGAATTCTTTGCTCTGTCACCCGATCGGCCTCGGTCCTGGAGCTCCAGCGGAGAGAGGGATCTTGCAGGGCAGCTGAGGGGGGAGGGCTCTGCTAATCACCCCGGGCTCTTAATGAATGCAAATGAGCTCTGACCGAGGGGAATTCAGATACCTCCTCATTCCCAAATGTTAACAACTTCCTGCCCAGATCCTGGATCCCTGGAAATCTCTGGGCAAAGGATTTGTCCTGAGGTCTCCTCATCTGGACTGTCTGAGGCTCATTTGGGGATTTATTTGGGTTGAGGATGCTCAAAGGGGGCAACACCCCCATTATCCCACTTATTCCTTAAAATCCTGATTTCCCTTGCCTTCCTCATTTTGGGATATTCCATGTAGGAAAATGGGGTTTGCCTTATAGAAAAACTCCCAATTTCCTTTCCCATCTTCAGTCTGGGATATTCCATGCAGGAAAATGGGGGTTTTTCAGGTAAAAATCTCCTGGTTTCTCTTCCCATCCTCAATCTTGAATATCCCATGCAGGATAATGTGTTTTGCCTTGTAGAAATCCTGGAAAATGGCTCAAACCAAATACAAATTAATTTCCCTGAGTTTTAACTGGTAGCATGGATTAATTTTAATTTTAAGGCAATTTTCCAAGAAAGAAAATGAACTTTCTGTGGTTTTTCTTTAAAGGAAAGGAAGTTTCTGTGAGTTTTCCTAAAAATAATGACAATTTCTGAGTTTTCCTTAAAAAAAGGGAATTTTCCATAAGTTTTCCTAAAAATAATGAAAATTTCTGAGTTTTCCTAGAAGCAAGGGAAGTTTCTGTCAGTTTCCCTGAAAGGAAAACTCAGCTCTGTGAGGGGAATGGGACAACCTTCCTGGAACTCAGTGATCCTAAGGATGACCTGGGGAAACCTTTCCTGCGTGTTTCAGGATGTGCAGAAACACTCAGAGCCAGCATCATCCAGGAGTGATATCCTGATTTATTCCATGGATTTCCACGGGCCTCTTGTGTTTCCTTGGAACCACAAGGCCCCATCAGTGGTTTGGAAGATCCAGAGTGGTTCTGTTGGAAAGGGGATGAAGGATTTTGGGAAGGAATGGAGCCGTGGTGCTTTCAGCTTCATTCCACATCCCTAAAGGAAGTGGAAAACTCCCCCAAACTTCCCAAAACTCCCCCAAACCAGGAAAAATTTGATCTTTTCTTCCTCTTCCCACTCCCTTCCTCACTCACAAACTTCCCTTACTTTTTCTGGGAATGGAGGAGAAAATCCCTTCTTGCTATGATAAAAATCCCACTTATTCCACATGGAACAATCCCTTCCCAATCCCACTTTTCTGGGCCACCTCTGTTCTCAGGATGACATCCTTGCTCCAGGGCCTCATTCCAGAGGTTTTTCCCTGTTTTTAAGGCTCCTTGGCCTGTGGGGTGGGTGAGGGGTCCCTCACTCAGGATGGGCCCAAAATTTTGGCTGTTTGAGCCAAAAAAAGGGAATTTTAAGAAGATCCCAAAGAGAAAAGTGGAATTTCAGGAGTCTTTGAGGAAACAAGGGGTACCGAGCCCTTCGCCTTGGCAGCAAATCCCACCTGGAATTTCCTCTGGATGGGGTTGGCATTTAGGGCTTGGTTTGGTTCCTTTCCTTTCTTTCCTCCCCCCTTTTCCCTGTTTTCCCTGTGGGTTCAGCAAGGAAAACTGTCAGGATCCAGGGATGAGAATGGAACCATGGGCTCGGCTCCAGCCTTGAATTTCTGCTCCACAAATTCCCTTGGGATTTAAAACCTCTTTTCCCAAGGATTTTGGGATAAGTGGGATGAGGGATGGGCGCAGAGAGGTGGAAGGGAGCAGGTGAGAATCTTCAGCACAGGGAGAAGGATGGAAATTCGGGATAATTGGATCAATCCCAGCCCCCTTGGCAGGGAGGAAATCCTGGATTTGGAGAGAGCAAACGTTGGGATATTCCCATTCTGTGGGTCCTTGGAGCTGCCTCCTCATCCAGGTTTTATATTCAAATATTTGGGATATAAAAAATGTTTTAACAAGGCTCCAAAATCCCATTTATAAAAATATCCATGGATATTTTATTCATGGACTTCCCCTGGATTGCATTCCCTGGAATTTTGTGTTGGGATGAAGGGAGAAAATTCCCTGGGGTTTCTTCTCCTTCCAGAGTGGGGAAAAATGGTTCTCGTTATGCCTTCGGAATTTTCTCCCTGGCCCAGAGAAGACTGGAGGCTGGAATCTTGCAAGGATGCACAAACCCCTCACATCCACCCTTTTTTTGGGAATTATTGGAAGATTCAGGCCAGGGAAAAGCTGAATGGTTTGGAAAAAGGGCTGAGAAGTGCTGGCAGGTTGGGATTTAAAGGAGATTTTTTTTCAGGAATGTTTGGCAGAGAAAGGGAGATAAAATAAATTATCTGAAATAAATAATTTTAAAAATTTTAAGAGGGGATACTCAGGAAAAGGATCTCTTCTTCCTGAGGAGAATTCCAAACTAAGAGACTTTAAGGAAAAACTCTGGATACCTGGGATTATTCACAGAAAATATTCCCAGTTCCATCACCGCTAATCTGACCCAGAAGTGAGAGGAAAATCCTGCAAAATTCTCCTAATTGGGGGAAAAAAAAAAGAGAACAGAAGCTCAAAACTTTCCCTGTGCAGCCCCCACGGGGAATTTCTGCTGGGAATTTGGGATGCTCTGAGGGGATTGCTGCCTTGGGATTGGGTTTGGAGGAGGAATTGAAGGATTTGGGGGAGGAGAGGCCGAGAGTGGCCACAAATTGCAGAAAAAGGGATTGGGAATGGGGATAAATCAGGCTGGGCTCCATTTATTGTGAAGCCCCAAAAAAGCGGAGTAAAATCCCACTGAAACCCAGCAGGGAAATCCTGTTTTTAGAGGGATTTCTTTGGATTTGGGTTGGGCTGTCCCTGGAGCATCTTCCTGAGGGCCCATCCGGAGCTCAGGGTCGGAACAGCCCCAGAACAACCGTCCACTTTTGGATTTTTGAGAGATCAAAAGTTGAATTTTGGGGTTTTAGGGGGTTTTGGTGGGGGTTTAATAGGGTTTTGGTGAGATTTTAATGGGGTTTTAATGGGGTTTTTCCGCGGCCCTGCCACATCCCCCCTCTGGCGGCGCCTGGAGCGGGCCCAAGGCGCGTCCGCGCTCCTCGGGAAAAGGCGGATGCACAAAAAGGGGGAATATCAAAATGATCTCGTTTCTGTCTCTCCTCGGTCTCCTATGGAACAAAGGACAGATGGGAACAAGAAAAGAAGGAAAAAAGCATCACCTGTTCCCATCCAGTCCTGGAGCGATCCGGTCATTATCTCGGAGCTTCACATTTCCAAAGGGGCTTCATTTTCCTTTGAAACACTGGCATTTTGTTAAAAAAAAAAAAACAAAAAAACAACAAAAAAACCCCAGGAAAAATCTGAATTTAAGCATTCTAACAGCCCCCCAGTCCAAAGGGGTTTTCCATGCTTTTCCCCACAGCCCCGAGTTTAACACCTGGGAAAAGAAAGTGGGAAGGAAATCCAAGGAAAAGAGAAAGAAAGGGCCCCCCCAAGGGCGGCTTTTCCCGATCTGCATCCGACAAAAGCCTTTGGTTTTCTGTCATTCTTTTCATTTCCTTGCTGGCTCCCCCAATTGTCAAAGCCCTCAAGAAAATGCACTTTAGCTCTTTGTCCCCAAATGTAATTTGATAAACTCCGGGCAGAAACATTCGTGTTTCGGAGGCTTTTCAGAAAAAAAAAAAAGAGGAAAAAAAGGGGAAAATAAAGGAAAATAAAGGAGTGGAAGAAAGGGGGAAAAGGGGAAAAATAGGAGGGCAAAAGGGGAAAATAAGAGGGGGGAAAGGGGAAAAATAAGAAGGGGAAAAAAAGGGAAAAATAGAGTGGGAAAAATGAGAGAAAAGAGGAGGAAAGAGAAGAAAAATGAGGGGGGAAGGAGAAGAAAGAAGGGGGAAATTATCAAATAATGAAAGGGAAAAAGAAGATAAAGGATAAAAAGAAGAATTGAAAGAAGGGAGAAATGAGGGGGAAATAAGAGAAAAGGTGATGAGGGAGAAAAAGAAGAATAAAAGAAGGGAGAAAATTAAGGGGAAATAAGGAAAAAAAAATAGATAAAGGAGAAAAAGGAGAAGGAAAAGTAGGGACAAAATGAGGGAAAAAAAGAAGAAAGAAAAAAGGGATAAAGAAGAATAAAAAAAAGAAGGGACAAAAATTGGGGGGCAGAAAAAAAGGGGGAAAATAATTTTAAAAAAGAAAGCTAGGAGGGAGAAAATAAGAAAAAGAAGAGGGGGAAAAAGAAGGAAAAGAAGAGGGAAAAAAACAGGGGAAAAGGAAGGAAAACCCCAGGAAGGGTAAAAGTGGGGGAGCCCCTATTGAAGAATCTCTTGGAGCCTTTGGAATTTACAAAGCGGGATTTTGGGAGCGGGGTGATGGAGCCAAGGCCGGTGGCTTGGGGAGGGAAGCCTGACATTGTCATCATCCCTAAATCCTTGGGAATCCTCATTTTCCAGCGACACTTTCCCCCCTGTGGGCGGGGACCACCGCGGCTCCCACGCTATAAAACGCTCCGGGTTTTCCCAGGAGTGGGGAGCGGCCGCCGGGGCCAACGTGGGCTTGGAGGTTGGGTGAGTGGTAAAAATAATCTGGATTTTCTTCCCAGGGATTTTTCCAGGTGGGGGTTTGGGGTTCGGGGTGCTGCCGCATCCAATCGCGCACGAAATCCTGGAATATCCGCGACGCTTCCCGTGGGATCTCCCAAGGGGGTGGTGGTTGTTTGTTGATCCAGAGGGTGGGAAAAGCGGTGATGACAATTCCCAAATTTCAGTGCAGGGATGGAAAGGTGCCTGGTTTGAACATTTTGGGATGGAAAGCCTTAAACCAGGAATAAGGGCCTGTTCCCGGCTGTGGGAAGTGGTGGAATTCCGCTTCCAGCGGGAGAAGCGGCTCCCAAAACCCCAGCAGAGTTTTGGAGGGGAAAGAGCAAAATTGAGGAAAGAGTAAAAATTAATTGGGAAGTTTGGGGGATAAGGGGAAAAAGCTGGATTTTGGCTGCAAAAAATTCCAGTCGGGGACTTGGGTGCAAAAAATTCCAGCTGGAAGTTTGGCTGCAAAAAAAAATCAGGTTGAAAGTCTGGATGCAAAAATTCCAAGTTGAGGGTTTGGATGAAAAAAAAATCCAGTTAGAGATTTGGGAGCAAAAATTCAATAAAATTGGAGGACGAGTTAAAAAATGAAATATTTTTGGATATAAATTCCTGGGATTGTGGAAGTTGCCTCTGCCCAAGGCACGGGGTTGGAATGGGATATTTAAGGTCACTTCCAATCTGGAATTCCCTGATTTTCATGTCAGGGTTTTCCCTGCTCCTCATTATCAGCCTGGAAGGGGCAGCAGTTCAATTCCAAAGGGGCTGGAGCTGGGATTCCCCTGGAATGTAAAATTCCCTGGATTCTGCCCTCCTGAGCTTCACCTCTGCAGGTGGATGAGAGTGGGAATGGAGCTTGTGGTGCATCCCAATTATTAAATCAGCTCTGAAACTGTTAATTAATATTAATTAATGGAAATAAACCCTACAATCAAAGTGAAAAAATGGGACCAACATTCCTAATGGATCATAATGAGGAAATCCCAGCCGGAAAATTAAAGAGATTTGAATGAATTGGGGGTTTTTTAAATTTAATTTTTGAAATTACATAGGGGATGAGGTAAAAGAAAAAAAGTCGTGGTGTGAGACATGAAAATTGAAAATTCCACCTCTGCCTTCCGAGTTTTTTCCCAGTTTCCCCTTTGGGAATGTTTTGCCTGGATAAGGAAAGGGGAAATTGGGGTGTGGGGGAAAAAAAAAGGGAAGGGATGTGAGGAAGCCTCAGAGAAGGGGAAAAATAAATGTAGATTTTAGAAGGGATGTTGGGAAAGGAAAAGAATAAAAAAGGAATTAAAAATTAATATTACCTGGAAGGGCCTCTGGAATTTTCTCAGGGAATCCAATCCGTCCGTGCGGCCGAGGGGGTGCAGCTGCCTGAGCCAGGGAGCGGAAAACAGGGAAGGGAAATTCCCAGCGGGAGGTTCTGTGTGCAGGGGGAGACCCCAGCACCTCCTTTGGGATCAGCTGGGGTGGGGCAGAGCTTCCCTAAATTCCCTGGGAATGGGGAAATCCCGGGAATGCTGCTCCGGGTGCAACCTCCGGGACTCTCTGCTGCTCTCTCCAGCTGGAATTGAACAGCGCTGGGAATTTCAGGAGCTGCAGGGACAGCGTTGCCCACTCCTGGCATGGGAAATCCCAGGAAATTTGGGGGGAAAAGGGAATTTTGGTGCTTTATGGCCCAGGCAGAGGGAGAGCCTGGAGGAAGCTTTTCCTACAGGAAGGTTGTTCCCTCCTGAAATTCCCTGGTTTTCCCAGTTTAGGAATTCAGGGTCTCGTTTGTGTCACAAAATTGGACTCCGGGGTCCAAGCCCGTGGGAAAAGCGGGATTGAACTCCGGGATTTGGGGTTGGTTCTGCCCCAAACCCATCCTGGGGGAGGAGATCCCAGCGTTCCCATTCCCCATGGGAAAACCGGTGGTGCCATCGCCCCTCTCCCCTCTGGAATTGTCGCTCTCCCGGGGCTTTCTCCACCCCATTTGTGATTTCACGGCTCCTTGGCTTTGTTTGGGGATGATAAAACTCCCCAGGCTCCAGGAAAAGTTGGGAATGCTGTAGCTGCATCCCACGGACCCGGCTTGGGTTCCAGGTCCGACCTTGGAAAAGCCTGGATTTAATTCCAGAGGTGGGAATCTGCTCCAACAGAAACCCTTTTAACCCCACGAATATTTTATTTTTAGGCTTTCCCACTTTCTACTTGAATTTCCAGTAGCAGGAAAAGAAATATTAGACATTTCCATAAAATTCTTATGGAATTCCATGATGGTGGCTCATCCCTGCCCCTTTCCTTGCTCCTCAGAGGGGCTTTTCCACACACTTGGAAAGATTTCGGGGCAGGAATTCTGCTGCTTTGGGGAGGCATCCCAGGGATGGATTTTTCCATGGAAAAGGAAGGAGGAGGGAAGGCTGGGAATTCCAGGGGATGTTTTCCACTGGGGTCAGGGATGGTTTTGGGAAGGTATTTAGGGAAAGAGTTTTGGGAAGGCGCTTCAGGAAGGTGTCAGGTGCTCGGAGCAGGATTTGGGGGAAGATGATTTGGGAAGGCGCCTCAGGAAGTGTTGGGAAGGTATTTTGGGAAGGTTTTTGGGGAAGGCATTTGGGAAGGTGTGAGGCGCCTGGAGCAGGTGTTTTGGGAACATTCTTTAGGAAAACTTTGGGGAAGATGCTTTGGGAACAGTTCTTGGGAAAATGCTTTGGGATGGTCTTTTGGGAAGTTGCATTGGGAGAGTGTGAGGTGCTTTGGGAAGATTCTTTTGGGAGTCACTTTGGGCAAGATTTTTGGGAAGATATTTTGGGAAGGTGTTTTGGGAAAGGGAGTTGGGATAGTGTGAGAGGCTTTGGGAGCCACTTGGGGCAAATATTTGGGGAAGATGCTTTGGGAAAGGACTCTAAAAAAGTATTTGGGGAAACTATTTCGGGAAGGTTTTTGGAAATGTTTTTCAGGAAGGTTTTGCGGGATGGGGAGATTTGTGTGAGAGATTCAGGAAGAGCCTTTGGGAAGGATTTTTGGGAATGTTTTTTTGGGAAGAGGAAGATTTTTTGGGAATATCTTTTGGGAAGGTGCTTTGTGATGGGGAGATTTGTGTCAGAGATTCAGGAAGTTGCTTTGAGGAAGTTTTTTGGGAATGTTTTTTGGGATGGGGAGATTTGTATGAGAGATTCAGGAAGAGGCTTTGGGAAGGTTTTTTGGGAATGTTTTCCGGGAAGATGCTTTGGAGAAGCGATTAGGGTCAAGCCCAGGGACACCCTGCGGGGCGGAGGGGGCGGGACAGGGAGGGGACAGTGCCACCTCCACCTGCCGCCCCTGCAGTTCCAGCGGCCGCCACCGGGTGGGGCCGTCGGGCCGGGAGTGAGCGGCGGGCGCGGGGGGGGCGCGGGGCCCGCGGGGCTCCGGGCCGGGATGCGCCGGCCCCGGGGGGGGATCCCCGCTCCACAGGCACCGATCCCACCCTGGGGGACCCGCGGGGGGACAGGAGGGGTCCCCGCTCCGGGATGGTGACGGGAATTCCAATGGGATGTGGTTTTGGGGGGGTCTCCATCCCCTCGGGAATGGGGAGGGGTTAGCGGGGTTGAGGGTGCCAGAATGCGGGAATTGGGGTGATCCGGGGGAATCCCGCCCCTCGGGGGCTATGGGGGGCAGCCTGGCTCTCCCCCGGGGTCACCCCAAAAATAAAAGGGGTGAGGGGAACCCCCGACCCCCATTCCCTGTGATCCCAGCGGCAACAGAGCGGAGCCAGGCGGGGAGAGACGGGGAGGGGGCGCAGGGGAAGGGGGAACTCAAAGAACTTTTGTTTTTCCTCTAATCTGAAGCAAATGCGTGGCTGCGAGCGGGTGGCCCCGGTACCTGCTGCCATCCCCTGGGTGGGGGGGAAATACGGCAATTGTGGGGGGCTTGGAGCCTTCTGGACAATGGGGACCCCCCTGGGAAAAGCGGCGTCACCCAGGCTGGCCTGGGAGGCTGCGGGGAGGGGGAGCAGGAAAACTCCCCCCTGCAATAAAATAAAATAGAGCGAGACCCCAAAATGTGGTGGGGGCACTGAGGAAATCATTGCGAGGTTAATTATCACTGGTAATTAGGGGAGGGTGTTCAGGATTAATGCAAGGGGGAAAAAGTTGAGGGGGGGGTTGGGTCATGGCAAGGGGGCAATTCTGTAATGGGGGAAATCT
>JAXCLO010000208.1:70235088-70249522 GCA_035583995.1 Arremon aurantiirostris | reverse complement strand
CCTTTTCTTTTTCCCCCTCCTTTCCTTCCCCTTTCCTCTTTTCCCCCCGTTTTTCCTCCCTCTTTCCCTTTCCCCTTCCCTTCCCCGCCCTTTCCTTCCCCCCCATTTTTCCTTCCCCTTTCCTTTTTCCCCTCTCCTTTCCTGCCCTTTTCCTTCTTTTTCCTCTCCTCTCCTTTCCTCTCCCTTTCCTTTTTTCTCCCCCTCTCTTTCACTTTATTCCCTTTTTCCCCCTTTTCCCCCCGGGTGCGCTGATCCCTTGAGGAATTTCAGGGTGGCTCGGGTTGGGGTGGGAGGGGGACACTCGTGTCACCCCGAGCCCCCCGCTACGGGGACAAGTGTGACAGGGGTGGCGGGGAGGGCTCCTAAAAGGGCACAATGGGGGGACCCCATGGATTGTGACCCCCACCTGGATTGTGACACCCCCACCCTGAACTGCAGGGACATCCCGAGGGGCTTTGGGTGGAGGGGTTGGTGCTGAGAACTTCCTGGGATTTCAGGGAATTTGGGATGAGGGTGGGGGTTTCTGGGGTGAAGCGAGGGTTTGGGGTGGGGTTGAGATCTTTTTGTGTCACTCTGAGGTGACACCAACCTTAGAGTCCCCCTGATTTGGCCGTGCTGGCGCCCCTCTGTGTAACCCTGAGGTGACACCTCCCCCTTAGAACCCCTAAATCTGCCTAGTCTGGGGGTCCTGGGACCCATTTTTTTCACCCTGAGGTGGTACCCCCACATCAGCCTGGTTTGGGGTCCTGAGCCCCTCTTGTGTCCCCCAGAGGTGACACCCCCAGGGCAGCCGGTTTGGTGACATTGCCCCTTTACAACCCCCAGATCAGCCTGGTTTGGGGGTACTGGGACCATTTTGTGCCCCCCTGAAGTGACATCTCCTCTCCTCAGCCTCGTTTGGGGGTCCTGGGACCCATTTGTGTCACCTTAGACCCTCCAGGGCAGCCAGTTTGGGGTGCTGAGCCCCTTCTGTGTCCCCCTGAGGTGACACCTCCTGCCTTAGAAACCCCAGGACAGCCTGGTTTGGGGGTGCTGGGACCCCTTTGTGTCCCCCAGAGGTGTCACCCTGCCTTAGAAACCCCAGGACAGTCAGTTTGGGGTGCTGGGACCCTCTTGTGTCCCCCCCTCAGAGGCCCAGCCTGGTTTGGGGTGCTGAGCCCCATCAGAGGTGGGGACAGTGCCCGTGTCCCCCCTGCTGCGGGGCTGGTGGCAGTGCTGGCGTGGCTGTCACATCCCTTGGGCTCTTTCCCAGCTGGATCTGGGCTGGGAACGGTTTGGGATGAAGCACTGGTGACACTTTTGGGGACACGAGGCCGTCCCCATCCCTGCCCTAGGGCCCGATCCCTGCTCCAGCAGCATTTCCTATTTTGGAGGATTTTTGTAAAATCCCTTCCAAAGCTCCGAAAATTCCTTCCCTCTTTTCTCCTGGGGGAGATGACGAGAAGACAAGCAGCACATGACACCCGTTAGTCACAGCACCGAGCTGTGACACCACAAAAAGCTGAGCCTGTCCCTGCCCCAAACCAGGAGCAGCTCAGCCCCTCCAGTTCCGGGGTTTTCCCTTCAAAATGGAGATGGTTTTCCTGCCAGGGGATGGTGATGGGGCTGCTGCCATCCAGGAGGAAAATTGGGTTTTTTTCCCTATTCAGGTCAGGTTCATTCCCTATCTAAGGAGGGTTCATTCTCTATCCAAGGAGGTTTTATTCCCTGTCCAAGGAGGGTTCATGTCTTATCTAGGACAGGTTTATTCCCTATCCAAGGAGAGTTTATGCCCTATCCAGGGCAGGTTTCTTCCCTTTCCAGGACAGGTTTATTCCCTGTCCAAGGCAAATTCATTCCCTATCCAAGGAGGGCTCATTCCCTATCCAGGGCAGGTTTTATTCCCTATCCAGGGTGGGTTCATTCCCTATCCAAGGAGGGTTAAGCAGGATCAGGCAGAGATCTGCAGGTGCCTCTGTGCCCATTCCCTGCTCCTTTCATCCTCCTGCACCTCTGGATTATTTTTTTTGCTCATCTAAAGTGGCCTTTGCTGGCCCGGGTAAAACCACGGAATTCCGTCCTTGGGAGCGGGCCCAGGGGACTGTGGGTTATGGGGTCATGGAAAAGGGAGGCCTGACCTCTGTGGGATCCTGGTGGGGATCCTTTGGGATTGGCACCAGGGCTGGGCTGGGCACAAACCCGGCAGAGGTTTCCTCTCCTCCGTGGCTCTTCCTGATGCTCTCACTCCCGGGTTTTTCCTACTGGGAAAAACCACGTGGCCAACCCTAAACTCTGAAACCCAAAGCTTTTGGAATGTTCTCGATCCTAAAGGTCTCCTCAAAACCCTTTCTGTGTCCTGAGTGGATGAAAGATGTTAGGAAGGAATTGTGCCCTGTGAGGGAGGGGAGAGGCTTGGATGGAATTCCCAGATTTGCTGTGGCTGCCCCTGGATCCCTGGCAGTGCCCAAGGCCAGGCTGGGATGGGATTTGGAGCACCCTGGGAGCTGTGCCTGGCTGTGACAGAGAGTGGAATTGATGATCTTTCAAGCCATTCCAACTCAAGCCTTTCCATAATTCCTTGATTTTTGGCATCACTTGTTATTCCAAGCTGGCTAGACTCCTAATTCCCAATTCATTTGTAAATCCCAATTAACTCCTAAATCCTAATTCCTGCATCAGGGGTGGCCAAAAGCCTCCCGAGCTCAGGAATTCCAACAAAACCCTGTCCCAGGACAACCCCGGCTCCTTCTCCCACTCCTTGGTTCTCCTTAAGCTCCCACAAACTCTTTTCCCAGGATCTGGGACACTCTGGGAGTTAATTCTTTTTAACTTTTCCCTTTCAGCAGCTGGAGATTGAGTCCAGCTCTGGAATTCAGGAGTTTCAGCCTCATTTCTTCCCTCCATCTCCTGCTAATTGCTGCTTTTGGGAGCCGAGCACCTCCCACCCCACCCAGCCTGGGCTAATCCCGATTTAGGGAATCCTTCTGTCCCTAAAAACCCATTCCCGAGCTGCACTCGGAGATAAGATGAGTCTGCCTCTAACGAGGTGAAAATCGATTATTTTGCTCTCATCAAGATCCCAAGGAGCAGATTAAGGCTCCTTCCTTCAGGTGTGGCCTCTTCGGAGCTCGTTAATCCCGAGTTTTTGTTGTTCCGCGGCTCCAATTTCCAGCTCTCCCCACCCTGAAACTCACAGAGCTCTCAGGAGAAAGGATTCGGACCTAGGGCGAGATTAAATCTTAAACCGAGCCTGAGTTCTCCTCTTGACCCACCAGGGAAGCAAGGGAAGGACTTGGAAAAGGCAGAATTTTCCTTGGGATTCCCCGATTTTCCACGAGATTCCCCAGTTTCCACCGTGTGGGAAGGTGCTGCCCTTGAGAGGTTAATGGAAAGATTTGGAGCAGCTGGAAGCTCCATGGAGAGAGGATTTCCTGGGAAATCTCTTTGGTGGGTGATGATCCAGGTTAAAGCACTGTGGGGTTTCCCAGTGTTCAGTGACCTCTCGGATTCTGGGTTTTGTCTCATCTCTGAACTCAAACCTTGACTTGTCCCTTCCCAACTCCCTGATCCTGCCAAAAATTGAGGCGGAATTCCTCACCTGGCACAGGATTTTGGCCAAAATGAGGAAAAGCAGAGCATGGAACCCACCTCTGCTGCCCTTCCAACCCTTTGGGATCACCTCCAGCTCTTGTCCAGGCCATAAATCCCCCTCATCTTCCCAAACCCCCTAAAACGGAGCTGCGTTTATTTCCAGCAGCTCCTCTTCCAGCAGCGTTCCCTGGCAGCCGCTCCGTGGTCTCCAGATTGTCCCTGGGATGTGGAGATGAGCTCCAAACCCAACATGTTCCTGCAGGAGGGTGCTGGGATCCTGCCAGGGATCAGCTGCTCGCTGCAGCTTTCCAAGGAATTTCAGCTCCTCGGCGGAATTCCGGGATCAGCGAATTCCCACTGGATGACACTCCGATGGGATCAGGGGTAGGATGGGATGATTCAGGTGCTGGAGCTCTTCTCTCTTTCCTGTTTCCATGTCCCAGCTGGTTTTTGGGATCTTTATGGATTCTTTATCCCATTCCATGTGTAATATGCAGGAGTATTGATCCTGTAGGTGTCGGTAAAGGATTCTGGGAGGCAGGAGGACCCCAATCCTAACCCTATGGAAGTTTTTCCCATCCCAAATTTATCAGATTTCCCCTCCAGGAGGGTGTAAAAATTCCTATAAATTGGAGGAAACCTCTCTGGTTTGGGAAGTGAGGTTACAGAGAGGGAATTGCGGGATATGGAATCAGCTTGAGGCAGGGTGGAAGGCTGGGAACAGGGAATTCCTGTGGCAGGGAATGCCTTCACTGCAGGTGTCACTGGCACTGAAAATTCCTATAAATTGAGGAAAATCTCCCTGTTTTGGGAAATGAACTCTCCAGTTGCCGAGAGGGTTTGGAGTCAGCCTGGAGCAGGATGGAGGGCTGGGAATGGGGAAAATTCCTGCCCCATGGAATGGCTGCATTGCAGCTGTCCCCAGTGCTGGCTCTGGCTTTGGCCTTGGAGCAGTTTACAAGGAATAACCGACAGCAGCTCCAAACTCCTCTCCCACTTTTCTGGGATATTTATCCCGGCCAGGCTGTTCCTGCTGCCGGATCACGGAGTCTGTGTTGATGTTGGAGAGGGATCTGGGCCACCCCTGCTGGAGCCGGAGCTCCACAGTGGAATTTCTGTCTGGAATCTCCTCCAGGTTCCTCACAGGAGTGACCCCGGTGGCTGAGCAGGGTCTTGGTTCCGGGTTTTGGTGGCAGATCCCTGTCCCTGCCCGCTCCATGATGGATCAACATCATCCCTTGGGATTGGAGCTCCTGCTGGAACTCCCTGGGAAGGGCTGGTGGGATCATTCCAGCTCCTGCTCCATGCTCCAGGGGTCTCCCCATCCTGCTCTTGTCCCATCCTGGCTCTTCCCTCCATCCTTGTCCCATCCAATCCCATCTTGACCTCTTCAATTCCCATTTCCACCTGGAAAACCCCAGATTTTGGGAGTGTTGATTCTGGGGTGAAAGGAGCTGTAATGAGGGCAAAACAAACCTGATCTTAGGGATCCTGCAGCCTCTGCTTTTATGGGAATTCCAGCAGGAAGCTGGAATTTGGCACTCCTGTGCCTGCAAGGGGTCCTGGTGGAGAAGGAAATGGGAATTGGGAATGGCCAGGACATGGCCTTTAGGGTTTAGGTCAAGTCTGAGCAGCACCCAGGGCCAGGAAGGAGATTCCCAGGATGTGCAGGGAAAGGTGGGATCAGGCTTTCCTTGGGATCATCCAGCTTGGCAGGAGAGCGCCGGATTCATGTTCCAGCAGAGCCATCCCAAAATAGGCACAGCCAGCTCAGAAAAAAAAAAAATTAAATTTAAAAAGGCAAAAATGGAATAAAATAAAAGCAATCCTTGGGATTGCTGGGGAGACATCCAGGGATTCCAGGAGGGAGCAGCAGGGGCGGCCCTGGTTTGTCTCAGTGTCCAAAGCTCCATCGCTCATTAACACACCGCAATTAATGCTCTGCCTCCGAGGCACGCAAGTGTTGAGCTCATTAGCACCGAGTGGAAAGGTCCGAGGCTTTCATATCGTTTGCGAGGGGATTAAGAGCACAAAAGGGGCCATAAATTTACAGGCAAATATAAACCAGCTGCTGGGGGGGAGGGAGGGATCGGGATCAGGATCAGGATGGGGGAGAGAGCTGCAGGAGGAAGGAGCCATGGGAGGTGGAGGAATGGATCTTTTCCTACAAAAAACCTGGACTGAGGTTGTTAACAGGGATTTTTTTAGGATTTTTAGGATTTTTTTTTTCCAACCTGGACCGAGGTTGTTAGTAGGGGATTTTTTTAGGGTTTTTAGGATTTTTTTTTCCATGTATATCCAACCCTCCCAGCTTATTCCGTGGCGGAAAAGAAACCATCCCAGTCCATCGGAGCCAGCTCCCAAAATTATATCAAACAGGCTGAATTTCAGCTGCCATCAGCTCCAGCCCCTTCTCCATGCTCTGGGAGCCTCAATCCATGAGCAAAAGCCTCTGGAGCAGGGAAAACCTTTCATGGATGGAGGATGACTCCTGCTCCCATTCTGGGGGAAGAATTCCTGGGCTGGGTTGGCTCCTTGACTTTAGACCAGGCAGTGCTGTAAATCCAGAGTAATTTTAATTACTTTAATCAGTTTTAATCCAAGGGATTTAAAAAATTACCAGTTTTAATCTAAAGTATTAAAAAAAAAAAATGGAGGAGCTCCTGGCTAAAACACAAATTTGGGGGGATTTCATGGTGCCTTCCATCCCAAAAATCCCATGAGCTCCAGGCCCACTGTGCTGGTGGAGCTGGATTGTGGCTGTGGGATACCCTGGGATCCCCAAATTTGGATTTTCCGCCTTCCAGGGTGGGAATTTTTGCGTGTCTTGGGAGGGATGGAGAAGGTGAAGCCCCTCCTTGGGCAGGAACTGGGTGGAGCTGCAATCCAGGCTCCACTTCCAGAGGGATGGGGAGCAAATCCCAGGGGTGTGAGGGACCAGGAGCGAATCCCAGGGATGTCAGGGAGTCAGGATCCATCCTGCACCGTGGTCCCTTTGTTTTTTCCATCCATCCTCCCAGGCAGCTCAAGGAGCCTCCTCAGTTGTGGTTTGTGACATTCTGCTCATCCCTTGGGTGGTAACAGAGTTCTCCATCCCTTCCTAGGTGGAATTTTCCCCTGAAATCTCTCTCCCCTGCTGCTTCTCCAGCTTCCTTCTCCTTGTAGGGTTGGGATCACCTTGTGGGGTCACCTCGGCCCCTGTCCCCTCCTCCCTGGAGGAGCTTTAACCCTTACCTGGCCTGCAGGAGCTCCTCAGGTGTTCGCTCATCCCATGGAGGCCTTGCAATCCTCAGGCTTTCCTCGGAGGAATCCCTTTTCCCAGCTTTTTTCCCTTATTCCTGCCCACAGGACCGTGCATGTTCAGGACGGGGTTTTTATTCCTTTGGGATGAAGTGGCTGCACCATGGATTGGGAATTTCTCACTCATCCCCTCCCAAGTGTGGCTCTGCTCTGTTCCCAGTTCCTGGAATTCTTGGCAGCACCAAGGACTGGTTTATTTTTAAGTCTGGCTTTGTCTTTAGGAGAATCCCTGCTCTGGGTTGCTTAAATCCATAGGGATCCTTCCCTTCTGTCCTCTCTCTGTGCTCCAGGAAAACCCATCGGCTCAGTAAAAACTGGGATTTTCCTCCTGATGTTTCACTTCCACTGTTCCCTGGGAAATCTGTTCTCCTCCTTCTTGTCTCCAGGGAATCTCTCATGCCCACACCACGGGCCATGATCCATCACCCATCGGGATAACCCATCCCAGAGATCGGAATTAGGTCTTCAAGGTCTCTTCCAACCCAAACCATTCCATGATTCCCTGAGGATCCCTGAGGAAGGAGAGCTCTGGCCATGCCCCCTGGGTTTGTGGGATTCTCCTTCCCCATGACTCCATCCACAGGGATCCCAACTGGATCCCAGCTGGCTGATCCCCCTTTTCTGATCCCTCTTCTCTGGACACAGCTCCCATTGCTTTCCTGTGACATCCACGGATGTGGGATTGTTCTCCCTCCTTGAGGAGTGCAAGGTGAATTTTATTCTCATTTCTCTCCATAAATAAAAGGGAGAGGACACTGGGAGCAGCATTCCAAGCTGATCAATCCCAGTGCCTTTTGGTACCCCCAGAAATTCAGCCAAGAAGCCGAAATTTCTTGATGGAATTCTGCTGGGGATGGAATTTTTGGGAGACTGAGGCAGTTTTGCAGAGGGGCTGCTGATGCTTGGTCCTGGCTCTGCCCCACATCCCCTGTGAACTCTCAGCCTTGAAAATTCGGGATCGAAAGGAGGGCCTTAAAGGGTTTGGTATTGAAAGCAGGGCCTTAAAGGATTTGAGATTGAAAACAAAGCATTGGAGGGTTTAGGAGTGAAAGTGAGGCCTTAAAGGGTTTGGGATCGAAAGCAGGGCCTTGAAGGGTTTGGGATTGAAATCCTCCCATGCCATGTGGGAGATTTGTAGGAGAGATTCTTGAACATGGAGATTTTTGAGTTGTAGGGAAATGCGGATCTTGGGATTAATTTTATTCTGAACTTGACTGGAAATGCTGGAGTTGGGACAGCCCTCGAAGGTACATCATGACGTGACCCGAGGATCCAAAATGATCCTTCCATTTTTTCCAGCAGGATTTTTTTTGAGAATCATTTGAATTTCAGTGCAAGAGCCTTTGGCAAAGGCACCTCATTCCTTTCAGCCTGGAGGCTCCAGCTCCTGTTCCCAGACTCCCGTTGGAGGCTGGAGCGTTCACGAGAGCCTGGATTCCTCCAGGATGGAGCCTTCCATGTGCTCCATTTCCAAAAAGATGAGGGGGAGAAAAGGAATCAGTTCTTTGCTGTGTGCAAAACCCAAACCTTTTATACACAGTGTGTCCGGGTAGGAATGGGATTTTTTGGAATTTTCTCTCCTTGTGTGGTGCCTTTCCAACTTTTTTTCTGTGTTTTCCCTTTGTTCATGCTCCCAGTACCATCATGGCCTCTTGCCCATGAACCGACTCCAAAAATATCCCGGTTTCCAATCCCGCTGGAGCACGGGAATGGGCTCTGGAGAGGGGCAGACATCCAGGATAACGTGGTGATGGGACAGGGCTGGGACAAACACAGCCTGGCCTTTGGAAATGTGGGAAGAGTTAGGATGAATCCAGGTTGAGATGTTGCTTTGGATGTTTCCCGACGTCTCCTGTCGACCAAACCTCTGGCAGGTGCCAAATTGGTTCCTGAAAACATTTCCAGGCTCACCTCGCCTCCCTTTGGTCGGGCCAGCGGCTCCAGGCTGGATGGGATGCAGGTGGCTGATCCCAAAATTTCAGTTTTCCTGCTGGAGGGGAGGAATGGAAAGCTCCATTCCCTCATTTGGGAGCCAGGTGGGAGCGAGGGGCCTGGAAATTGTGGATGGTCAAAGGCAGGGATGGGTGCTGGTGCTTGGGGTAGGAAGCAGAAAGCCATGGAAAATGGGGTCCCCCGTATCCCAACCAGGCACAGAATCACTGCTGGAGCTCACGGAATTCCTTCAAATTCCCTGGCTGTGGTTTAAGGATGGGGCTGGGTGTTCTCCAGCTGGGACCAGTGGCACTTTGCTGTCACATGGAGCTGGAGCTGAGGCACTGGGAAGGCATTTTCTGCCTTTGGAAAACCATAAATCCTTAAATATCTTTTTTCCATGCAAGACAGAGTGGGAAGGTTCCAGCTGGGCTCACTGGGTGGTGGGATCTCCATCAGTGTGGATGTAGGATGGAAATGAGCACCCTTGGATGGAGCAAATCCCGAGATTTGGCTCTTTTGGGACATACCCCAACGTGGAAAAACTCTTTCCAGTGTCCCCAAAAAATCCTGGCCCCACTGCGAGCCCTTGTGGCTGCACCACAGCTGGGCTCTGGCATCTCAGGGTTAACAAAGCTGAGCTTAGAGACGATTTTGCCTCTTGGCAGCTCTGGAACAACTTTTCCTTGCCTCAATTCTCCTCGGCTTCGCCTGGATTCGCTCCTGGAGCAGCTGAGCCGCTCGGCCCGACTTCACTAGAGGGCGCAGGAATTTTAGGCTAGGAACGCTTCGTCGGGGAAAGTTGGCTGCCTTCTCCTCCTTTTTAATCAACTGGAAAGATGCAGGGTTGAACTGGAGGTGACTGGAAGGGGATCCAGACTTGTGTCTGGCCGGGGAAGGATCTGCTGACATGTGGGATTAGACGGAGCTCGGGCCGTGCTCGGGAGCTCCAGGGAGCAGCCAGCTGGAGGAGCCTCCTGGCATGAGGAGAGCGCCCAAAAATTGCGGAGAAAGAACAAAATCCCCCTCACCCCCCGGTGCTTGACCTCCCCCTTGTCAGGTTTGTGCTGATCCCGTAGGGAGGGGTTCGGTTTTCTCTTCCAAAGGATCCCCCCCTTCTGTTCATACCAATCCTTAGGACAGGATCTTTCTTCTTGGGAGCCTGGCTTGATCCAGGGGTGTGGATCCAGCCCCTCACACCTGGACAGCTGTTTTGGGACCAGAGGCACCTCTGGGATGTGTCCTTTCATCAGGGAGCAGGGGGTCCCCAGGTGCTTCTCCTGTGGGGGATGCCGGGGAAGGACGAGGCCAGGAGCCCCCAAATGTCACCTCCACTGGGGTGGTGGCCCCCAGCAGGGATGAAGAGTCCTAAATCACTGTCCCCTCATTGGCCCTGCTTCCAACTGAGGAAACTGAGGCACGGGGAATGTTTCGGGACATTCACTGCAATCCTTTGTCCTTATTCCAAGCTCCTCAGCATGGCTGAAGGGCAGTTGAGAGCTGGATGGGGACACAACAGTGTCCCTTTGCCAGGTGGTCTTGTCTCATCCCATCCCTGTGGAAGAGCTCATGGATCCTGGCTCTGCATCAAACCCGGGTGTCCTGCTCATGCACAAAGGAACCATTTCCCTTCCCACTTTCCCCACTTCCCACCTTCCCCACGCTGCTGAGTGTCTCGACTTTGCTCCCTCCAGCTTTTCCTGCCCAAGCAGCCGCTTTTTCCAGCGGAAAAAGCCTGAACGCCGCTGCCTTTCCCGGCTCGGGATAGATGCAGGCCGGAGGCGGCTGCCGCTGCCCCGTCCCGCGCCCTCGCTCCCCGCTGTTCATTCACTCATTCATTCATTCCTCCTCTCATTCATTCATTCATGCCTCGGCTCCGTGCGGCCATCCAAGGATGGCTCCCTGTCCCCAGGCTCGGATTCCCTTCCCTGTCCATCCATCCTCCCATCCCGGGATTTCCGTGGACAGCTCCGCGCCATGCGCTGGGTTTCACTGGGGGCTCAACCTGGGGCGCAGTGAAGCGGCACTTGTGGAGGCTCCTGCGCGGAGCTGCGAGGGGACAGAGGTGTTTTTTCACCAAACAAACTCCCGGGGAACGCCGGGCATTAGCAATGAGGGGTCGCAGCCAGGAAAATATTACCTTTCCCTTGGAGTGCTGACTGCGGAGGAAATTCTCACATTTACAGCTCCGGCGAGCCCGGCGCTCATGGAAAAGAGGGGGCGGCTTTGATTTCGCTCCTCTCGGTGGGTTGATAACTTTGGCAGCCCCCCCACCTCGCCTCCATTCCCGCCGGGAAGCGGCCACCGGTGGAGGCTCCGGCGCGCAGCTCCCTCCTTGGAATCCTGGTTTAATTGGATTTTCCTGGAGGCCTGCGGTGTGTGTGCGTCCTGCCCCGTGCGTGTGTGTAGGTTAATAAAAAATAAACAAACAGCACTTTTCCCCCCTCGCTCGGCGAGGGATGCGGCGGGAATGCCGAATGAAAGCGCTGCTGTGCCGGGAAGGGACATTCCTGGCATTGCTGAGCTCCTCGGAGCGGGCCCGGGCCCAAATTGGAGGAAAAAAATTGGAGTAAGGAGCCGTTAGCGTGGGGGACCTGGGGAGGCCCAGTCCTGCTCACTGTTTACTCGCAGGGCTTAAATTAACGCTGGCTGCTGACATCAGGAATTTTTTTTCCCTGGTTTCCCAAGGAAATGAGCCGAGGGCGATCGCGGCCTCTGCGTACGTGCAGCGGCTCTTCCCAGCTTGAACCCCCGTCAGAGTTCAGCCAGGCTCCACGGAGATCCTAAAGGCTCCAAAATAATTATTTTGCTTCGTTTTGCATCCGTGAAAAAAAAAAAAAAAAAAAAAGAAGGAAAAGGTGATGGAGAGGTGGGAGGAATTGTCAGTGCTTCCCATTGGGAGAGTTGTGTTTTCCCCTTGGGTTTGTTCGTGTTGGACGCTGGAGAATCCCTGTGGAAAGGGTGCATTAGTGACACCCAAACCACGGGATGAACAGAACTGGGATCCTTTGGACATGGAAATGTGGCTCTGTCCCTCCTGCCGCACATGGGATGGAGGAATCCCTCCCATCCCAGTTTGCTCCGTTATTCCCCATCACTTGTGATGATTGTGGTGGGAATTTTAGGAAGAGCTGGTGTTTCTGACAGCTTTTTAGGAACGGGATGAAGAGCTTGGAATGTTGACACCTCCCTGTGGGACACCTTGGACAAGGCCACGTGTGCTGGGTCTGTGGACAAACCTCTCCTCGCTGTTTCCCTGTAGGTTTTCTCCAAGATTTTCAGCCACGAGGCTCTGGAGAGCTACCTGCCCAAGATCCAGCTGGTGATCAAGGACACGCTGCGGGCGTGGAGCAGCGAGCCCGAGCCCATCAACGTGTACCACGAGGCGCAGAAGCTGACGTTCCGCATGGCCATCCGCGTCCTGCTGGGCTTCCGCATCCCCGACGAGGAGCTCGGACGCCTCTTCGAGGTCTACCAGCAGTTCGTGGAGAACGTCTTCTCCCTGCCCGTGGACCTGCCCTTCAGCGGCTACAGGAGGGTGAGCTTTGGGGCAGGGTCTCTATGCTGATAGCGCCAATTAATTAATGGGTGGTGATTAATCCGCGCCTTTCCCCTTTCGCAGTGGGATTTCTCATCCTCTGACCTCAAGGAGTCCATTTTGGGACATGATTCCTGATTTTTGTGGAGAAGGCAAGGGGAAAATCTGTTTCTTGATAACAGGAAATAGTTAGGACTTGCCCAGATTTAATTTGTGTTTTTGCTCATTTGGCAATTTACCTGTGTTTTTTTGCTTTATGGGACCTTTCTCCTTCTAATTCCCTTGGAGTGAAACAGGTCCTCATAATTCTAGGAGCTAAAATACATCCTTGTAATTCCCAAAATTAAAACAGGTCCTTCTAGTTCCTGGAGTATTCCTATTTTTATGATGAAAGATGCAAAATGAAAATATAACAAAAAATACGCATAAAATAATATTTTTTTTCCCGTGGGGAATTTCGATAACAGAAATACAGGTGTTCAATATTTATTTTTCTGGCATCCCTGCCTTTTTTTTTTTTTTTTTTGATTGCTGTTTGCCCATGGGAACAGTTCCATATACTCGGAGCCCGGAATCATTCCCAGCGGCAGGTTAGCCCTGAGCAGCTGCACTCCCGTAGGAATTGCTTTACTGGGTCCAGGTGATCAAATTGCTGGGGAAGGGGATTCTTTGGGATGAATGGGCTTTCCTTTGAGAGACGATTTTCCCAGGGATTTCCATACATCCCAGGAGGAGCCCAGGGCTGTGAACTGGTGCTGGACAGGGGCTCCCAGCCCAGACCTGTCATTTACACCTAGGTGTTGATTACTCCTCCTGTGATCTCCCCCACTCCGGCTTTACTCCTCCTGCCCAGGGGACACCTCCAGCATCTTCACACCTTTCTTTGAGCCTCTGCTTTTATGGCTCGGACCTGTTCTGAACACGTCTGCATCTCCTGGGATGGGCAAGGTGCTACTGGTGGTGGCGTGGTCTGAGCGCTTCCTGCACCTCCACAGGGAATCCGGGCCCGGGAGACGCTGCAGAAGGGGCTGGAAAAAGCCATCCAGGAGAAGCTGCAGAACACGCAGGGCAAGGACTACGCTGACGCCCTGGACATTCTGATAGAGAGCGGGAAGGAGCACGGCAAGGAGCTGACCATGCAGGAGCTGAAGGTAAAGCCCTTCCTTGGGGCCACCTTGGGATTGTTCTGCTCAGGGCAGGGCCTTTCTGGAGGGAAAAGTGAGGGATGATCCCAGGAGGAATTTTTGGGGCAGACCTGAGAGCTGGGGGACCATGATGTGTTTGTTGGTGGATCCTGGTGCGATGGACCCAAACCAGTTGCTTTATTAATTTGCTGGTTGTGCCCAGCCCTTTCTACCAAGCGTTCCATGGACTCATTAAGCTTGGAAAAAGCTTCCAAGGTGATTAAGGCCAAACTCCATCCCCACTAAACCATACCACAAAATTCCACATCCATTCAGTTTTTGAAAGCTTTTGGGGATGGTGACTCCATCGCTGTCCCAGGCAGCCTCTTCCAACACTTGGCCCCTCTTCCAGGAAAGAAATTTTCCCTGATATCCAACCTGAACCTCCCTGCTCACAGCAGAAACCTTGGCCAGCTGCATCCCCTGACCTTTCCACTTCTCCTGGTGCCTCCTTTGCAGGGCACAGGAGCCCCTCAGCAGGTTCTTACCTGCAGCAGGGCCATGGCATGCCAGGACCCATCTCCTGGGGTTTTTTGTCTGATCCTCGGAGGTTCTGTGTGAAACTCCTCATGGTGGCACTGTCCGAGGAGTGACCTTCCAGTTAAACGTGACCAGGCTGTGGCTGCCCCTGGATCCCTGGAAGCCTCCAAGGCCATTAACCTTAAAATCAAGAAATGAAAAGCTCTAACACCTCCTTTGAGCACCAAGCCAAGAAAAGAGACTGCATAACATATCTCAAAGTCACTCTGATCAGCTAAAGTCCCAAAAGCCCCTCTGCCCCATCCCTATGTGTGACCGTGTTCTCAGTGGTCTCAGGTTGAGGAAAGAGACGAGGATCTGACTCCATGTTTCAGAAGTCTTGATTTATTATTTTATTATATATATTACATTAAAACTATACTAAAAGACT
>JAXCLO010000208.1:70187427-70206473 GCA_035583995.1 Arremon aurantiirostris | reverse complement strand
AATCTCCCCTTTCCCAGTGGCAGCCATTCCCTGGCTCCTGTCCCTGCAGGCCTTGTCCCCAGTCCCTCTCCAGCTCTCCTGGAGCTCCTTCACGGACTCTGAGGATTCCCTGGATTTTTCCCTTCTTCAGGTGAACATTCCCAGCTTTCCCAGCTTTGCTCCAGAGCAGAGGCGCTCTGGAATGGTTTGGGTGGGAATTGACCTTAAATCCCATCCCATTCCCACTATACCATCCATGGGCAGGGACACCTCCCACTGTCCCAGGTGACTCTAAGCCTCAGTGTCCAACCTGGCCTTGGACACTCCCAGACATCCAGGAGCAGCCACAGCAAATCTGGAAAATTCAGTCCAGCCCCTCCCCACCCTCACTGGGAAGAATTCCTTCCCAAATCCCATCTAAATCTCTCCTCTTTTAGTTTAAACTCATTTCCTTTTGTCTTTTCCCCACCTTCCCAGGTAAAAAGAGGGATATTTTGGTACAGCAGAATTCCCTTCATCCCACCTCAAATCCTGCACACGGAGCTGGGAAGACTCCAGGTGTGCTGTGCTTTGAGGACCTTTGGGAAGAGTTCCTATTCCATCTTTTTTCATGTGTCCAGGGCTGGCTCTCAAATCTTGGAGCATTTGGGATATTTGCATTCCCCATAGTCCCTGGTGGGAACAGCAGAGCCATCCCAAGCTCAGAGGAGACGCGGATTCGGAACCAGATCCAGACTTAGGAACTTTAATCTCCCCCTCTGATGGGCCAGGCTGAGATCTCCGAGTTGAGGAGTCCCAGAAGGCTTCAGATGGAGCCCAAAAGTCCGGGACGAGGCATTCCGAGGGAGACCAGGGCCAGCTGGAAGGAGTCCAGGGGAGAGCAGCAGGAATGATCGGAGGTCCGGCAAACACGACCTCCAGGAAGGACGGAAAGAGTTGGGATTGTTTAGTCTGGAGGGGAGATGAGTGCACAGGGATTTGCTGGGAGTGTGTAAAAGGGGACTGGGGAAAAGAGGGGGAGAACCTGCTCCTAGAGGCCACTGCGGACAAAATGTTGGGATCCAAATCCAGGAGTGGGACAGGAGGAGAAGGTTGGCCCTGGTGAGGGGTGGAGCTGGACCCCGGAGGGAGAAAAATTGACTAAAAGGCCTGAAAAAAACCCTTCTTTTCATTATTTTTTTTTTCCTGGCTTTGGTTGGAGTTTGATCCTGGTCTGGTGCCCTTCTGGATGGGAACATGGGATGGAAACTGTGGCTGGAAAATCCCAAAATAGATGATCAGGAGGAGGAATCCTAAGGCAGGAATATTTTGTCCTGTGCAGAGCAGAACCAAGCATCTCCAGGTCCTTTGGAAGTCCAGAGCGGTGGCCCGGTTCCCCCATGGCCACATCTCTGTAAGTAAAGGAGAAGGAAGGATGGAGTTGGAAAATCCATTCCCTGGTGAGCCTCAAGGCCTTCTCTCCATTATTTCCATATTTCTCCATTTTGGGTGGAAACCTTGCAGGGAACTGGGAAAATCCCTTCCCTGGTTTGCCCCAAGGCCTTCTCTCCATGATTATCCCCATGATTCTCCTCTATTCTGGGTGGAAATCTCACAGGGAACTGGACTTTGGAGATGTTCCTGAGTTGAATCCTAAAACCTCTTTTACTCAACATTTTCTGGACTTCCTTCCAGGAATGTGCCCAGTTTGGGGGTCTCCCAGTTCAGCCAAGTATTCCTGAACTGGGGACAGTGGTGGGGCCTGGAGAAGGTGCTGGGGAGGGTGAGGAGGAAACAAAGGGATCGTTGGAGACCTTTTAGGATCAGCCTGGAAAACCCCTGAGCAACCTGCTCTGATCTGATACTGGTTGGAGCATGAGGATGAACTGGAGACCTCTGGAGGTCCCTTCCAGCCTGGAATATTCCAGAATTCTGGAATTCCAAGCTGTCTGTATCTGTCACAACCACTGAGGCCAAGGATTGGTGCCACCAGGAGGGATTGGAGGGAGATCCTCAAGGAAAAACGGGATGAAAATTGGCTCTACTCACAACAATGGTGTTCTCTGATTTTAATTTTTATTTTGTTTTATTCCTATTATATTTTATTCAATTTTTTCCTATTTCCCCCTCTTTTTAATTTTTTCTTCTATTTTATTTTTCCTCTATTTCCCTCATTTTTCCTATTATCTCCCTCTTTTTTATTTTTCCTCTTTATTTTTTCCTATTTTATTTTCCCTCTTTTCTATTGTTTTCCTCTTTTATTTTTTCTTTTTAATTTTTCTGATTTTATTTTATGTCTATTTTTTATTTTCTCCTTTATTTTCTCCTTTATTTTCTTTTTTTAAATTTTGTTTTATTTATTTTTTTACTTTATTTTATTTTAATCTTATTTTACTTTATTTTATTTTATTCCTATTTTACTTTTATTTGGTTTTTTCCCAGTTTTTGTCATTGATTTTTTTAATTCACTTTTGTTTCCTTGTTTGGATTAATTTCCCCAAGCTCCAGGATGTTCCAGGTCCTTGGCATGGATTTTGAGGCCATAAATCACTTTTTATGACCCATTTGAACCTCAGGCCAGGCCTCCTAGTGGGATAATCCATGGTGCATCCCAGAAGTTGGAATGTCACCGATAATCAAAATCGTTGGCACTATTCCCACATTTTTCCAGGAATTGGGACGACTTCACTGTCCGGGCTCTGGGCACAGGAAAACCCTGGCGGTGAAAATTCCCATCACAAAATTCCCAGCTTTCTATCCGAATGTTCCCTCATTTTCAGGTGCCTTGGAGACAAAGTCACTCGTTTGCCACACCCTCACAGAGCGACTGCCAGCATGGAGAGCAATCCTTGCATCCCAAGGAATTCTGGATGCCCCATCCCTGGAAGAGCCCAAGGCCAGGTCGGATAAAGCTCGGAGCACCCTGGGATAGTGGGAAGTGTCCCTCATGGAATGAGATGATCCCTAAATTCCGTTCCAACCCAAACCCTTCTGCGATTCCATGAGTCCATGCTCAGATTTTCCCGGATTCGGGCAGCCTGTGCTCCCTGAACTCCTTCCCATGGTTCAGGTGTTGTTCTTCCGGCAGGGAACACCCTGCCCGGATCCAATCCATCCACACCCCAAGGATCATTCCCAGGAATGCCCCAGACCATTCTTAAACATCTCCAGGAGCAGGATTCCCACCCCAGCCCCTGGGGAAGACGGATGTTCCCCATTCCAAGAGGCTGGAATGTTTCCCCTGATGGCCAGTGCTCATTTTCCATTCCTTAATCCCATTTTGTGATTCCTGGTTATTCCCCAGTCGGTCTGACCCAAACAATCCCTCCCTCTCCCGGATATTTCTGTCCATCCGTAGACAGTTGTCCTCCTTCCCTGTTTTCCAGCCAAGCTATCCATATTTAGCTCCTCCAGCTTTTCTCCTCATAAGTCCATCCTTCCAGCCACTTCATTTTGTCCCACTTGGACTTCTCTCCAAGAATTCCAGTGCTGCCGAGGTGACCAGGAGCACATCAAATCCCCTGCGGAAGAGCTTGACAGAAAAGCTTTATTTATGGGAAAATCCCTCTTTCTTTTTTCTTTTTTTTTCCAGGGGGTGGAAATGGGGATTTGGTGTTCCCCATGAGACCTGGCTTGTGTCATCCAAATATTCCATGGAATGCAGGCACTGGGAACGGCCAAGGAGTGATGTCCTGCTGGGTTATTTTTGTCAATGTCACAGAGAGATACTGGGAGGTGAGGAAGAGGAAGGGTTGGGCCCAGGAAAAGCAGGGATAAAGGAACCTGAAAATTCCCTATCAAATGGCACAGCCTGGCCATGTCCTGATGGAGAAAAATCCCAGACTCGCTTTCCCATTTCCCTCGGGATCTTTTTGCTGCCGAAAAACAAAGGAAGTTTCTTTCCGTGCCCTCTGTCCCGAGCCAAGGCTGGTGCTCACCTCGTTTTCTTTGGCAGCTTTGAAGCGTTTGCTAATCCAGGGTAGAGAAAACTTTCTTCAAGATTTCCTTAAAAAGCAGGAAGAACAAAGTTAGGGAAAGAAGTTATTTGCCATCCCTGGAAGTTGGACACTGGGGCTTGGATCAGCCAGGGATAGTGGGAGGTGTCCCTGCCCATGGAATGGGATGGGATGGGATTTAATCCCCTCCAACCCCAAGCCATCCCACCCTGTGATTCGACGAAAAACAGGTTCTCAGCACATCCAAACAATCCTGTGCCACTCCAAACACTTGGTTTCCACATGGATAAATGAAACACCAAGGAGCCGAGGGTGATCATGGCTCTGGGGAGCTAGAATTGCTCCTTTCCCAGCCTTTTCAAGCCCTTTATGCTCCTCAGGGAATGGTCCCTGCCCCGAGGCTGCCAGTGCTCCAGGAGCACTTGGACAACATTCCCAGGGATGCCCAGGGTGGGATTGCTGCAGGGTCAGTGCAGGGATGGAGTTGGATCCACGATCTTTGTGTTTCCTGATTTTTCCCATCAGGATATTCCATGATCTCCCCACACCACAGTGAGTGGGCAGAGGCTTGAAGCCTTGAGCAGATGAAGAAATTCCCTGGTTTTGTTTCTGGAGCAATCCTGAACTTCCTCCGTATGAATTCCGAGCGCGGAATGGCTTTAAATCATGGCAAAGCTCACGTAGCCCAAACAGTTTTGTCCCAAAACTGCAGCTTTTCTGTAGCTCAGCCCATCTGAAAATTCCTCTTTGGATTTAGAACAAAACCTCTCATTTTGCTCCTCCAGCCTGGTTTAAAAATAGAGAAACAACGGCCTCTCCTAAAAATAGGAAGACAAACATTTTCCTAAAAAAAAAAAAAAAAAAAAAATCCGTTTTTTTTTATTCCTATCTATTTTTGCTGCCCAGGCCTTGACTCAGCAAGGAATTTCTCCTTTGTGCACATCCCATCTTTATTCCCATCTCCTCCTGTTTCCAAGGAATTGGCTCCTGGGTCAAGACAGTGGGAGTTTGGGAGAGGCTGAGGGAGCAGGAGGAAGGAAAGGAAAGTTGGGATTGAAAGGAGATCCATGACACTGGGAAACATCTGTGGAATGGTTCAACCTCCACTGGGAATTGATCCACACCGGGATGGGGGAGGGAAAAGGTGGGAAAAGTCATGGGTTGGTATAAAGACGAATAGGGAAAGGAAAATCCACATGGAAAAAAGAAAACAAGGAATTCATTCCCAGGTTTTCATCCTGGGTGGGTGTTTGCCCATCCCTGGGAAAACCAGGCTCCATCTCAGGAATGACGACCTGGAAAGACAAAATGGTGTCACTTGGAATGTCCCCACATTCCTTCTTTTTCCCCCAGGTTTATCCACTGAGCGTGGTGTCCCATGTTCTGGAATATCCGTGTGGTCCTGGCCATGGCCCTTCCCAGCTACTGCTGCATTCTCAGCCTCTTCTCTAGCATGAGGAGCAGGAAAGACCTCGGATCTGTGAAACCGCTTCCCAAAAATAATGGAACCATCCCTGTGTTTCCAACACCAAATCCAGCCCAAATCCCAAACACAGCCCCATTCCAGCTCCTGGGTGGAATATTTACTCCAGCCAGCCAAGCTGGCACATCCTGGGCTCCGCTTTCCTCCGGGGATGCAGCTGGGAAGCAGGAGGAGGTGGGATAACAGCAGCTCCCTGTGGGAGCCAGTGCTGCCAGGAGCAAAAATCCTGGGAGCTCTCCCAGATGGAGACCCCCCCATTCCAGGGGCTGGATCCAAGCCTGTGTTGTTCCTCTCCCACCCACTGGAGTGGAGCAGATGGATTTGAGCTCTTGTGGAACTCCTGGATAATCTGGCAGGAGCAAGGAGTGAAAAAAAAGTGGGATTTGTCTTCAGCTCTTCCAAGGAAACTTTGCTTCTTCCTGGCACAGACACATCCGTGGGCACGGAGTGATAGGACAAGTGGGAATGGCTCCAAGCTGGAAGAGGATGGATTTAGATGGGATCTTGGGAAGGAATTGTTCCCTGGGAGGGTGAGGAGGGGCTGGGCTGGAATTCCCAGATTTGCTGTGGCTGCCCCTGGATCACTGGCAGTCCCAAGGCCAGGTTGGACATTGGGGCTTGGAACACCCTGGGACAGTGGGAGGTGTCCCTGCCCATGGAAGGGGTGGGAATGGGATGGGATTTAAGGTCCCTTCTCACATAAATATTCCAGGATTCTGGAGCCCCTCTGCTCTGAAACCAGGCTGGCAGAGCTGGGGATGATCTCTTAGAGGAGGGAGAACTCCAGGAATTTTTATTTAAAATCCCTAAAGGGGCTCCAGTAGAGCTGGAGAGGGACTGGGGACAAGGCCTGCAGGGACAGGACACAGGGAATGGCTCCCACTGGGAAAGGGGAGATTGGGCTGGGATCTTGGCAAGGAATTCCTGGCTGGGAGGGTGGGCAGGGGCTGGGCTGGAATTCCCAGATTTGCTGTGGCTGTCCCTGGATCCCTGGCAGTGTCCAAGGCCAGTGTCCAAGGCCAGATCCACCTGGGACAGTGGGAGATGTCCCTATGTCAGAATTTGAGGGTGGAGATGAAGGAATGTGTGAAATGGAAGTCCTGCTGTGGATTTTTTTGGATCTTTGGAACCAGATATTCATCCCAAATCCACATCCAGGTGGGACAGATCGCGTGGAGGCTTCCCAGGACCAGCCTGTTGCTCCTGATGTGGGATTGGATCCCCTGGAGCTGCTCTGCCTCAGCTCCAACAGTGCTTCAGAACCACCCTTGATTTTCTGACCTTTTTTTCCCTGATATTTTCATATATCCCAAAATAGCAGGAATGACAGCGAACGGATCTGGCATTTAATGAGTTCCTCAACAAGGAGCCCTTGAGCCCTCGGATCTTCCAACAGGTCCTGATCTGTCAGGATTTATCTGCTCATCTATTTTCAGTCTTTTTCTTGGACTCTTTCCTGTAAAATTCACATTTCAAGGCCCTGAGTCTCCACTTCTCGCTGATTTGGGGTCGTAAAAATCAGGCCTCAGCACTCCAAAAATGAGTGTAAATCACAAATTAATTTCTATGCATCCAGCGAATCCAGGTTCTTCCCCAGGAAGAGCAAAGGTTTCAGGATCATCCTTCAGGAAGGCAGGAAACCCTGAGGAACTCGGGTCAAGCTGCAAAAATTCCTTTTTCCTTCAAGATTCCCATGCAGGCCTTGGAGGAAGGAGATGCTGCACCCCAAATTTTTGGGTGCTCTGCTGAGGACAAACCACTGTCCCAGCCGTGCCAGAAAATGGGACAAGGATGATTCCAGGCTTGAACCCCACTGGAAAAAGTGGAAATATTCTGCAAATCCCAAATAATTCACTTTTGAAAGCGACCTTTCCCTGGATTTGTCCCACCATAACCACAGATGCACTTTTTTCCCCACTGTCTCTACACGAATCCAGAATTTGGAGGCTCCAGAGAGAGGGAATATCCCAATTTTCCCTTTTTTAAACACCTGCAGGAGTTCAAATCCATCCTCAAAGATCTTTTCCACCAGCACAAGTGAGCAGGTAGAGACTCCACGTCCTTAGCCTGAAACTCAGCTGGTGAAAAGTAGGAAAATTTCCTGGCATTGGAGACCAGCCAAGGGTCTGACCCAAAAAACACAAAATCCCACAAAAATGGTGATTTTTCCTCAAGGAAAGATTCCCGGGGGTTCCTCTGCTGGTTCATGGCTGAGAAATGGATGTGTGTCAATCCAGGATGATTTTTTCCCTCCTTTTTTAAAATTCAATCCCTGAATGAATCTCTCAGGAATTAGGACAAATCCTAATGCTCATCACAAGGCAGCTCTGAATCCTCTGGATCCCAACAGGGAACAATCCCAAGAGAGCCCAAAAATGGAGAGATCTCCTGCCCTGGGTCTGATGTCTTCAGGATGAGGGAAAATTCATTTTCAACACGGAAATTTTATGGGTCATTTATTGGGATGGGCCCAGCCAAAAAGGGTTTTACCTTCAGTATGGGGAAAAATACCCCAAGATACTGAAATATTGTAAAAAATGGGAGAAAAAAAGGAAAAACACCAGAGCATCTTTGATGACACCTGAGCTTTGAGCATCTCAAGGAAAATATTCCTTAAAAAAAAAAAAAAAAAAGAGTAAGAAAGTCTAAATTTTCCAGGGGGAAACAGCTGGAGCTGCTCCAGGGAGGATTAGGTTAGATATAGGGAAAAGATTCCTCATCCAGAGGGTGCTGGGCACTGGAACTTCTTTCCAGGGAATGGTCACATTCCCAAGGCTGCCAGAGCTTCAGGAGTGTTTGGAAAACACTCCCAAGAACAGGATGGGATTGTTGGGATTGTCCTAGGCAGGGAAGGAGTGGGATTCCTGATCTCTGTGCGTCCCTTCCTGCTCAGGATATTCCATGGTTCTAAGGGAATGTTAATCGTACAGTATTCCCAAAATCCCTGGGAAGTTCTTCCAGGCCACTTCCATTGGTTAAACTGGATTTTGGACTCTCAACCCCCATTCCTCCAGGCACAAGAAAACCTTTCCAAACCAAAAAATTCCTGCTCCTCCTCCAGAGGCAAATCCAGCTCCAAGCCCAGAGAGGATCCAGAATGGCTCAGCTGAATTTTTCCAGGACGCTTTGTCCTTGAAGGTCTCCCAGAGTCCAGGGTGGAAATTCCCCAAATCCCATCTGTCCCAGGATTTAAAACTCATCCCCTTTCCACCTCTGGGTGCTTGGTCTTCGCCGCAGCCACCCTGACTGAGGAAATTCCTGCTGTTTACAAGGATTTGGATCCACCTTATCTGCTCTTAATCCCAAGCTTTCCCAGAGCTTCCCAGGCTCTCTCGCCTTCCCTAAGAATTCCAAACTTGTCCTTGGCCGCTTCAGCACAATCCAAAGAGGATTTTCTGCCCAGTCACCATCTCCTGAACTGGCCTGGCCGTGCTTGACCTCTCTGCCAGGATTGCAAAATTACCTCTTCCAACCCCCCACGGAAATTTATGTTTTCCTTGGGATAATCATTAGGAAATGGGTGTTGGATCATGGACAGACCCCACTGGGTGGAAAAATGTTTGGCTGAGTCACGGGAGGCAGGTGAGCAACACCCGAGAAGGAAATTGCTACACAGGCTCTTATTACTATTTATTTTTATTTATTTACATATGTATTTTTATATTTTTATATCTAAAAATTATATATTATTTTATTATATAAAATATATAATATATTTATTTTAAAATACACATATTTATATGTTTTATATATTTTATATTTATCTATATTTTATATGCCTGTTTTTATTATTTATATTAATATTTATTTATTATTACTTTCATTAATTTATAATTTATATTTATTCCTTGGCTACAATTTTTTTTTTTAATTAAGGCCAAATTTTCATCGCGTTTCTTGCCAGGGTCACCAATTTCACCTCAACTTTTGGCCAAAATCGGGTTTATTGAAATAACCCTTGAAGGTCAAAGCACTGGGATTTTCTGGGCTCAATTTTCCAATTAAAAAAAATTTGAAATAATATTTGAATAAATTAAGATCATTTTTTTTCTCATTGCGATCACCCAGAAATGGTTCCTGTCCCATTTTTAAGATAAAATTATATGTGAGAATATTGTTTTTTAAAAATTACAGCTCTTAACTCACTTCCAGCCACCCCCCATTGTTCACATTTGTGAACACCTCCTCCATTTCCCAACTTTTCCAACACAAACCTTTCCAAGGAATATTAGAGAAAATTCCTGAGCCCAAACTGTGCCCAAACCTGTCCCTACATCAGGGACAAGCTGGTGGTCAAGGCTTTTCCAACTAAAACAATTCCATTATTCCATGATTTTGGCTTTCCAAATGTTTTTTTTTTTTTTTTTGAAAGATAATGGAAAGTTTCCCTTGGAATAAAGGGAAATCCTCACACAGCACCACCAAGCTGTGGGAAAAGTGAAAAAGAGGAGTCAAATTTTAATCCAAAATAATTTTTCCCACCTCTTTGTGCAATTCCCTCACCTTTATCCCAGGTAATGCCTCCAGAACTCCAAGCCCAATTAAAGGCACCTCATCAAAGCTTTTCAGACAATCCCCGACGGATTTTAAACTGGGAAAGGCAGGGATTGGGTGATGAAATTCCTGTAAAAAGGAGATTTTAATCCTTACTCGTCACTCCCAGACTCCCCCACTTTTGGATTATTCGACTTTGGTGTCCCGGAGAGCGGCACCCTCAAAGGAACGCAGGAATTTTTATCCCTGGGGGAAAAGCAGGAGCTGATCCCGTGTGTGCCCTGTCAGGATTAAATTCCTGTGAAATCAAATTTCCACCTGGGGCCAAAACAATTTCCCAATGTGCCCCATTCCAGAGGAATCTGTGGAACAAGTTGGGTTTGGAAAACGGATGGCAAAGGCAGCAGCAGCTCCTCAGGGAATTTTCCCTGCCTGGTGGAACAAGCTGGAATTCTTCTCTTGGATCCAGTGGAGCTGTGGCCTCCTGCTCAACACGGGAGTTGTGGGGAATGGGCAAGGAATTCTGATTTAATGGATTTAAACATCGTCCCTTGACCTGGGAATGGTGGAAGGGCTCTGGATCCTGAATGTGGTTGTCCAGATTTGCTGCAGCTGCCAAATCCATGGAATTTTCCAAAGCCAGGTTGGACAGCAGGGCTTGGAGCAACCTGGGACAGTGGGAGGTGTCCCTGAACATGGAATGGGATGGGATATAAGGTCCCTTTCCATCCAAACCATTCCAGGATTCTGGAGCCCATCTGCTCTGGAGCTAGGCTGGGAGAGCTGGGAATGTTCACCTGGAGAAGGGAAAATTCCAGGGAATCCTCAGAGTCCCTGAAAGGGCTCCAGGAGAGCTGGAGAGGGACTGGGGACAAGGCCTGCAGGGACAGGAGCCAGGGAATGGCTCCCACTGGGAAAGGGGAGATTGGGCTGGGATCTTGGCAAGGAATCCCTGGCTGGGCTGGAATTCCCAGATTTGCTGTGGCTGCCCCTGGATCCCTGGGAGTGTCCAAGGCCAGGTTGGACACTGGGGCTTGGATCCACCTGGGACAGTGGGAACTGCCCCTGTCCATGGATGGGGTGGGATTGGCTGATCCTTAAGATCCCTTCCAACTCAACCCATTCCATTATCCCATAAGTCTTGGCATTCCCGGGACTGGAGGCAGGAAGGCCAAGCAAAGAGGAGCTGGAAACGCTCTTGGATTTGTGAGTGGCTCTCCGGACAGGGAAGAAGAGGAGAACATTCCCAGATTTATTTCTGCTGGCACACACAGGATTTACTCCCGCCTGGCTCCCTTTCAGGTGCCATAAATCGAGCCCAGCTATCTTTTCCCAGATTGTCCTCCTGGATTTATCAGGAAGGAGTTTATGGATCAGAGCCTCCTTTCTGCTCCAGTCCCTCCTTCCCAGGAGCTGAAGGACCAGCCTGGGCTCAGGGCTGTGTTTATAAATTTGCGGATGGGTTCCATTAATGGAATCTGATTTATGACCCAAATAAGAGACTCCATCAATTTTCCTCTGGACCTCTCTCCGTGGGACATAAATTATCCTGTTGCTACTGGGTTTGGATTTCTAAGTGGATTTATCGGAGCAGGGACTTTGCTCATTTGTTTTACAGCTCGGCTTGTCTGTGGAATAAATAAAATATCCTTTGGAAGTTTTTCTCCCTTATGGAAAATACCGACTGACATTCCAAGGAGCCACCTCGCTCACTGCTTGGCCAGGACATTTGGGGTTCCTGTCCTAAACTGTCCTGTCTGCAGGACATGGATCACTGGAGAAGACCCATTTAGACCATCTTCAGCCCCAAAATGTGTTGGCTTTGGAAAAATCCAGGCCTGTGGATCTCTTTTTGGAATCCTTTGGCTCCTCCCTGCTCCTGGCACTGGATGGTGTTGCCTCCTCCTGCTGTAGCATCTCCTGGGGTGGATGGGAAGAGAGTCCTCGGCTGGGCTGCTCCAGCAGATCTGTCCCACAAACAATTCCCTGCCTCTCCAACTCCTCAGCTCCAAGGACATCCAAGTTTTCCTTAAAAACCTGCAGCTTCCATGGATAATGCTGTGAGCGACCTCGGAATTGGGTGAGGAGCTTTGCTCGTCCCAGCACAGGAGGGAAACCAGGCATGGTCCTTGCAGAGGGATCACAAAGGTTGGAAAATCTCTCCAGGATTGTCCAGTCCAAGCTGAGCCCGGTTCCCACCTTGGCACTGAGTGCTACATCCAGAAATTCCTTGGACACCTCCAGGGATGGGGACTCCAAACCTCCCTGGGCACTTCCAAGCCCTGACCACCCTTTCCGTGGAGAAATTCCTGCTGATGTCCAGCCTGCCCCTCCCCTGGCAGAGCCTGAGGCCGTTCCCTCCTTTCCTGTTATTCCCTGAGATCAGATCCCAACTCCCACCTGGTTCCAGCCTTTCAGGGAGCTGTGCAGAGGCACAAGGTCCCCCCTGAGCCTCCTTTGCTCCAGGCTGAGCCCCTTCCCAGCTCCCTCAGGGATTCTGCAGCCCCTTCCCAGCTCTGTTCCCTTCCCTGGCCACGCTCCAGCCCCGGGATCTGCTGTTTTTCCAGAGCAGGATCAGTTTGGGACACGGCTGGGACAAAATTGGGAACGAATTGTGAATAAAAAACGAGACAAAATTGGGACAGGTCCCGAATGGAGTGACCCAGAGCCGGACACGGAATTCCAGGTGCGGCCCCAGCAGAGCCAGGCACAGAGGGAAGGGCAGAGCTGCTCCTCCCTCGCTCCTTCCCTGGGGATGTGACACGGGACAACCTCCGGGCCGGTTCCCAGCCCTACCTGTGCACGTGGGGCCGCGGGAGGTGACGCAAGGCCAGGATTATCCAGCTTTTCCCGCTGTCTCCTCCTCCCGCTGTCCATGCCCTGAACTCCTGCCCGGAACACTTTCTTCTGGAGCCTCCCAAAGCCCAGCCAAAGGCTCGCCTGCTTTTTGTTGTTGTTGCTGCTGCTGTTTTCGCCCGGGGCCTGGAGCACAATTCCATGAACCGGGAGCGCAGGCTCCCAGGAATGCGGAGCGTTACGACACCACGCCGCAGAGACCGGGGCTATTTACATAATAGATGAGAAAGCCCGGCCAATTAGCTGACAAAGGCAAGGGCGTGCTCGCGGGGCAATCAGAGTTCACACTAATTAACAGCAAGCCATTAAGAGCTCGCCTCCAAATGCGCGTGGAGGAGGAGCAGGATGAGCGCGGGGGAGAGGGACACGGTGACATTGCCGAGGGCACAGGGACGTGCCCTCCCTTGCCGGGTGTCCAGGGCGGGATGATTCCCGGATCCTGGTTGGGGAATGGGAGCAGCTCCTTTGGGATCGGGGCACTGGAGCAGCAACCCAGCTCTCTGTGTCGCCTTACCCCTCATCAATTCCCACCTGGAATTGATGGAATTCAGGACAATGGGATCAGCTGCTGGGGAGTGGGGAATGGGGGCAGTTCCCTCGGGATCAGGGCACTGGAGCAACAGCCCCGCTCTCTGCGACGTTTATCCCTCACCTGGTCCCACCTGGAAGTCAGGACAATGGGATCAGCTGCTGGGGAATGGGGAACAGGGAAATTCCTTGGGGATGAGAGCACCGGAGCAGAGGCTGTGTCCCCTTATCCCTCACCAATTTCCACCTGGAAATCTAGGACAATGGGATCAGCTGCTGGGGAATGGGGGCAGTTCCTTTGGGATCAGGGCAGTGGAGCAGCAGCCCAGCTCTCTGTGATCTTTTATCCCTCGCTCACTCCCATCTGGAAGTCAGGACAATGGGATTGGCAACTGGGGAATGGGGGCAATTCCTTTAGGATCAGAGCACTGAAGCAGAGGCTCAGCTCTCTGTGACCCCTTATCCTTCACCAATTTCCACCTGGAAATCTGGGACAGTGGGATTGGCAAATGGGGAATGGGGCACTTCCTTTGGGATCAGAGCACTGGAGCAGCAGCCCAGCTCTCTATGACCCCTTATCCTTCACCAATTCCCAACCGGAGATCTGGGACAATGGGATCAGCTGCTGGGAAATGGGGGCAGTTCCTTCGGGATCAGGGCACTGGAGCAGCAGCCCAGCTCTCTGTGATCCCTTATCTTTCACCAGTTCCCACCTGGAAATCTGGGACAATGGGATTGGTAAATGGGGAATGGGGGAAATGGAATGGGGGAAATTCCTTCGGGATGAGACTGCCAGAGCAGAGACTCAGCTGTGTCCCCTTATCCCTAATCACCAATTCCCACCTGGAAGTCAGGGCAATGGGATCAGCTGCTGAGGAATTCACTCTGGATCTTGGTTTGACAAGGAAATGGTTGGAATCACCAGGAATAACCTGGGAATGGGCACCAGCCCTGTGCTCCAAACCAGGCACTGGGATTTTGTACCCTCCCAATCCATGCCCCCATTCCCAGCTCATTCCTGGTGGCTCCAACCGTCTCCTTCCATTCCACACCAAGCTCAGGAGTGAATTCCTGACCAGCTGATCCCATTTTCTGGGAGTGTCAGGTGGGAATGGGTGAAGGACAAGGGGAAGGAGCCAGGAATGGGCACCAGGGACAGGGCCCTGCAGTGCCAGATCCCAGTCTGGAGTATCCAATGGGAACATCACAGCCCAAAATCCAACATGGGAAGGGGTGCATGGACTGCAAGGGTACAGAATTCCAGGGAATCTTTGGATGGGGACCCTCCCTGGAGACACCAGCCCAGGCTGTGGTGGTGTCACTGCACCAAAATTCAGTGACTTTAAGGAACCAAACTTTGGAATTCTGCTGGGGGAAATCTGGGATCAAGCAGGGATCTGAACAGGATAATCATGAGATTACTGCACTGCAATGCAGTGATTTAATATTTGGGATTCTGCTGTTGGGATCTGGGAAATCTGGGATCGAGCAGGGATCTGAACAGGCCAACCATGGGATCACTGCACCATAATTCAGCGACTTAAAGGAACTAAACTTTGGAATTCTGCTGAGGGAAATGTGGGATTGAGCAGGGATCCCAATGGACCAACCATGGGATCAGCAGGGAGTCTGGGGTGGAATAAATAATTCCAGAGCAAATTCCCAACAGTGAGGGAGGAAAATTCCTCAATGTTTTCTTTGGATTGCCTTTGGATCCAAATTCCCTCCAGAATTCCAGTGGCTGCTCCGACCACGCTCGGGGTGAAAGGGCAGCTCCTGCTCAACGCGGCCTCAGTCACCGCCTAATTAAGTTAATTTGTTAATTGCCAGCATTAGTCAGGGCAGGAGCGCCACCTGCCGAAGCCGCCGGCCCCTCCCCTCGCTCCAGGTTCCCAACAAATCCCGAAGGGCTTCGGCAGGAGGGGGATGCACCTGGAGTTCTCCAGGTCTCCATCCTCTGGGAATGTCATTGGCCTTGGCACCGGGATGAGCTGCATCCCAAAATTCCCCCTGGGATTGTGGAAGGTGTCCCTGTCCTTGGAATGAGATGATCCAGCCAAGGCACCCTCTCCCAACCCTGACATTTCCTCCAGAATTCCCAGATTTAGCTCCTATTTCTCTTCCAGATTTGGAGCTTGAAAAAATTAATTTCATTTCAGATTTCTTCCTGTTCCAATCAGAATTTTCCCCCTCTTCTTCTGATGTTTTTTCCTCCTTTTCCTTCTTTTCCAAAACCTGAGGTTTTTCACGCCACCCCCTGAACCCAGCAGTTGGGATCTTATGGAAAGGACATGGAAAATTGTAAATTCCCAATAAAACCATCAAAGTTGGCAGTGCTGGGGGTTCCTCCTTTTGTTCCACTCCATAGGATGAGGGGATTGGTGGGATCCAGCTGCTGGCTGGGGTTGGGACAGATCCTTAAAAAGACTCAAAATTCCCAGGATTTGGGGTCCCCCTAAACACAGACACCTCAGAGCTATCAACATTATCATTCCCCCTGGCTGCTTTTTTAGGGTTTTTTGTAGGATTTCCCCACCCTTCACCAGGTAGAACAAATCCGCTCTGGAGCTCCTGATCCATCCCCTTTCCAAAGGAAAAACCAATCCCAGAATGGCCATTTTCCCAGGACATGCCCTTCCTTGAGCCACCCGGCCTCGGAATTTCATCGCCGTAGAGTCCTTTAAAAATCCGGGATTTGAGGCGGTGTCAGCCCCTTCTGGGGCCTCCTGTCCTGCACAGATCACCCTCATTAGCGAGGGAAAGTGGGATAAACGGAACAGGCTGCGCTCCTGGCGCCATTCCCAACGCTTCCTCTTGGAAGTCCCCGCGATTCCGACCGATCCTTCCAAGCCGCCTGGTTGGTGACCGCTGCGGATTCGGGAAAGGCCATGGATGCTGCATCACCCCTGGGGTGTTTTCCATGAGGAATTCCTGCTTTTTTGGGAGCTTCAGGGTGGCTGTTTGAACGTCAACCCCAGAATTCCCTCCAAGTTTGTCCATGGAGGACGAGGTGTTTTCCTGAGGTGTTTTCCATAAGGACATCCTGCTTTTTTGGGAGCTTCAGGGAGGCTGTTACAACACGAGCCCCAGAATTCCCTTCAAGTTTGTCCTTGAAGGAAGAGGCTCTGGGAACATCTGGAGCAAAGCTTGGGAGCTGCCTGATCTCCACTGGGAATGTGGAAGGAATCGGGAATTGTTTGGAGCTGTGGCTGTAAACAGATGTTGCTTTAAGGGACCCTGGGCAGCTCATCCTTCCAGGAATGAAGGAAAACAAGGATTCATCCCAAAATCAGCGCTTTCCGTGGGAGTCAGACTTTCTAAGGGAGATAATGACCCCAAACCTGCCATTTTTAGCACCAAAATCTGGTTTGTGTTTAAATAACAGGGGCGGGAAAGATCTGGGAGGAGCTGGAGTCATTTATTTGCTGCTTTTCCCGGTAAAAACATGGATTGGGGATGACAAAGCCTGATGGATGCTCGCTGGGCATCTGAACAATGAGAGAACATCCAGAGGGGAGTTGGAGGCAAATCCTGGGTTTATTCCTAAATTTTTCTTGTGGGGACAGGAAAAAACAACCCCGATCTGTCCAGAAGACAGAGCGTTCCTCCTCCTCCTCCTTCCCAAACCACAGGACCTCAGGGAAAGATTAAACTTCCTTAATGGATCCTTTTCCACAGCCTTCGCCTTTTCAACTTGGAAAAAACACGTTCGGGGTGAAATTCCCGGGTTTTCCAAGGGTTTCCAGTGGTGGGGATGGAAGCAGGGCAGCCACTTCTCCTTGGGGATGGGACAGAACGGCTTGGGGGGCTGGAAGTGCTCAGGAATCCTGGGAATTGTCCCCATGGAGGGAGGTGGAGGTGGGATTTCAGAGGATTCCTGGCATGGATGACCCTGGAGAAGTCCCCAAGGCCACCATGATCCCATTTGGAGCTCCACCAGCAGGTCCTTCAGTCTGGGATGATTTTGGAAACCTGGGATGCAATTCCCAGCATTCCTCTGCTCCCTGCAGGATCCTGGGGCAATCCCTGTTTTTCTCAGTTGTGAATGGGCTGTAAATTACCGTAAATGTGGATAAAATATTCCCGTGGTTTCATTCCTGCCCTGGAGGGGCCGGTGCTGGTTTTCCAGAGCGGGAACGGTTTGGGACACGGCTGGGACAAAATTGGGAACAAATTGTGAAAAAAATTGGGACAAAATTGAGACGAATTTGGGACAAATTTTATCCTTCATGGCACAGAGTCTGTGACTGTTTAGTGCAGCTGGGTCTAAAATCAGGGAACTGTGAGCTGGGAATTTTGTTTTATAGGGAAAAAAGGGAGAAAGAATGAGGAGAGGGAAAAAAACCAAACAAGGGAAAACCTCACTGAGTCCCTCATTGGAAAAAGAAATAAAAAGTGAGAAAGGGGGAAAGAAAAGGGGGAAAGAGAAAAGCAGGGAAAAAAGGGGAAGAAGAGAGGGAAAAAGAAAAAGAAGGAAAAAGAAAAAAAGGGAAATGGGAAAAATAGGTAAAATAAGGAAGGAGAAAAAAGGTAAAAGGGGGAAGAAGAAGGGGAAAAGGGAAAAAATAAAAAAGGGGGCAAGGGGAAAAAGGGGGGCTAAGGGGAGGGGAAAAGGAGAAAAATTGAAAAGGAGGGGAAAAGGGGGAAGGAGAAAAAAGAGAAAAGGAAAAAAGGATAAAAAAGGTTTAAATATGGGAAAAAGGAGATAAAAGAGGGAAAGGGAAAAGAAAAAAAAAGAGAAAGGGGAAAATGAAAAAAGGAGAAAAAAGAGATAAGGGAAGAAGAAGAAAAAGCAGAAAAAAAGTAAAAGGGAAGAAAGAGAAAAAGGGGGATAAGGAGAAGAAGGAAAAAACGGGAGGAAAGGGAGAAAAAGGGGGAAATGAGGGGAAAAAAGGGAGGAAAAAAGCAAAAGAGGGGAGATAAGATGGGCAAAAGGGGAAAAAAAAAGAAAAAAAAAGGGGAAAAGCCGCATTTTTGTGCCCGCAGCACACGGAGCGCTCCCTCCCATGGCTGCCCCCCGTGCCGGGGTCGGAAGGAGCCGGCCGTGATTCATGGCTCGGGCCGCGGCGGTGGCGGGGAGGATCCGCTGCGAGCCCCGGCAGCGCTGGGAAGGAGCTGGGAGCTGAGGTAACGTCTGGGAGCTCCGGGCAGCTCCTCAATCTCCGCTCTCCGGGAAAGACAGGCGCTCCCTGGGGATGCCGCGGGCTCCGCTCCCGCTCCTCTGCCGGGCACGCTCGGGATGCGCCCTCTGCTCCCTCCCGGCTCTCCGAGCATCCTCCGGCATTCCCGGTCTTTCGCCTCCTTCGGCAGTCGGGATAATCCAGGCACACAATGGGGGCTCTGTCCGAGCCCGGGCTAAACCTTTGCTGGAGAGAGGGGTTGGTTCCAGGCATCCCGAGGGGAGAGTGGGATTTTGGGAAGGGGCTGCAGGGGAAGGGAAGAGGAGAGTTAAAGAGTTTGTGCGGCCTCAGCAAAAATCCTGAGGATCTTCCTCCTCATCCCTGGATCCCGGGAAGTGTCCAAGGAAGGGTTGGACGGGATTTGGAACAACCTGGGATAGGGAAAGGTGCCCATGGATGGGATAGAATGGGATGGGATTTAGGGTCACTCCCAAACTAAACCATTCCAGGATTCTTCAGCTCTGGAGCCAGGCTGGGAGAGCTGGGAATGTTCTCTTGGAGAAGTGAAAAATCTAGGGAATCCTCAGAGTCCCTGAAGGGGCTCCAGGAGAGCTGGAGAGGGACTGGGGACAAGGCCTGCAGGGACAGGAG
>JAXCLO010000208.1:70173451-70187294 GCA_035583995.1 Arremon aurantiirostris | reverse complement strand
GGATCCCTGGCAGTGCCCAAGGCCAGGTTGGATCCACCTGGGACAGTGGGAGGTGTCCCTGCCCATGGATGGGGTGGAACAGGATCATCTTTAAACTCTTTCCAGCCCAAAGCATTCCATGAAAAACATGGAAAAGTCTGAACTGTTGAAAACCAGAGATCCCAGTTCAGGCCCTGCTCTGCAGCTCCCATTCCCAAACATCGGTTGAAGGGATCCCAATCTCCTGGATATGGAGAGGTTGGGCTGATCCTGGCTGAGCTCCTCAGGTCCCATCTCCCCCACGGAGCTGAATCTGAATTGGGACACGGAAATGGGGCCAAAACTTTGGGATGCAGGGAGAGCAGGATAAGGAATGTGGAATATCCTCAGAGCAAGTTCAGTTTGGGAGGATTTGCAGAGTGTAGGAAAAAAATGTGACCACAGAGGGCAGAAAAATGGGAAGGAGGATTTTGGGAATGGGGCTGGCAGGATACTGGGATAAGGAGAATAGGGAGGAAGCCCCGGTTTTGGGGTGGGATTTGTGGCTGATGGGACTCAGAACTCCCACTGGAGGTTGAGGGATGTGGATAAAAGAAGTTTTGGGATTTGATAGCCTGGAAAAAAAGAGGAATTCTGAGCACATCATGGATTTTCCTGCTGTCTCCTTGGGACAATCCTGGTGGAAGTTTTGGGCAGAGGATGGAGCCAAACCAGGGAAAATTAATGGGAATTACCTGTGGAACAGCCTGGGATGGTGGTTAAAAAAATGGAAAAAAAAATTTTTTCATGTTTTTTTCCCCATTTTTTATGGGAAAGGCAGAATATCCTTGTGTATAAGAACGAAACCGGATGCATGGAAGAGGGATGCTGGAATTCCACACAAAACACCTTGAACAAACCAAATTCCCAAGAATTCTTCTTTTCTGGGGAGGGCTTAATTTGATTTTGCACAAATCCATCACACCTCGCCCCCTTCCATTCCCCAGGAATGTTGGGCTGGGGAAGATGGAGCGCTCCCGGGGGAATTTTTCCAGGGAGATTATTTTAACAAGCACTTTTGTAGCCGGAAATCAGGGAATTTAACCTAACAAGGAACTACCGGGCCGGGGGGACGAATAAATCTCCTTCCCACCTCTTAATTTTCCAGCCTACGGAAAAGCGGCGTTGGAGTCCAAAGGAGAGGTGACCCCCAAGGCCATCCCTCATTTTGACACATCCATGCCTTGTCCCCTGCCTGAACCCTGTCCCGAAATCCAGGGAAAAATCCAGGAAACGGCTCCTTTTGTGCCCGGATCCCAGCCCTGTGTGGCGGGAATGAGCTGTGCCTCCAACCAAACTCCAGGTTTTTCAGGGAAAAAGGGAATTTTTGGAGGTTCTCACCCCAAACAGGGATGTTTTCCACGTTTTCCACTGAACTCCAGGTTTTTCAGAGAAAAGGGGAAATTTTGGAGGTTCTCAGCCCAAATAGTGATGTTTTCCTCGTGTGGTGTGGGTTTTTTTTCCTTGAAGCGCTCAGGGCTTGGATCCAGTCAAATTCCATGCTGGAATTGTTGGGATTTTTCTTTTTACAAGAAAAGAGCAAGGTGGGAATGCTTCCACTTTGAGAAAATTTGGAAGGAATTTCTCAACTGGGAGAAAAAGGAGAAGGGAAAATGACCCTCAAAAATCCAATTGCACCCCTGGCTGGATATGGATAACAATTGAATTTTTGGGATTTTTCCTTTTCCAAGGAAAGAGCAAGCTGGGAATGCTTCCACTTTGGGAGAATTGGGAAGGAATTTCTCAAGCAGGAGACAAAAGAAAGGGGAAAATGCCCCTCAAAAATCCAACTGTGTGGATAACACTGGAATTTTGGGGATTTTTCCTTCTCCAAGGAATGAGGAAGCCAGGAATACTTCTACTTTGGGAGGATTGGGAAGGAATTACTCAAGTGGGAGAAAAAGGAAAGGGGAAAATGCCCCTCAAAATTCCAAATCCACACCAGGCTGGACCTGGATAACAATGAAGGTTCTGGGATTTCTCCTTTTCCAAGGAAAGAGCAAGGTGGAAATGCTTCTACTTTGGGAAGATTTGGAAAGAATTTTTCAACTGGGAGAAAAAGGAGAGGGAAAAATGCCCCTCAAAAATCCAACTACATGGATAACACTGGAATTTGGGGGATTTTTTCCTTTTTCAAGGAAAGAGGAAGACAGGGATATTTCCACCTTGGAAATATTTGGAAGGAATTTCTCAACTGGGAGAAAAAGGAGAGGGAAAAATGCCCCTCAAAAATCTGGCTGCATGGATAGCACTGGAATTTTTGGGATTTTTCCTTTTCCAAGGAAAGAGGAAGCTGGGAATGCTTCTACTTTGGGATGATTGGGAAGGAATTTCTCAAGCGGGAGACAAAGAGGAGGGCAAAATGCTCCTCAAAAATCCAACTGCATCCCAGGCTGGCAGCGGATAAGGCCGGAATTCCAACTTTCATCTTGGAGCGGTAAGGAAAAGAAAGCAGAGCTTTCCACAGGAGTTAAAAATAAAGCCCAGAGCCCGGATAGAGCCAATGGGATGAAGGAGCCGGGAATGGGATGGATTAACCCCCACTTGAGGCATCTCCCTGCTGTTATCTGTGGATTCCAGGTGGGATTCCAGGCCGTGATTCCAATGGCAAGAGGAGGATTTAATTCCACTTGTCCCGTCTGGAGCCATCCCATGGGAAGATGGGAAGCAGGAGAAGGAATTCTGGATGCCATTCCCAATTTATCTCTATTATTCCAGAAATCAAAGGAGCAGCGAGATTGTTCATCTCGGAATTCCAGGGAAGGAAATTTTGGGGTAAAACCTCTGATCCCTGAGATTTTTCCATGATTTTCACCAGTTTGAGGTCAGGGCTGTGTTTTTGGGAGGATTTTGGAGCTCCTTGGAAGTTGGAAGTGCTCAGTTCCCTCATCCAGGGGAATTTCATTCCCTCAGGTCCAAATTATCCCTTTTGTTGTTCCAAAGGTTTGGAATTCCATGGAGAAAATATCCATGGGATATTTTCCCCCTTTGGAGGGAAATTACTCCCTAGAACTTCACCTGGATCCTTTTGGGAAAAGCTTGGAATGTGCCTGGAATTCTTCCATTAAATCTGTTCCCTTTTCCCGAAGATGAATAAATAAGGAATAAACATTGGGATGAAATGGCTTTGTTTTAACAAAAATGTCCCGGTTTTTGTAATTATCCCCCAATTTCTGGGATTTCGTTCCTTTAAAAATTCCTTTTTGTTGTTTTTTTTTTTTGGGAAAGCTTTATCCTTCTCCCTGTTTTAATAAATGAGAGCCAAGTTTTCAATCAGGAAAATCCTTTGGAAGGAAGGAGGAATTCCCAACACGGAATTCCAAAGTGGAGGTGGAAAAGCTGTTCCTCATCCGAGAGCCCCAAAAAGGATTTCTCCCATTCCTCGAATGAGATTTTCCTTCATTCCTGAATTTCTTCACTCCCGTTAAACCCCTGAAGAGCTGAGAAACCTTGGAAAAATGGCCTAAGTGAACTTTGGGATGAGCACCTGGCCTGCTTGGGAAAAAATTCCATATTTTTCCAGTTGAGATTACAGAAATCACCTTGGTTTCCCTGAAAATATTCCCTTGGGATTGAGTTTGGTTGTGTCTTGTGTCCAAGAAAAAGTTGTCTCTTTTCCAGCTTTTTCCGGCTTTTCCCGGCTTTTCCAGCTTTTCCTTCGCTCCATGATGTTTTTGTCTCCAGGATGGAGCTGGAACCTGTGGCTGTTTGGGATCCATCCGGGAAATCCTGTGGAATGTTCCTGGAAAGACCGGTCAGTTTTTAGGGGGAAGAGGAGGTGGGAAAACCAGGAATTAAAGGGACACCAAACCCTCTGTGCTGATCCAAAGGAAAGATCTGGTTCCATGATTCCAGAATTATGGAATTGTTAATTGTTATGAAAAAACCCTCTGGGATTGAGTTCAGGGCCACTGATCCATGTCCCCAGTGTTTCACATGGATTAAATTCCCTCTGGGAATGAGGACTCCATCTCTGCCCTGGGATCATTTTCCAATGATTAACAGTATTTTCCATGAAAAAATGAAATAATATTCCCAAATTTTCCATGAAGAAATATTCCTGAATATCCAAGCTAAAACTGTCCTGGCTGGAATATTCCCACTTTTTGGGACTGTCCTGCTGGAATAAAATGACGGCACGGCCAAGGTGCTGAAGTTCAGCTTCCAGCTGGAATTAAATAAGGAATTGAGGGTGGGATTTCCTCCATTCCCATTTTTCCTGCCCTTTTCAGGAACAGCGATCCAGGAAAAGAAGCAGAGCTGTTTTATCTCCTTCTCTTTGCATGGAATTTCGTAGGAAAAGTGGGATGAGGACCGGCACGGGACATGGAGATTTGTGTGTCTCCAGCAGGGATTTCTCCATCTCTGGAACGTGCCATTCCCAAAAATCCAGCAGGGCATTTTTATACAAAAAAATCCACATTTTTTGGTCTTCCTTGCACTCAACATCCAGCCAAAAACGATGGAGTGTTTCCTGCTTCCCAACAAAAAGTTCACTCCAAATCTTCCCTTCCCATCATTCTCCAGCTGCTTCTCCCGCCAATTTCCATGGCTTCCTTTCCACATCCATTCCCTGACATCCTGTTTGTTGCTTTTGGCTCCCGGGCCGGGATTTGTTGGGAATTACAATGGAGTCTCTGTTCCCGGGGTGGTTGTGGAGTTGCCTTCAAAGAATTCCAAGAGCCGTTGGAATCCGTTCATCCCTCTTTTTTTAAAATTTCAAATGTAAATAAATTCAAAGGAAAATAATTATTCCCAGGATTTATTTGACAGTCAGGATTTCCTGACACTCAGCAAGGCTGGAGCTTTTTTTCTTGGATATGGATGGATATTGATGGAAAAATTGGCTCCAGGCATCCCCCATGGAGGAAATTCCCACTGGAAAATGCTCCAAACCTGTCCCTGTAACCTGGAAATATCTCTTGCCATGAAAAGGCTCCTCAACCTTAGGAATCCTGTTTTCCTTAAAAAAAATTCCCTGAAATGTTTCTATCTCTCCCATCCAGAACCCACCATTATTCCTGGATGAATCCTATGGAATTCCCAGATCCTTTTGGGCTCATTTTGGGTTTTGAGCGGGTTGGACCCAACGCAGAAGGAATGACAAATTTCCGCCACCTTGGAATATTGGGAAGGTTTCATTTTTATTTTGGAATCATGGCATTATTTCGGAAAAGAGGCTCCGGGACCATCACGCCCAAAGGTCAACCCACCAAATCCTGTCCCCAAGCAGAACCAAGATTTCCAGGGATCCAAGATTCCCACAGTTTCCTGGGCAGCCTTTTCCATGGCTTTCCTTTTCCTTTTGGTGAAGAAGAATTCCCAAAAATCCAACCTTTTCCATGGCTTTCCAACCCTCTTGGTGAAGAAATATTCCTGAAAAATCCAACCTTAATTTCCCCTGGTGCCACTTGAGGCCATTTCCCATCATCCTGTCCCTTGTTCCCTGGGAATTCTTGGATTTGTGTTTTTCCCAGGAATTCAGCAGCCAGGATCAGCCTGGTGTCCTGGAGATCTTCATGGAATTTATGAGGAATTGTTCCCAAGGCAGAACTGGAGAGCTTGGATGGGACCTCTGCCTGGTTTTCTGCTGGAAGAAGGTCTGGAATGCGGCTTTGGAGGTGGAGATGGTCAAAAAACAGGAAAAACCTCAGGAAAGATCTCTTTTACCATCTAGGAATTGAGAGAGTGTCCCAAATCCCACTCACCTGGAAAAGCAGAACCTGGAGCTCAAATCTGTGGATTTATATTCCAGCCCTGGAAGAGGTTTCCCAGAGAATTTGTGGATTCCTCATCCCTGGAAGTGTCCAAGGCCAGGTTGGAGCCGCCTGGGATAGTGGGAGGTGTCCCCATGGATGAGGGATGGGCTTTGAGGTCATCCCATGATCCTGGAAAACATTCCACCTGCTTTTTATGGGAATTTTCCATTAAAAGAGCTCCAAAAAAAATGGGAATTTGGTTGGGAGATGGCAGAGAGGGGCTGGGACAGACTAGAAGGACGAATGAGGAGAGAGGGTAAGGGAGAGGAAAGGTCTTGTCCAGGGAAAACTGCTCAAAAATTTGGGATAACTGGTCAAAAGTGGGATAACTGCTCAAAAATTTGGGATAACTGCTCAATAATTTGGGATCACTTGCCTCTCAGGATGAGATGCTTTCAGGTGAAAATATTTCACTGAGGTGAAAATCCCATTCCACCTTTTTCTTTCCTCAAAAATTCACCTTTCAGAGATTCCTTATCCTCTAATTCCAAGTGGGAATGGCCCAGATCCCACAAAAAAAAAAATTAAAAGAAAAGGATTTTTTTGCTGCTCCTGCAACTTCCACTTGGCCAAGGGAATTTCAGGCTGGGACTGGGATGGAATCCTGGAATTCTGGAACGGGTTGGGATGAGAGGGATCTTCAGGATCATCCATTCATGGGCCAGGACATCTTCCACCATCCCAGGTTTTTCCAAGCCCTTTCCAGAGCCTGGGAATGGGATGTGTGTGACTCTGCTAAACTGGGAATTCCCTGCCCGGTTTTAATTGGATTAAGCAGAGGAGAATTCCCAGAAATTCCCTCAACAGCAAATGTAATAAACATTTGTTTTCTCCCTATCCGTGGATTTAGCAAAGGAAAATTTTGGTGGCATCCCAACCCCTCCCCAGCTTCCAACAATTCCAAATTCCAATTTAAATTCCTGAAATTCCAATTTAATTTCTTTTTTTAGGCATAACAAGCTTATCCCTTTGGAATGTTTTTATCCCTACTTGGAGCAAGACCAATCCTATGCCGAGCCATCCCCAGTCAGGCTGGATAACACCAGGAGACAGGAAAGACCTGGGGAAGATGTCACATTCCCAAAGAAAATCCCTGGGAAGGAGCCAATCCCGTTTTTTCTCATTGGAGTCGAAGGGACAGCAGGGACACCCAAGCGCCAGGAGAATTTTGGGATCTGTTGTGATGCCAACATTCCCTCTGGAAGTGAGCAGAAATCAGCATTCCCTAAAAATCCAAGTGTTTTCCTGACTGGGATCAGCTCCAGATTGAAGCACTTTTAGAAGTTTTCCCTTCAGGACAAAATTTCCGCTTTTTTGGATGTTGTGGAATCTTTTTGGACTTTAACTATTTGGATTTCAGGGAGAGGAAAAATTCCCATGTTTTCCATAAATTTAATGTAATTCTGGAATTTTTTTTTTTTTCCTTTTAGTAGATGCCACATTTTTACCTGAGAACCCACCAAAATCCCAGGATTCGAGGTGGAGATTAAAAGAAGGAATCAAAGATTTGAGGAATAAAGAGACCCGAGAAGGAGGAAAAATTCCACCTCCCTCCCCATACCTTTGTTTTCCGAAGTTTTTCTGTTTTCTGCAAATCTGAAGGGAAAAAAAATCTGCCAAAAAAATTGGGCAAGGAGCAGGTGACAAAGAGCTCTGTCACCAGGAAGAGCCTGCGGTGATCCAGGGCCCTTCCAAAGGAATCAGTGTCATTCCAGCTCCTCTCTCCACGGATTTCTTGGAGCTTTGTTCTTTAGAAATGTCACCGGAGCTGCCCAGGGTTGATTTTTCTGGGAAAGGTCACCCTGGTGCTCCATCAAAAAGCACCTTTTTCCTTTTATTCTGGAAAAAAAAGTGGAAATCTTGAGTTGTCCTGACTGGAAAAAGAAATTGTTGGTGGTTTAGAACAATTGTTTGGGAATTTTCACCCTTTGGAGAGGAGTCTTCCAGGTTGCCAGGCTGGGATGAGCTCATGCCTTCACTTGTCCGACTAGACAAAATTCCTTTGGATCCTAAAATGTTGGGAATGAGCTCTGGGAAAGTGCTGATCCCTGGGAAACTGCTCCAAGCCTTTTTTTGCCCAATCCCAAACCATGGGAAGAGAAAGGGAAACTTTCCTTTCCCAGAGCATCCAGCAGCTCTGGGAATGTTCCATCCCTCCTTCCAAATGAGCCTTTAGACTTGGATTTGGGATTGCACAAACATATGGAAAAGCAGGAAAATCCATGGCTGGCACAAAAAAGGAATTTGTGAAAGGATGATCCTGAATTTGCTCCAGGAGAAATCCAGGTTGGAATGTGATTTTCCCAAGGAAGCTGCCAGGCACAGGAATTTTTGGTTCAAAGTGGAACCAGAAGAATCTGGAAATTTTCCTACAATTTTGGCAGCTCAGGGGATTCTCTCAGTGTCACCAATTAGTTCATCAAACCCCTCCCAAAAAATTAAAAAGCATTGGAAAAAGTCAGAACTCCTAAATTCCTAATTCCTAATTCTGTTTTTCCCTCAAAATTCCACTTGATTTGGAATTTTCTTCCCATTTGAATTTGAAAAATTTCAAATCCATCCAAATTCCACAATTCAGATGCAGAATAAAACTTTTTTTTATCCATTTTGGTTCTCCAAAAATAAAAAACAAAACCAAGCTGTGGCTCAGGAATTCCATAATGAATTCCTGATTTGTCCGGAATTTCCAGTAAAAATCTGTTGCTCTCAGGTCAAATCCAGATTGTGAAGGATTCCAGAGGTCAAATATTTGTCCAAGCCATGACTTCAAAAAACAGGGAGCAGATTTTTCCTAAATAAACCAACCACAGGAATTACTGGGATCAAGTTTCCTCCAAAGTGTCCAAACTTCTTTGTCCAAATTTCATCCAAAAAAGCCACCGCCATCCAAAAAAAAAAAAAGAGAAAAAAAAGGAAAAGGAAAACACCGGAGCAGAAGGAAAATTGTTCAGTGAATCCCAAACTTTGGGGCCTTTTTCCAAGGACAGTTTTCCAAGGACAAGGTTCAGCCACAGGAATAATGGGATGACATTCCCTGGCCTGTGCTGGGCAGGAATTCAGACTCCAAAATAAAAAAAAGGGAATTGTTACACTCTGGTTTTAAACCAAAAATATTGGGATGCCTTTGGAAGTTCTCCTGCCAAGGCTGGGTTTAATCGGAAAAGTCCTTTACAGAAAAATCCTCTCCAGAAAAATCTTCTCCAGAATTCAAAGGTTAATAAATCAGCTGGACAACTGGAATTCAGGCTAAGTTGGGAATTTTCCAAACAGCCTGGAATATTCTGCAGTGGGAATTCAGACCCTGCTGTGGTGGAATTGACCCATCCCGTTCTGTCTTCATTCCCTTCTCCTCCTTGCTCCAGGAAATCCTGGGATGGATCATTCCCTGCCTCCGTGCTGGGATCAGCAGCCAGGCAGGAATTGTTGATGGAAAAGTGGGGAGAACATTCCCAGCTCCCAAATCCAGAGGCTGCAGAGCTCCAGGGACTTTGGGATCAGATTCCTTGGGTGGATCCCAACCAGAGGAGCCATCCTGGGTTTTCCAGACCCTTCTTGCTCCTCCGTCAGATTCCTGAAGGATCATCCATGAGAATCCAATGCACCTGAAGGATGAGGTCTGGGAAACTTTTATTCCAGAGGTTGTGGAAGGGGTTTTTGCCTCTTATTGGCTTTTTTATCTTTAATTAATTGGGGTTTTGTCTTTAATTAATTTGGGTTTTGTCTTTAATTAATTGAGATTTTGTCTTTAATTAATTGGGGTTCTTGTCTTAAATTATTTGGGGTTTTTATATTAATTAATTGGGGGTTTTATCTTTAATTAATTGTCTTTTTTTCTTGATTGATTGGTTTTTTGGTCTTTAATTAATTGGGTGTTTTGTCTTTAATTATTGGCTTTTTTTTTTTTAATTAATCCTTTTTCATTGTGCCTTAAACACCTGAGGTGGGGCTCAATCCCAACTGAGGAAATGAGGGAATTAATCCAATTTATTCACCTCTAATTAATCCAAATTTTCCTCAGGAAAAGTGGGAGAAGCCCTTTCTCCCCCTCATTAATCACAGTGCCCATTCCACAAATTCCCTGAAATCTTCCCAGGAGCTGAAAAAAAAACAGATGGAAACCCCCAAAAATTATTAAATACAAGAATTTTTTTTCCTAGTTTGTTGGGATTTTTAATCCCAAAAAATCTCAAAGCAAAGGAGAGAATTCCCAGCAAAACCCAGCTCCTGATTGTAGGATCTGGCTCTTGGTTCCTTCTGTTCTCTTGGAATTCTTTGGAGCTCCTGGCAGAAGAGGAATGTTCCAGATCCTGACATTCCAGCCACACTTCCAGGAATTAAATCTGCCTTGGGAGAAATCCTTTTAGGATGCTCCATTCCAGGATGAAAGGGATAAAGTGTGGGATTAAAATTAATAATCAAATTATTATAAGTAATAGTTAATTATGCAATGGATTGAACATTAGATAATCCAAATTATCTGTCCTATTTCCGGGGAAAAACTGGAAAAAACTTGGGCACCACATTCAGCCAGGATGAGAAATAGGGTTTCAGCAGAATTCTCTCATTCCCTCGTTTTCAGATTCAGGAATTTTTAGGGACTTCTCCAGTTTCCTTGAACCAGGCCTCTCTGAGGGCCAAGAACTCCAGGAAAAAAGGGACAGGAAAATTCCCTCGTGCGTTTCCTGATGGAATTAAATGGTTCATTTCCAGAGGATTTGTCATTCACAATCCTTTTTGGTGGGAATGATCCTTTGATCCCTGAGCAGGATTTGGGATTGGACAGGGAAGGGAGGGAAGGATTTACAGTTGTGGCTTCTTTCCCCGTAAAGTTATTTATGGGAGATGCTTGGCTCATCCCATAAAAATCGTGCAGACCCAGCTCAGAGCTGAGGTGGCAGAGCCAGGTTCACACTTTGGAATCTGGAGCCAAAAATCCATGAATCCATATGGAATCTGTCCATTTCCTGTGGCATGATGTGGCTCCCAGGAAAGGGATCACTGCCAGCAAAATCCTCCAACAATCCCAAAAAACATGGAAAAATCCTGACAAAACTGATGCTGATCTGGAGAGGAAGGTCTGGTTTTCCCAATTAACCTGTGCTTCCCAGAAAACCCAGGGATCATCACCTGCGAATCCTGGGATGAAGGATGTCGTGGTTGTGGCTGGGATTGCAGATGGATCTGCTGGGAGCCATGGAATTGTCACCAGGATTGAAATTTGGCACTGGGATTCCTGGGAAGAACTCCAGATGTTCCTGAGCCAGGGGCTGGAGATCTCCTTTATTCCATTTGCTGATGGATCTGAAAATTCCAATTGCAGCTGGAGCTGGGATTAAAGGTCTGGCTTTGACAGGAGAACCTGGATCCCTACAATTCCCTGTGAATCCCCAGGGGAGGACACAGGGACAGGGGTCCCTCCAGCCTGCCCAAGGATATTCCCTACAGATTCTCCCTGGGTTACTCCAACCACACCAATTTGGAATTGTCACCAGGATTGAAATTTGACACTGGGATTGTCCCCGCTCCTGTTCCTGGGAAGAACTCCAGATATTTCTGAGCCAGAGGCTGGAGATCTCCTTTATTCCGTTTGCTGATGGATCTGATAATTCCAATTGCAGTTGGAGCTGGGATTAAAGGCCTGGCTTTGACAGGAGAACCTGGATCCCTACAATTCCCTGGGAATCCCCAGGGGAGGACACAGGGACAGGGGTCCCTCCAGCCTGCCCAAGGATATTCCCTAAGGATTCTCCCTGGATAACTCCAGCCACACTGATTCCACCAGAGGATTTCCAGAGGGTTGAAAACAAAGGAAAATTTATATCCAAAGGCCTGGAGGTGGCGGAGGGAGCCGACAGTGTGGAGACTTAATTGCAATTAACCCCGGCTTCAGCACTCAGCTCATGGATTGCCGGAAAATTATTGTTCCCGAGGGTTTCCATTGGGAAATATTGTTGGGAAATCCAATCCAAGAGTCTGGGATGGAAAACTCCGGCTCTGCATCCCCCTCCAGCACGGCTCCGTGGCTGAATTCCACAATTTCTGTTCTGAGTGGGGTTGAATTTATCGGGGAAAACAGCCCCAGAAGGCTTTCCTGTCTTCCCATTAAATTCCAGCCTCTCCCAGTCTCCTGGCTTCCTGACAGCATGGATCTGCACAGGAACAATCCCAGGTGGCTCTTCTTGCCCTGTTAGGGAATCCTCAAATGGTTTGGATTGAAGGGACCTTAAGGATGATCCCATTCCACCCCATCCAGGGGCAGGGACACATCCCACTGTCCTAGGTGAATCCAACCTGGCCTTGGGCACTCCCAGGGATCCAGGGGCAGCCACAGCAAATCTGGGAATTCCAGCCCAGTCCCTGCCCACCCTCCCAGCCAGCAATTCCTTGCCAAGATCCCAGCCCAATCTCCCCTTTCCCAGTGGGAGCCATTCCCTGCCTCCTGTCCCTGCAAGCCTTGTCCCCAGTCCCTCTCCAGCTCTCCTGGAGTCCCTTCAGGGACTCTGAGGATTCCCTGGGATTTTTCCCTTCTCCAGGTGAACATTCCCAGCTCTCCCAGCCTTTCTCCCAGCAAAGCTGGTCCATCCCTCTGATCATCCTGCTCCTAAAAGAAAAACCCGGAGCTGTCCCTGGACACCCAGTCTGAATCCTGATCTTTGCTCCTGAAATATCCATGAGGAGCCCTGGGAAAAACTGGGCTCTGGAAAAGGCTTTGTGGGAGCACTGATGGAGCTTGGGGTGGATTTGGGATGTTCACATTCCTGCATGGAAGAAAAAATCCCAAACGAAGACCCCCTCCAAAAATCCCAAATCCCAACATAAAATTAGGTGAAAATGCTGGAAATCAATGGATTTTCCACCTCTTCCAACTTTCTCGCTTTCCCTCCAGGAGTCATGGATCCACATCCCATTTTTGGCCTGAGAAGGGAATTCCCAACAGCACCCAATCCTAATTCCTGCACTTCAAAGTGTGGGAATTCCACTAGAAAATCGAGATTTCATCCCAAAATCACTGGGAAGGACAGACAGGAGTCTTCCAATCACTAGGAAAACTTGGAATCTGTGGGACAAAATTCGAGTGGAACAAAAAATTATTTTTAGCCATGGTCAGGCTCCATCTGTTCCTGCCAGATTTGGGATTTAAGAATCCAGGACCTTTTTCTATCCCTGCTCCTCTCTGGAATTCCAGGGGTATTTTTGTCTAAAACCTCAGCATTTCCAGCGATCTTTTCCTGGTTTTTTGCCCCCCAATCCAGCTCCACTTCTTCCTCAGGAAGAGTTTTCCCATCTCTGCTTCACTTTATGGGATTTCCATGCCCTGACGCGACCCCCATTAATTCCCAAATAAAAAATCCGGCTGAAGACAAGAACTCCTCTGGTTTTTCCACCTTTTTTTCCCCCCCTCCAATCCTTCTGTTTCTGGGCTCATAATTTTTTACGAGCTCAGTGATTCCGAGCGATTTCATTTCCCAACTCCCTTCATTATTTCCATGTTGGGAATTTTATTGGCGGGGAAGGTAAACAAATAACATTTGTTTTCCCTAAAATCCACATTCCTCCCTTGTTTTCCCGGTTAGTCCCAGTCTGGCTTCTGTTTGTCTCATATCCCGTGGCCACGTGGAAGGGATGGAGATGTCGGAATATTTTGGATCCCTGTTTTTGTGGGTTAGATTTGGGTTTGGAATAGTGGGGAGGGGGGAAAAGGTTTTGGGGAAAAAATATTTTCGGGGCATCCATGGTGGATCATTCCCAGAGAAGTTGTGGATGCCACATCCCTGGAAGTGTCCAAGGCTAGGCTGGATGGGGTTTGGAGTGACCTGGGATAGTGGGAGGTGTCCCTGCCCGTGGATTGGGTGGAATGGGATGGGATTTAAAGCCCAAAGCATTCCATGATTCTATGGAAAGGAAGAAAAGGAAAAAAGGAAAATTCTCCCTCAGCAGCTGAACTCCCAAAAGGAAGCAACACATCCAAGGAATCCCAGAATTCCCACACTGAGCTGGAGCTGTGTGCACATCCTGGAGCAGGACCTGTCCATCCCATCCCAACCCCACCCAACCCAAACCAAACC
>JAXCLO010000208.1:70145335-70159975 GCA_035583995.1 Arremon aurantiirostris | reverse complement strand
GGAATTGCTGGCTGGGAGGGTGGGCAGGGGCTGGGCTGGAATTGCCAGATTTGCTGTGGCTGCCCCTGGATCCCTGGCAGTGCCCAGGGCCAGGTTGGACACTGGGGCTTGGATCCAACTGGGACAGTGGGAGGTGTCCCTACCATGGCAGGGTGGCACTGGGCGGGATTTAGGGTCCCTTCCCATCCATCCATCATCCATCCATCCATCATCCATCCATCCATCATCCATCCATCCAACCATCCATCCCTCCCCACTCCAGGGCCCATTCCCAACCCAGGCAGGGACATTTCCCATCCCAGACAGCTCCATGGTGCTGGAGGCTCAGGGCAGGAGTTTCTGCAGCCACCGTGGGGCTGTTCCTGAGCCCTGGGCCTGTCCCTCCTGCCAGGCCTGTCCCAGCTCTGTTTGTTGTTACCCTCCCTGCCAGGGCTGTCCCATCTCCGTGGCTCTTTGTTTGTTTTTCCCTCCCTTCCAGGCTGGGCTGGCTCTGAGCAGAGCCCCGGGACGATCAGTGCTGGCTTTGGAGCCTTTCTGTTCCTTCTTCAAATTGATTTTCTTTTTCTCCCGCTCAGAAAGGGAAGGGAAGAAAAGCACACAACAAAACAAAACCCCAAAGAGCTCCAGCCAAGGGAACATCAAAGGAGCTGAGCTGTTTTTGCGCTGCTGTGAAAAGGCAAACATGCACAGACAAACTGCAGCAGTGATGATAATGGAGGGCTGGGAACAGAGCCCTGCAGAGGACCTGGTTCGGGCCTGGGGTGTTTGCAACACAAAAGCTCCACATGTGCTGAACCCTCCCGGGAAAGGCTCTGCTGAGGAGCCTGGGGAGCCCTGCCAGGAGTGGTTTGGAGCCCAAAGAATGCCCAAGCTTTGTCTCACAGCCACAGCTCTCCTTCCTGCAAAGGGCAGCCAGGGCCACAAACCCAGCAGGACAGAGCAGAAAACAGCAGAAAAAACCACCTGGATTTGTGTGATGGGCAGAAACTGAGGCTGCTCACCCATGGCTGGCTCTGGGCTCACCAGGCCAAGCCAGCAGAGTGGCTTTGGTCACCTCAGGTCAGTGGAGAGCAGGTCCCTGCTGTCACACGTCCCTGGGTGACACCTGGACCCTGTCCTGTGAGTGTGAGATGCTGGATTCATTCAGCCCTGACCATCCTAGGGAACCTTCCCCAGCACAGGCCCTGATGGAGCCCCAGCCCTGGAGATCCTCATTGGCACTGCCACACCTCCTGTCCTGCACCGTCACCTCTGCCCTGGTGCTTCCCTCACTGCCACTGCCACCTGTCCTGCCCTGCACTGCCACCTCTGCCCTGGAGACCCTCACTGCCACTGCCACAGGTCCTGCACTGTCACCTCTGCCCTGCTTCCCTCATTGTCAGTGCCACAAATCCTGTCCTGCACTGTCACCTCTGCCCTGGAGACCCTCAGTGCCACTGCCACCTCTGCCCTGTCCTGCACTGTCCCCTGTGCCCTGCTGTGAGTGGGATTGTTCTCCTGCTCCCCGTGCACACAGAGGAGCTGATGCACAGCACTCAATCCCTGTAATTCCATGTTTGTGCTCTGTAATCCCATTTCTGACAGGCCCATCCAGCTCTGAGGAGGGAGGTGCCAGCCCTGGATGCCAGGCATGGCTGGACAGAGCCATCCCCTCCTGCCAAAGCCAAGCACAGCAGAGAGAGCAGGGCTGCAGGATGATGAATGGCCCAAGTTCCTGCTGCAGGAGCCTCTTCATTAACTGCTCCACTGCCTTTTCCCTCTCCTCTTTGATTTTCCTTTTGGCTCTGAGAAAGTCTGGCTGCCTGCAGCTCCGAGTGCCCAGGATGTGCTGTGCTGCCTGCCTGGGGCTGCTGCTCCTGCTCCAGGTGTCCATCCCCCTCATCTCATCCAGCCCAGGATGCTGCAGGAAGGGAGAAAATAAAAGGGAAGAGAAAGTTAAAAAGAAAGGAAAAAAAAGGATGAGAAATAAATGGAATTGTTCAAAAATAATTGGGAAGCACACTCAGGCACAGGGTGGGGTTGTAGAGGTGTCCTGTGCAGGGCTGGATGATCCTGGTGTACCCAGCTCAGGATATTCTGTGTTTTACAGCTCACATCAGCACTGTCACCTTGTCCTGCACCCCAGGGGACAGAGCCTGGGCCAGGCCAGGACACCACAGCAGACTGGGCAGACGGGGGCACCTCCAGCTGGGCTCCAGGGAGCCAAGGAGGGAGATTCTTGTCCCCAGGCAGCTTCCCCAGAGTGCCCAGGAAGGGCTCCTGTCACTGTCACATTTTCTGAAAAATCCCTTTGCAGGATTTCTTCTCCTGGGAAGCTGAGAAGCCTCAGAGAAAAATGCAAACAATAATTATCTGATTGCTGCTCCTGTGTTTGCTGCTTTGGGATGGGGTTTGGACATTTTTTACCAACTGGTCATTGTTTCATTGGTTTCATGTGAATAGTTTTAACTTAATGACCAGCCAGCTGTGTGGAGGTTTTGGATAGAGTCACAAGTTCTTCATTAGTATCTTGTTAAGCCTTCTGTCTGTGTCCTTTCTCTATTCTTTAGTATTGTTTTAGTATAGAATTATATTATATTATATTATATTATATTATATTATATTATATTAGCCTTCGAAGAACATAGAGTCAGACTCACCTTTCCTCCCCATGACAGGGGACCCCAAAAATACCACAGGCTCCAGCTGCTGCAGCCCTGGGAGCCACTGGGACCCCCTGTCTGTCCCTGCTCCTGTCCCTCCTGACCCCAGGCACACTCTGAGGGGCCCAAGGCTGTCACAGCTCCCTGGTGGGGGCCAGCACAGCTGGGACAGGACTGGAGGCTCCGTTTGACATCTGAGGGGAGACAGGGACTGGAAAAGGGGAGCCAAGGTGTGGAGAGGGGAACCAAGGCAGGGAGACAGAGACAACATCTGCCTGAAGTCAGGAGATCCTGAGCAGCTTCAGGGCTTGGTGACAGAGAGCCCTGAATGGCCAGGGAGATGCAGGCACAGAATCCTGGAATGGGTTGGGTGGGAAGGGATCCTAAATCCCACCCAGTGCCATGCCTGCCATGGGCAGGGACACCTCCCACTGTCCCAGGTAAATCCAATCTGGCCTTGGGCACTGCCAGGGATCCAGGGGCAGCCACAGCAAATCTGGCAATTCCATTCCAGCCCCTGACCCCCTCCCAGCCAGAAATTCCTTGCCAAGATCCCAGCCCAATCTCCCCTTTCCCAGTGGGAGCCATTCCCTGCCTCCTGTCCCTGCAGGCCTTGTCCCCAGTCCCTCTCCAGCTCTCCTCGAACCCCTTCAGGGACCCCGAGGATTCCCTGGAATTTTCCCTTCTCCAGGGGAACATTCCCAGCTCTGCCAGCCTGACTCCAGAGCAGCTCCATGGACGGAGTCTCCACCCCTGCCCTGGGCAGCTGTGCCAGGCCTGGAGATCTCTTCCCATGAAGAAATTTTCCCCAATATCCAACCTAAACCTCCCCTGGTTCAACTCGAGGCCGTTTCCTCTCACCCTGTCCCTCAGCCGGGTCCGTCCCATCCGGAGCAATCTGGAAGTCAGGAGCCAAAGGGAGGAAACCTTTGTAGCTTTTCCAGCTCTGCGCAACCGGGGAATGTTGTTCCCAAAACCCTTTGGCCACAGGGACTTCCCAAGAACCATCGGGAGGGCTGAACTTCCACCCGGGTGTCCGACCAGGACAAAGCCCACGTGCCAAGGCAATAAAAGCAGCTTTGGAGGCACATTCCTTTCCTTTCCGGCTCCACACCCTGCTTGACTCATCCCGATCCATACCCATTCCCTCTTTTCCTCCAGGAGATGACTCCAAAGGCAGGTTTCCGGGCCAACATCTGGAGCTCGGTGGCCGCATGAAGTCCGGGACCTGCTGGAGCCATTGTGTCCCAACATCTGGAGAGCTGCTTAGTCCAAGGTCAGAGGACTGGAAAAGCTTTTATCCAGAAAAAAAAAGTGCTGGAATCTCCCTTGGGAATGAGGGGTATCTACAAGATCTTTCCTGTTTCTCTGTTTTTCCCTGGATTAGCAAATTCACAGAGCAGAAGTTGTGACTTTTCCTTGGAGCAGGAGCAATGTTAAGGCACAAAATATGGAACGGGAGGAACATAAACTCATGGATTGGCTGGAATGGGGTTTATTCCCTCAGCCCTTGAGCCGCTGGGATGAGGGGGATGTGAGGGGGAAGGAGAAGGAAAGGAACAAGGGATTTTTCCAGGAGCTCTGTAGGAAACATGTCCATGAGAAGGTTTTGATGGATGAAGGGATTTTCCTTCCGTTAACAGCCAGTGATCTGAGGGAAGATTTTCCTGGAATCTCCCTGACCATAGCTGGGATTTCCTCAGCTCCCACCTCGGAGCACAAACCTCCCATCCCTGCAAATCTTCCTTAGGGAAATGGCCAGATGAGGATCCATGTTTGGGAATAGTTTAGGAAGTGGCAGCATTCCTGCTTTGTCCCTTCTTCTCATCCTGGGAAGGTTTTGAGCCCTGAATCCCTGGGTGTTTATGCCAGGAGCTGGACTCCAGTGATTCCTATGGACCACATCCTTCCAGGATGCTCTGGAATTCCATGTTTCCATTATTCCATGCTGATAATGAGGGGTGAGAGCCAATTCCCTGTGCACAGCCAAGATGCCATGGGATACCTGAGGTATCCACATGGGAATGGTTGGAGCAATGGAAGATCCTGGGAACTCTGCAGTGAGAGGTGCAGAGCAGCAGATTGAGCCAATTTGCTGGAATTCCTCTTTTCAGGCATGTGGGATGCGCTAATCCCAGTAACATTCCCAGAACGCTGCAACACCATCCGAAGGCACTTCCAGCATCTGCTCCAGGGACCAACTTCCACAATATTCCAGGTGGGGTTCCTGGATTTTCCAACGGATCACAATCATATCAACCCGCCCCCCTACTCGTGCCTCAGTTTACCACCTCTAAACTGGGGATATAAACCCAGGTGGGTTCTTCCTGTGCCACGGATTTGGGATTTTTTTGGGATTTGATGGTGGAAACAGCCAGGAAGGGGAAGTTCTTTCCATGGATGCTGAAGGAAATTCCTTGAGGTGTCCAGAAATAACACCTGCAGTGTCCGTTTCATGCCACTTCCAGGGGAGAAATCCTGGGAATGCTCAGCACTTTGGATACCAGACCTAGGGAAAAGGAGCAGGGAAAGGTGACAGCTTTCCCTCCTTTATTCCTGACCTCGGCTCTGCTCCGATGAGTCACCGGAGTGACTCACGGGCAGTGGTTCATCCATGGCATTTTCCCCCCTTTCCCGGGATTTGTGCCACGAACTCCTCCAGGCTCCTTGGAACTGGTTTCAGTTTTACAGAGAGAAGGGAAGGCTTTTTCCAAATTCCACCAATTTTCGGGATCCTGGGAGTGGTCTGAAGGGAATTCTGAGGTGATTTTGTGTATCCCTCGTGTCCGAGCGCTTCCTTGCCCTTTTCCTCTTGTCCCTCAGATCTCCCACCCCATGGATTTTGCTCCAATAAAGTCTGAACTTCTTGGTTTCCTTGGAGCACTTCAGGACACTTTGAATACAGGTGATGAGGGCTTGGAGGGCATTCCCGGAGGTGCGGAAAAGGCAGCATAGATGAAGGGCCGGAATTCCACAAACAGGATGGCATTCCAAATTCCAGGCTTAAAAGGGATTTCCAGTTTGTCTTATCCTTAGGAAAGGGATTGTCCCTCCGTGCTGGGCACACCTGGAATTCTGGTCCAGGGTCCAGGTCTGGGCCCCTCAACTCGTGGAGGGGCTGAAGAGTTTCCAGGGAAAGGAACAGAGCTGGGAAGGGGCTGGAGAATTCCTGAGGGAGCTGGGAAGGGGCTCAGCCTGGAGAAAAGGAGGATCCACAGGGATATTTTCCATCTCTGAAATTCCCTGACAGGAGGGGGATTTGGGATCTGCTCCCAGGGAACAACAGGAAAAGAGGGAATGGCCTCAGGCTCTGCCAGGGGAGGCTCAGGCTGGACATCAGCAGGAATTTTTCCATGAAAAGGGTGGTCAGGCCTTGGAATTTTCCAGGGAATGGTGGAGTCCCCATCCCTGGAGGCATCCAAGGAAAGCTTGGGTGTGGCACCAAGTTTTTCTGGGAATCTGTGCCATAGCCTCCCCACCTTCACAGGGAAGAATTTTTCCTGGTGTTGAGGGATTTTCCCTGCCCTTTTTGTGATTTTTATGCCACTGCCAAGTGGATCCTCTGGCCCTAAGTTGGTTTTTGGGATCTCACTTTGAAGCCTTTTATTCTCCCTGCTGGTGGAACTGGAACTTTGGGAGCCAGTCCCTCAATTCCAGAGATTCTCCAAGAGCCAATCCCTCAATTCCAGGGATTCTCCAAGAGCCAATCCCTCAATTCTAGGGATAACCCAAGAGCCAAACCCCTAATTTTAGGGATTCTCCAAGTGCCAATCCCTCAATTTTAGTAATTCTCCAAGAGCCAATCCTTCAGTTCCTGGGATAATCCAAGAGCCAACCACTCATTTCTAGGGATTATCCAAGAGCCAATCCCTCAATTCTAGTGATATTCCATGAGTCAATCCCTCAATTTTAGGGATTCTCCAAGAGTCAATCCCTCAATTCTACAGATTCTCCCAGAGCCAATCCCTCAATTCCAGGGATACTCCAAGAGTATTTCCAGGTACTCCCCGAAATTCTCTGACAGGATTGTGGGAATGGTCTCTTCTCCCAGCCATCCCTGGATTTATTCATCCACTCCTGGAGATGGAAATCTTTCCCTTGGAGCAAAATCCTCACTTTTGCTGAGGACTCTCAATGGAAGCACTAGGATTTTTTTTCTTTTCATTTGGGATGCATGAGGACAAGAGACCCCCAAATCCTGTGTGTTTTCCAGAGGAGAGCAATATTCCTGAGTTTATTCCCAATGCCAAGTTAGTCAGTGAAAGGACAGCCTGAAATTGGCTTGGAAGACAAGAAGGGAATAAAGGATTGGCTTCCCAGACCTGCCTGGCTCCTGTCAGGACAGTGGAAGTTTTCAATCTTTCCCAGGAAATACCAAAAATAAAATGCGCTCCTAAAAATGGTTGGCTGGGATTTGAGCTTCTTCAGGTCAAGGAAAATCCTGGATCCACACCTATTTTTTGGGATTAATGAGGTTATGAATGGGATGTGTTGATTCTCCTCTCATTCCCTAAGTTTGCGTTCACAAGGGGGAATGGCTTCCCAAGGAAGGGACAGATGGGATGTTGGGAAGGAACCATCCTGTCCCCATTCCCTGGGATTAAATCCTGACTCCCACCAGCTCCTCCCTCCTGCCAGGGAATTGTGGAGAACCAGGAATTCCTTTACTCCAGCCTGACCCATGGAAACACTTCAACCATGGGAAAACCTCTGGAAAGCACATCCTGGAACCCATTTCCGCTTGGATTGGAATCCCTCACCCAGAACAAGGAGAGTTTGAGCAGTCTGGACTAACAAAAACCAGGATCAGCCCTCAACACACCCAAAATCTGGGTCCTGCAAGGGCAAAGTTAATGGAGAGAGCAAAGCACGGTGAGTGTGTAGTTGATCTCCTTCCCACTTTATCCCAGAAATCCAACTTTTCCAGAATTCCTGGCTCTGGCCCTGCTGAAAACCCTGGGTGACCCAAACCACCCCAGGGACAGCTTCTTTTGTGGTTCTCTGGCCACTTTTCTTCTCTGAAGTTGCCACAGCTTCACTTCCCTTCCCATGACAAGTGTGGGATTCACTGCTCCGGTTGGGAAATGTGGGAGAGGAAACCCAGTCCAGCTCTTTTCCCGGTGGTTTGGGGCACAGAGACCTTGGATACAAGCCATGGGCTTGTTGAGCAACCCTGGGCGAGTGACAGAGGCAAGATTTGCCGGGGAAATGAGGTTTGCCTGCACTCCATGGAAGTCCTGCAGCCCAGATGTGGGAGGGAAACTGGAAATTTGGGATTTGTGGGATTCAGGAGGGGAAGGAGACTCATCCCTGGGCTGTCTGGTGCAGACTGGTCCATAACCACCATGGTCAGGCCCTGCACTCGGGGCTAGATTGTTGGAATCTCCATCCCAAAATCCCTCCTCTGGGCATGACCTTGACTCATCCCTCGTGGTTTCCTGGAGGGACAGGGACAGCTCGGATCCTGGAATTCTGACAGGGCTCCCACCAAGGAGTTTCTGCAGCACTGAGGGTGTTGCATGTCCTGGGAGAAGCTCCAAATGTAGGGAAAGTGGGAGGTGGGATGGGGAAATGCAGATGGATCGGCTTGGGTAGGGTTGGGTGTCCATGCCCTGAGTCTGGTGCAGGCTGGGAAGGAATGCCTGGAATTTTCCCCTTAAAAAAGAAATCGGGAATAACCGTTTTCCTTCTGAAGCAAGCATGGACAATCATGGACCAGGACTCTGGAGTGATGCAGGAGATGAACAGAAAATCATGAAATTATTCGGGTAGGAAGGGATCTTCAAGATCGTCTGTTCCACTCTGAAACCTCTCACTGTCCCAGGTGGATCCAACCTGGCCTTGGACACTTCCATGGATCCAGGGGCAGCCACAGCAAATCTGGGAATTCCAGCCCAGCCCCTGCCCACCCTCCCAGCCAGCAATTCCTTGCCAAGATCCCAGCCAGGAATTCCCCTTTCCCAGTGGGAGCCATTCCCTGGCTCCTGTCTCTCCATCCCATCTGAAATTCCCTCTCCCTCCTTTTCCTGATCCTCCTCAGGTCCTGGAAGGACTCAGTGAGGTCATTCCTCAAGTCTGACTCTTGGCCATGAATTTTTTGGAACCACAGAGGAAAATTCCAAGTCCAAAACAGCTTCTCTATTTCTCACTTCCCTCCGCTGCCCTCTCCTTGTCCTCCTTATCCTTTCCTCCCCTATTTTTTCCGGAATTGTCTGGATTTTTTTTTTTTTGATCTTTCCATTTTTCCGGCCAACTCCTTTCCTGCTTTTCTCCACCTGCTGTGGCAACCGCTCCAGCTCCGCATTTTTCCCATTGCTCCGTCACATCCTGCCAGAGATAAGAGGCTGTCAAAACCTTGAGGAATCCCAGGATTTCTCACCAGCTCATTCCATTTAATCCCAGGGGTTTGCTTTGTTTTCCTAAGGAATTAACTTCCCAAAGCCCAGGGATATCTTTGTTCCTCTGCTGGATTTTCCTCACATCTGGATGGAAAGGTGGGAAAAAAAAGGCAGCTGAGGAGCTGGAGCTGGATCCGTGGGTTGTTGGTTTTTAGGGATCCAAGCTCATGACTATCAGCAGCTGCCTTGATCCATGAGATTATTTCCTCTTGGAATTCTTTTCAGTCGTGATTCACCTTTTGGATAAATTCACCTTTGGTGACCGTTTGCCATCTAAAAGAGAATCCTGCAGCTGGAAACTGCTGGGAATGTCATTCCTGACTTGTTTTCCTCCCAAACCAACAGCTTCTTATCGGATTTTGGAATGCTGGGTGATGGTTTGGCTCCTGGATTTGGATCATCCTCTCCAGGGCTGTTTTCCCTTGGAAGACTCCATGGTGGCACCAAATAGGCTAAAATCCATCATTTGGGATTTTTGAACGTCCCAAAGGCTTTTCCTGGCCCACAAAAAAATGGAGTTTTGGGCTGGAGTTGATTTTCCTCCCAGGAGCTGAAATTTGTTTGGGATTTGGGCTGGATTTGGTTTTGGGAACACAAGGATGGTTTGGTTATTTCTGGGAAAACTTCCATGGGCTGGGTCTACAACATCCCAAATCCTTCCCTGCTGGTTCCAGGGGGTGTTGGTGCCTTAGAGGTCTGGGAATAGAATTGTTATTCCTTGCAGACACTCCGAAGATTCCAATTTCTCCGCCATATCCCTCGGATTTTTGGAGATGGCAATGGATAATAAAATATTTCCTGGGTAGGAAATGTTTAAAGGATTTAATTTAAATTTTAAGTGATTGTGAATTTATGATTTTAATTTTAATTTTTGGACCTAAACTGGGCCTTGTCACTGAGGGTGGAAGTGTCGCTTTTCCGGAGATGACGCATTAGGAAAGATCCTTCTACTAATCCATCCCTATGCCAATCCATCCTTCTTCCAATCTATCCCTCTTCCAATCCTTTTTCCAATCCATCCATGCTCCAATTCCTCTTCCAGTCCATCCCTCTTCCAGTCCATCCCTCTTCCAATCCATCCCTTTTCCAATCCATCCCTCTTCCAAACCATCCGTGCTCCAATTCCTCTTCCAATCCATCCCTCTTCTAACTGATCCCTTTTCCAATCCATCCCTTTTCCAATCCTTCCCTCTTCCAATCCTTTTTCTAATCCTTCCCTCTTCCAATCCCTCTTCCAATCCATCCCTCTTCCAATCCTTCCCACTTCCAATCCCTTTTCCAATCCATCCATGCTCCAATTCCTCTTCCAATCCATCCCTTTTCCAATCCATCCGTCTTTCAAACCATTCCTGCTCCAATTCCTCTTCCAATCCATCCCTCTTCTAACTGATCCCTGTTCTAATCCATCCCTTTTCCAATCCTTCCCTCTTTCAATCCCTTTTCCAATCCATCTCTCCTCCAAACATCTGGAATTCCAAATATCAAAATTCCTCTCTGATTCACCTTCCCAGCTCCGTCTTGAATTCCCTTCCCATTTCTTCTCATTCCAATATTCCCTAAGGACAATACGCAGCAGCATCCTCCGTCCTCATCCCGGAATCACCCCCTGGAATGGGAGATCTCCTCCAATCCATCCTGGCAGCTCAGCCCCATGGAATGACCTGGCTGTCACATCCCATTAGGATTTGTTGAACCTGCAACCCGATACCTTTGATCTCGGCTCGCCCGGAACCGTCTGACATAATCCCACAAATTCCTTCGGAAGCACGGCCGGGGCCGTGCCCTGGATGTTTTCCCAAGGAGTTTAGACAAGGAGGGCCTGTGGAATCCCAGGAATTAGAGATGAGGAAAGGATTGGATGTGTTGTTCTAAAGTTGGTTTGGACACGGAAGGGTGGATTCCAAATCCTGGCTGAATTCCAAGTGGGATACAGGGGCTCTGTCCCCTGGCATCAGGGAACTGAGCAGGGAAATTCCTTTTCTTCCTTGAATTTGGGATGTGGAGGATGGAATTCTGCTCAATCAATGGGATCTTGGGAAGGAATTCCTGGCTGTGAGGGTTGGGAGGGACTGAGATATAATTCCCAGGGGAGCTGTGGCTGCCCTTGGATTCCTGGGAATGTCCAAAGCCAGGTTGGATCCACCTGCGACAGTGGGAATTGTCCCTGCCCATGGATGGCATGGAAATGGGATGGGATTTAAGGCTGTGGTTTGCAGGAAAACAGGAAAACTCTCCAGGTTTTAGGAGCAGGTGGAAGTCATGGAATACAAAATCATCAAAATCCTGGAATTCTGGGAACACGCCAGGGGTTGGAAGTGAGTGGAAGCTTTTCCTCTCTGGGAGATTTTGGGACTGAAAATGAAGGAATTCCACTCAAGCCTTGCTGAGCTAAAACCAGAATCCCTCTGGAATCTCCAGGCAAATCCCATCTCTTTTCCCTCTGGAAGTTGCTCCCAGCACTGCCTGGATCCCAGATTTCCTCATGAAGTCAAAGACTTGAAACAAGTTCTCCAAGGATGGGTTTTCCTGGGTCATTCCAAAGGAGAACCCTGAATTTATCCCTGAATTGGGATGAAGATGTAGGACCACAATCCCAATTCCCTGGAAAAGTTGAGTTAGGATTGTGAGGAATTCTTCCATTCAAAATTCCAGTTATTTCTCATTTTTCCTGATAAAATTTGCCATCCCAAAATTCAGGCAAGCTCCAGAACCCTCCTAGCTCCAAACAATGGCAAGTCCATGGAAAATGTCACTATACTTTCCCACTTTTTTCCTTAAGAAAACAGTTTGGGGAATTTAGAAGGAATTTTACCTCTTGGGGAAAAAAAAAAAAAAATCGGAAACGGGGCCTGGAAAATCCCTGGAAAACATGAGGGGTTGGACACAATGTTTTCCAGGGATTTTAAGAGGAGCAGACGCCAAATCCCGACATATTTGCTGGAGCAGGGACCAGTATCCATTGATGGAATGGGATATTCCCAGTGATCCTGGAAGGGAATATTAATATTATTATTAGTTATTCTAGGTAGAAATGCCTCATTATGATCATTATTATCATTATTGACATTATCATCATTATGATCATTATTATCATTATCATCATTACAATTACTATCAGTATTATTAGAATTAGAATTAATATTTGAATGATTTAGTAACAATGATAATAGTAGTAATAATAATAATGTTATCCGTTATAATAATGATTAGTAATAATAGTGATATAATAATAATAATGATAATTATTATTATTATTATTATTATTATTATTATTATTATTATTATTATTATTATTATTATTACTAATGGTTGTCCATTATGATAATAGTAATATTAATTAGTAATAATAATGATAATAATGTTATCCATGATAATTCCTTGGACACCACCTGAGATCGGAGCAGTTGTGTCTGGAGGGGAATTGATGGGATCCATCCAGGATAAACTGGAATTTCCAATCCATGGGCCACCCTATACCTGTGTGCCAGAATTCCTTAGTGAATCCAGGGAATTTTTCCAAAGCCAGGCTTTTAGTTTTTCTGGGATTCCTTCCCTGCCTGTCCCACACAAATCTTGTTGTGAGTAAAAGCATCTGGTCCTTGTGGTGGTTTAATCCACCTGAAATTCCCAGCTGGATGAGGTCGCTTTTTTGGGATCAGATTTCCAAACATCCCTTTGTACCTGGTGACTCCACCGGGGCAGGGATGTCCAGCCCTGGATCCGCTTGGATTTGGACAAGCGACAGCTGGTGACACCTGGATTTGAACAATTCCAGAGATTTCTGCCAGTATCTCTTGCCTTTGCTTCACTTCAGGGCACCAAAATTCCAAGTGATCCCAAATCTCCTTCCAGCACCTCTCCAATTCCAGCCTCACCTTCCCAAATTCCACCCCACAGCTGGATTCATATTCCCGCTGCTCTTTTCCTGGGAAAAGAAGAGCGCACGCCACCCTTGGATTGTTTGGGAGCTCTGCCCATTCCCAGACTTTCTTTGAGGGGTGATTGATGTTTATGGAAGAGATTCCCACATCCAGAGGGGAGCTCGACTGGATTCCAGGGAAAGAGGAATCAAAGCACTCTGACCAGGGAGCGTTTCCTTGGGAAAATAGTTCCAACCATGCCCAAAGCTGTTTTGCAGGAGCCAACTCTCCGTGCTGGATGCAGCTGGAATTACGTATGTGGTCGCCTCCCCTCAGCCCTTGGGAACACTGACATTCCCAGAAAATCTCAGGATCCAGGGGTTTTGTATCCCATGGGAGTGAGGGCATGGAGTGTTTTCCATCACCTCCAACCTGGGCAATGATTCCCAGGGAAAGGTGGGAAGTGACTTCACTTGAAGTGCACTTCCCACATTATCCATGCCCAGAGCCGGGTGTTGGAGCTGATTTTTCCAGGCTGGAATTTTGGCTCTCAGCTCTTTCTCACAGGCCTTTATAAGGAACCCGAATCTTATCACTCCAAACCCTTTGGAAAAGACTGGATTAAATGGATTAAATCCCAGGTTTCAGGAGAGGGAGGTGAGGCACGAAGAGGGGAAGTGATTCCCACAGGGAATTCCCACAATTTACCCTCAGGAATTATCCACAGGGTGGATTTCTGGGAAGGAAAGAGAATTTCCTTACAATGGAATGCAGCTGCCAAAGGCACCGATCCCAGGATTTATCCCTGATCAATACTTGGATTGATTAGGGATAAACAGCTGGAATTCAGAGCCCTTTCCCTGTGATTCCCACAAAATTCAGCACTTCCAGCAAGTTGTCAAAATCCACAACTTATCCAAGACTTTTCTATCCCTTTTCCAGTGGCACAGGATCCAGCAAACTGATGGAGGAGAAGGAGCTGTGGGCACAAAACTGGGAAATTTTCCCAGGAATCTTTGGATAACAAGTTTTTTCTCACCACATCTCCATACCTTGGAAAAAAGGGCAATGGAAGAGGAGATTTTCCCAGTTCCTGAAAAAATCAGGATATTGAAACATTTCTCCCACTTGAGGTGAAGCAAAAGGAAAGAAAAATTTCCAAAACAATCTGGAATCACAAACCTGTTTGGAAAATGAATTGGATTTTATGGAATTTCATTTTAATAATTAGGGATTATCTTAAAATTCCAGTTTATTCCAATTACAATGTGATAAATTCAAAGATAAAGGACATTTGCAAGCAGAGAATGAAATTTATCTTTTAATGGAAAAGGAAAAAGATTGATCTTATTTTTAAAATATTTTTGGTGTGGAAAACTCTCCCAGAGCCAACACGATCTGGAAAAAATGGATATGGAGAAATTGGAATTTGGCAACAAAAATAATCATTTAATTACAATGTTTAAATAATTACCAGGTTAATCATTAGATCCAACAGTAAATGCTGCTGCTGCAACCACACTGGGGGTGTTGAAAAGGACTTTGGAGAATCATGGAATGGATTGGGTAGGAAGGGAATTTAAATTCCATCCTGTCCCACCCCATCCATGGGCAGGGACATGTCCCACTATCCCAGGTGGATCCAACCTGGCCTTGGGCACTGCCAGGGATCCAGGGGCAGCCACAGCAAATCTGGGAATTCCAGCCCAGCCCCCGCCCCCCCACCCACCCACCCAATAC
>JAXCLO010000208.1:70054298-70070104 GCA_035583995.1 Arremon aurantiirostris | reverse complement strand
GATCCCAGCCCAATCTCCCCTTTCCCAGTGGGAGCCATTCCCTGGCTCCTGTCCCTGCAGGCCTTGTCTCCAGTCCCTCTCCAGCTCTCCTGGAGCCCCTTCAGGGACTCCGAGGATTCCCTGGAATTTTCCCATCTCCAGGGGAACATTCCCAGCTCTCCCAGCCTGGCTCCAGAGCAGAACAGCTCCAGAACCCTGGAATGGTTTGGGTTGAAGGGACTTTAAATCCCATCTCATTCCCACTCCATCCATGGGCAAGGACACCTCCCTCTATCCAGGTGGATCAAAGCCCCAATGTCCAACCTGGCCTTGGACACTGCCAGGGATGAAACTTCCACAACTCCTCTGGGAATTCCTTCCCAGTCCCTCACTCACATCACAGCCAGGAATTCATTCCTAAAAGATGAACTTGGAACCATTTTTCCTCATTCCATCCCATTTCTCCCCATTTTGATGTCTCCCCAGTATCACCTTTGGAAAAAAGATCCCCATCCCTATTCCCAGGCAATCCATTCCAGGGAAATTCAGAACCACACCTTCCTGTACAGATTCTGCCTATTCCAATCCCGGAATTCTGGATTCTCCATTACTTCCAGGCGCTGAAGATGCCGATATTTCTAAAAGAGTTTTTCCATGCCTGGAATGTCAGAGCAGGGAATCCATGTTTGATACTCCAATGGTTTTTTCCATCTCACATCCCATTATCCATTTTTATCCCTTTTTCAGCATCCATTGCTGAGCTCCCTGAATATAAAAATAAACAGCTGGAATCCAAGCCCATTCCCAAAAAGTGGCATTTAATGGACTCCAGAGCTCCAGCTGCTTGCCCGCACTTTAATGGGAAGCAGAACTCTTGGAATTAGCCAGCCTGGAATGTCTCATCCACCCACTGGCACACCAGGAGTGGAATTCCTGCTCCAGACCCTCTCCAGCCTCGGCTTCTCCTTGGCACTGGGAGGACTTGGACACGAAGGTTTGGAATTTTTCCAGGGAGCCCAGAAGTTGTCCAAGGGGAATTTTCCCAATGGTGAAGAGAGGATGGAAAATTGTCCTCACCAGCGGAGCTCCGAACTGTCAAAATTTGGGATTTGGTTCTCCATGGACTTACAGCTCCCCATCCCTGGGAGTGTCCAAGGCCAGGTTGGAATGGGCTTGGAGCATCCTGGGATAGTGTGAGGTGTCCCTGCCCATGGAATGGGATGAGCTTTAAGGTCCTTTCCCTGAACCATTCCATGATTCCATGATCCTGTGGCTTGGGAAGATGAAGGATCACGGAAAAATTCCAACCTCAAGGGGACGTCAAGGCCAAATCCCACCTCAGCTGCTGCTCCTGCTGGAATAAAACCTGGGATGCATCCACAGGCTTTTTCTCTCTATTTTATCCCAAATTTTGGTTTTCCTGCTTAGCCAAGATTTATTCCTGGCTGTTTTCTGGTTCCAGATGTGTTAAACAAGACTTGGATTCCAATCTCATGCCACATGGACTCTCCCTTCTCCCAGATATCCCAGCTCTCTTCCCTGTCTTTTTTCCAGCTTTTTTCCATGTCTAATTCCCTCCCATCCAGTTCCATGGGAAGGTTGGAATTGCCCAAAATTAAATCCCTGTTTTGTACTAATTCCTAGTTGGGATGGAAGTGGGAGAGGTAAAAAAGAGGGAATGATCCTCTCCAAGTTATTTTTTTTAGGAATGAGTTAAGAATTTAAAAATTAATTAATAACAAGTTAACTTATTAAAATTAATTAATTACTAATAAATTAATTAATAATGTATTTATTTATTAAAATCTTCAACATCACTGGGATTTCTGGAGCTCAGACCATGAGGGAGATGATGCCAAATATCTCCATTGCCCACAACATTTGGGATTTCTGGTATTCCTTAAAAAATGGATCTGGAATTGAAGGAAATTAATTTCCATTATCCTATGGGAATAGAGTATTTTTAGGTTTTTTTCCTTGCAAAGGAAATCATGGAATTCCCAATCCCTGATTATTCAGACAACAGGAAAACAGCAATAAAATCCAACCTGCATTTGTGTTATTGTTCTGTTTGTTTTCCCTCGGATTGCATAATTCCTAAAAAAAGCCAAGAATGGTTTGGAGGCGCCTGACTCTGATTTCTCCCAGTCCCAGGGGTGAAAAGAGGGATGAGCTCTTCCCGGCATTCCAGCACGGAGAACTCCAAACCTCTCCAATGACCTCCCTGTCCCTCTCTGGAGTTGCTGGGAAGCTCCAAGGCCATTCCAACCCTTTGGAAATGACTCATCCCAATTGTTCCCTGTTTTCCATGGAGGGAGACAATGAATCCAGGCTTTGTTTTCCAGCCATGGATTTGCCAGTGGATGATTCTTCCCACTGTTTTCATTGGCAAAGAGGAATTGTAAACCTCTGGTGTATCCTGGGGTTTCTTTTTCCCACTTTTCCATATCCTCCAAATCCTATTTGTCTTTTTTGGCTTGGGACAGAAGCAGAACCTTTGGAATCTACTCCAAAGGGTGAAAAAAGCAGGGATGAAGAGGTTCCTCCCTCATCCACCAGCCCCAGGAATTCCATCCAGTAAAGTGCCCTGGTTCCATGATTTTCATAAACATGGGATTAGACTGATTCCAGGGAAAACCTCCAGGACATCCCAGCACTGAGGTGGGAAAATGGATGAATTTCATTCCCATGAGTTCTGGGAAGAAGGAAAAAGAGGGGGAAATGGGCAGGATTTGGGAGAGCCGCCACTTCCCAAATTTGTGAGACTGTAATTCCCGTTCCTTCCTGGGATGCTGGACATGGATGGGGCCTGGATAAATCCACAAGTGGAAAAGGTGAAGAGGATGGAGGGAAAAGTGGGAAAAGACCAAAAAAGAAGGGAAAGCAAAGGGAAAATGCACGGGAAAATGTTTGGTTTGGATATCGGGAAGAATTCCTTCACGGAAAAGGTTGCCAAACATGGAAATTCCTGATGTTCAACCCATGGGACATGGAATGCTGACAGGGATGGAGCAGCCAAAGGCCAGGGAGCCTCCCTGGAATCACCCCAAATGCCAAAGAGAGGTAGTCAGGCAATCCAAAAAGTTGGGAAAGATATCCAAATCCAGCCTTCAAAATCCTGTTTTCCAGGGAGGTTTGGATCCCCCATCCCTGGAAGTGTCCAAGGGAAGGTTCTGGACGGGCTCTAAGGTCCATCCCACCCCAAACCATTCCATGACTTCCATGATTTAACCCAATATCCCAAATATCCACTGAACCTTTCCCAAAAGTCAGAATTCCATGGCCTGAGGTGGCTTGAAGATGAAGGATCATGGATCCCATGGAATGGGAGGAGCTTTAAGGTCCTTTCCCTGAACCATTCCATGATTCCATGATTCTGGGAAGGCTTGGGAAGATGAAGGATCATGGAAAAGGTTCCAACCTTGAGGGGAAATCCAGGCCAAATCCCACCTCAGCAGCTGGAATAAAACCCTGGATGCATCCCGAGCCTTTTCCTTTCTTTTTTTATAAGGGATAAAAATACCCAGCACATTTCAGGGATTGGCTCTTTGGGAAGGCTGGGATGGGAATGGAAAAAGCAGACGGGACAAATTCAACTCATTTTCCTCTGGAAGCGGATTCAGGATGGAGCCAAACCCAGAGCAGTTTCACGGCTCATTTCTTGGGAGTCTCCTGCAGATCCCCACAAATCATCCCTCAATCCGAGGGTTTGGGCTTTTCTGGGATGAATCCCGACTGCAGCTGTCACACAACACAGGGTTATCCATGGAAAAAGCCGATTTCAGGAATTTCAGGTTATCAATCCACCTTTAAATTCATCACCACCTTTTCCACGAGTGTGTTTTCCAGGGGGGAAATTCCAGCACTAGGAATCTCCATCCTGGGAAAGCCTGAAGGGGTCAGGCCTCAAGGCAAGGCTGAAATGAGTCGTGTCACTCAAATCCAGGGAAATCTCCAGCTTCCCATAGAAAAACTCACAGATTTGGGAGCCAGGAGGCCACACAGTGTTTTTTAGGGAGCATCCTATTGGATCAGTGTTCCCGTTGGATCCGCGTTCCAGGGAATCAGCAGAACCCACAGCAGCCCCCGTCCACATGGGTTAAACCAACAAATCCAGCTGCCAACAGCTCCCAAAAAAAATTTATGGAAGCGCCTTGACTCAGATCCCACTTCTCATCCCGCTCTCCCTGTGCTGCCTCCCTCTTTTCCAACCACTCCAGCAAAATCCGCCAGGATTTTGGGTGAAAATTTACGGGTGGAAAATGCTCACTTTGGAGCAGATAAAACTGGGCACTGCCTGGAAAATTGCTCTTAGTGGGGAGCAAAATCCATCTTGCTCATTCCCAGGGTTTTTCAGGATGGATGTTGGAGATTTAGGGAATTCAGCCCCTCTGTGGGATGGAAGTTTTCCAGCTCCTCCAGCTCCCAGTGGGAATGGGAACACAACAGGGGTGTTGTGTCCGAATGGTCCCAAAGGTGTCCCCACACTTTGGAATTCCAGGCTGGAATTACTCCCGGCATCAGGCCGAGGAAATCTGGGATCAGGGAAGCGCTAGAGCAGCAGAACTTTTGGCAATAAACTCACATGCATAGGCAGGGAATCCTGGAATCATGGAATGGGTTAGGATGGAAAGAATTTTAGTTCCATCCCATTCCCACCCCATTCCATGGGCAGGGACACCTCCCACTGTCCCAGGTGAATCCAACCTGGCCTTGGGCACTGCCAGGGATCCAGGGGCAGCCACAGCAAATCTGGCAATTCCAGCCCAGCCCCTCCCAGCCAGGAATTCCTTGCCAAGATCCCAGCCAAGATTCCCAGTGGCAGCCATTCCCTGGCTCCTGTCCCTCCATCCCTTGTCCCCAGTCCCTCTCCAGCTCTCCTGGAGTGCCTCCAGGGACTCTGAGGATTCCCTGAAATTTTCCCTTCTCCACAATCCCAATTTTCCCATTTCCACTCCCAAGAGGAGCCGTAATTCCACCCCCACAATCAAAACACTGGGAACGGGAATGTTTCAGAGCATTTCTTTGGGAATCACAGTGCTTTGGGCATTATTGCAGATAAGGCAGGCAGGGTGATCCAGAACAAATTCCAACCAATTCCCTGGAAAACCGGAAGCCACAGGGAATTCTTTCCACAGCTCCCACCGGGATCTGGAGGAGACACAACCAGGTCTGGAGCTGGATGTGGCTGTTCAGGGGGAAAAAAAATGGGACAGAGTTGGTTTTTCCAGATGTTCCCACCTGAATTTACTCACCAGAATCCCACAGGATCCTCTTGGCACAAAATCTGGACTGAGAGCACGGATTTCCTTCTGGAAATCCCTGTTTTACGGAATTGGATGCCCTGGATCTTTCTCATCACTGCTGACCCAGGTTTGCCAGGGGAATGCTGGGAATAAAATAGGATTTCCCACTGGAAGTATCTCTGGAGTGAATCCCAAACTTTCAAGCCCATCCTATTCCAGGCATTCCACAATCCCAGGTGTCTCCAATACTTATCCAAACTGGCCTTGGAAGTTCCAAAGGAAACCCATGGATAGATTTTGATTCCTTGTCTGCCTGGGATAGACAGCGGCATTCCCGATGGCATGGGGGATGAGCATCCCACATTTGGCATTCCAACATGGATCATGCATCCATTTGGGGCTCTTGGCTCCAGGATTTTTGGGTTGGGATCACAGGGAATTACACCAGGATGTGAAATCCCAGAGTCCCCACAAATCCAAGAGATATTGGACCTGAATTCCCACTCTGGATTCCAGGAGAGCACTCAGGGAATTCCAGATTCCCTCTGGCACAGCTGGATCCTGGGGGGAAAGGAGCAGGGACCAACATTCCCATAAAACCCAAACTCCCAATCCCAGCAAGGGCCAAACAGAAGCAGCTTTTGTCCTCGGCTCCTCAGATCCTTTGGGATAATAAAACCTCTGGAAAATTGGAGTGAATCCTGGTGGTTTGATGGTGGCTATAAACAGGGATGGGAATGGGGTTGGGAGGCTTTTAGAGAAAAACCGAAGGAAAACGAAGCATTTAACGATGGAAAATGAAACCTCCGCCCTGGGATGTGCAAATCCAGAGCCAATTCCTCCGCTCCAACTTTTGGGAAGGGGTCACAGATCAGCCAAAGCTCAGCAGCAGGGATGGGGTTATAAATCCCTATAAATCCCTATAAATCCCAAAGCCGTGCGTTTTCCGTGCGGAAAACACAGAGAAGGAGCTGCCCTATGCAATCTGGGAGATGTTCCAATGAGAATCCCAGGATTTGAACCCCCATGGATTACATCCCCATCCAACAAAGGAACGCAAATATTTTTCCCTATTTTTTAAGCACAGCTTTAAAATCCCAGCCAGAGCAGGGCAGGAGCTGCCATCAGCGGTTTTTCCCGGGAAACTGATCCCTTGGGATCACTTTTCCCAGCTCCTCACTCATTCGGAGCAGCCACAGCTCCAAGGAAAACATGGAATCAAGGATAAATCTCATCCTACTGAAGGGAGGATAGGAAAATCCTGAACCAGCAAAGGTGCCGGAGCAGCCGGATATTAATGGGATTTTCCTGGTGGGAAACTGGGAGAAGATTTCTTGCAGGATGAGAATTTGAGGATTAACATCCTCCCAGCACTGGAAAACCCTGGGAATCATGGAATTATGGAACCATCCAGGGTAGGAAAGACCTCTGAGCTCAAGTCCAATCCTGACAAGGTCACAAACCCCCAAGTGCCACATCCCATGGGATCATCCCACTCCAGGGACAGGAGGAGGGAACAGCAAAAGAGGGAATGCCCCAGCATTCCCATTGGATCCATGAGAGGCTGAGCAGGTTGTAGATCATGGATTTGTTTGGAAAACAAATCCTGCCCCAGGACAGGTTTATCGCTCCATTAATGCCTGGCAGCGGCGAGGATGGGTTGGGATATTTTCCATAAGAATCTTTGGGAATACAAGGGAAAAATGGCTGATTCTAAAGGAATATCAGTGAGGCTCAGCCTTGAGAAAAGGAGGATCAGGAGGGACTTTCTGGCTCTGCACAAATCCCTGAAGATTTGGAGCCAGGTGGGAGTTGGGATCTGATCCCAGGGAAAAACAGGAAAAGAGGGAACGGCCTCAGGTTGTCCCAGGAGAGGCTCAGGTTGGACACCAGCAGGAATTTTCTCATGGAAAGGGTGGTCAGGGATTGGAAGTGCCCAGGGAGCTTTGGAATCTCCATCCCTGGAGGTTTCCAAGGAATTCTCGGATGTGGCACTCAGTGGGGACCGGGCACAGCTTGGACTCAATGATCCCAAAGGTCTTTTCCAACCTCAGGGATTCCGGGGTTCTGCAAATACTGACACTAAAAAGACCAAGAATTCCCAAAAAACAGTGGCCAAGAGACAGCAGGAGAGGAGGAAATCAAAGCCCAGCTGCTCCTGGGATTCCTCTCCCAGTTGGAACAGGAGACCTGTGGGATTGTGGAGCAGCTCCAAGGGAAAACCAGCTCCAGAGTTCCATGAAGGAGTGCAAAGGCCTCAAAATCCAAGAGAAACTGGGATTTTGTGGAGCACCAACTCCAAATCCCAGGTTTTGCACCACAACCTTTCCCACTCCCATTATTTCAGCTTTGGGAATGCGATGTGTCATCCCAGGGATTCCGGTTTTCCAACACATTTTTCACAGGTTTACAATACATAAATGGGAAAACACAGGGAAAAGGGAAACTGAGGCTGGATCAGGGAGTGAAAAGTGCTTGGAATCTGTGGGAATTGCTCAGGCCGGCAAATCCCAAATCTTGCCCTGAGGACCCTCTGCACATTCCCAACTTCTGGATGGAAAGGTCCTTTCCCTGCTCCCTCCTCGGATTTTCACTGGAATTTGGGATTTACCAACCAGAGCAGCAGGAAAACTCAAACAAAACACAGAAGGCTGGAAAACCAGGAATATTTTGGTTAGGTGACGCTTCCCAGGTGGAATTCCAAAGGGAAGCGGAGTCTTTGGCAGCAGCTGGAGGCCTGGATGAGGTTGCTCCTTCTCCACTTCCAAAATTCCTTCCCAAAATTCCTAGGCAGGCACGGGAGCAGCTTCAGTTGAAAGGTTTCACCAGTTTCATAGCAGCGTAGTTCTGGAAGGATGGAAAAACATGGAAATTGTTGGGAAAATTAGGGAAGCACTGGAAAAATACGGAAATCATTGGAAAAATGAGGAAATCACTGGGAAAATGAGGGAAACATTGGAAAAATAAGGCAATCCTTGGGAAAACATGGGAATCATTAGAAAAATACAAGATTTGTTGGAAGAACAAGGGAATGATTGGAAAAATGAGGGATTTGCTGCAAAAATGAGGGAATCACTGGAAGAATATGGGAATGCTTGGAAGAATGAGGGAATCATTGGAAAAATAAAGGAGTGATTGGAAAAATAAGGAATCATTGGGAAAATGAGGCAATCATTGGAAGAATTCAACAAGCACCAGGAGTCATTCCTGGATTTTGGTTGCTCTTCCCAAAATTTTTAAGAGAAATTCCCACCTCTGCAAACACTTGGAATAAATTTGGCCCCTCCCTCCAGCACCATCCCAGTGTCCGAATGGTGGGAAGCATTCCGAGTTTTCCTTGATTTGCTGGAACCTCCTCCTCTCCTCTTCATCCTACTGCTCCTTCCCATCCTATGGGATTCCCACAAATCTCACAGATTCACCATCCAACCCCTGGCCCTGCATCCCTACAGCTCCTTTTTCCATGATCCCACAAAATCCAGGACATCACCTGTTCTGCCCCCTTCGGAAAGGGGTCCTGGAGCAATTCCCGAAGCTGTGCCAGGAATTTTCTGGAATGCAGAGTTTTCCAGCAGGGAGAGGCTCCTCCAGCCCTGCTCCATCTTCATTTATTCCAAGGAAAAATCCAGCCAGCAGCTCCATGGAATTTTCCCAAAGGCAATCAAGGCAGGCAAAGGTATCCCAGATTTTTTCCCCCCTGCATCCCAGAAAATCCTGGGGTCTTGGCACACCAGTGCCAGCACTTGGTGTTTCTGAGGACGTCAGGAATGGCCTTCCCATGTTTTTTTTGGGATCTCCACCATTCCTGATATCATGGAATTGTTGAGGTTGGAAAAGAACCCCAACCCTTGTTTGTCATTATCCATGTCCTCAAACGCCACATTCGGATGTTTTTGGAATAATTCCATGGATGGGGACTCCACCACTGCTCCAGGGCTGGACACTGCTGTCCATGAGGGATTTTCCTTAAAATCCAACCTAAAATTCTCTTGGAACAACTTAAGGCCGTTCCCTCTTGTCCTGTTGTTCCCTGGGAGTCGATCCCAAATCCCACCTGGCTCCAAACTTTCCGGGAATTGTGGAGAGCCAGAAGGTCCCCCCTGATCTGCTTTTCTCCAGGATGAGCCCCTTTCCCTCAGCTTTTCCTGGTGCTCCAGCCCCTTCCCAACTCCATTCCCATCCCTGACCATGCTCCAACCCCTCCATATTTTTCCCATGAGGATCCCAAATCCAAAACAGTCCCTTTTTAACCCATTGTGTTCCTCAGCACAGAATTTTCCATCCCCCTGATTCCACCACCCCTCAGACCTCGGCCAATCCCTGTCCTCTCCATACCGGGAAGGCGTAGACGAAGATTCCCAGGAAAAGCAGCAGGATGAAGAGGAGAATGGCCAGGATCAGCACCCACTTGTAGCGGCGCCACAGGATGAACTTCAGGGTCTTGTACGGGGACGTGAACCACAGGAAGGAGGTCTCAGGACGCCTGGAGCCAAGGGAAGGACGGGTCACCTCAGAATTTCATCCTCCTGGATCCCCAGTCCCACCTGCCTTGGTGGTCCCAGACCAGCTTCAAAATCCCACAGGATTGGTGATCCAGACCAGCTTCCCAATCCCACTGGAATGTGTCAGCCCTCATCCCTCCGGGGATGTCCCATCAATGTCCACCTTGGTGGTCCTGACCAGTCTCTGAAATCCAAATGGATTCACGGTCCAGAATCCCACTGCTCTCAAGTCTATCATCTTTCTGGATACATCCCATGAATGTTCTTGGTGGTCCAGACCTGTCTCCCAAATCCCACTGGATTGGTGATCCAGACCAGCTTCCCAATCCCACTAGAATGTGTCAGCCCTCATCCCTCTGGGGATGTCCCATCAATGTCCACCTTGGAGGTCCTGACCAGTCTCCCAAATCCTGATGGATTGGTGATCCAGACCAGACTCCCAATTCAAATGGATTAATGGTCAAGAGCAGCTTCCCAGTTCCACTGCTCTCAGGTCTTCCATCTTTCTGGATACATCCCATGAATGTTCTCCTTGGTGGTCCAGACCTGTCTCCCAAATCTCATTGAACTGGTGATCCAGGCCAGCTTCCCAATCCCACTGGAATGTGTCAGCTTTCCATCCCTCTGGGTATGTCCCACCAACATCCTCCTGGGTGATCTAGACCAATCTCTCAATCCCAATGGATTCATGGTCCAGATTAGTCCCCCAGATCTGGACTGATGATCCAGACCAGACTCCCAGTCCCAGTGGATTGGTGGGTCAGATCAGTCCCCCAAATCTGGATTGGTGATCCAGACCAGACTCCTAGTCCCACTGGATTCATGCTCCAGACTAACCTTCCAATCCCCCTGGACTGTCTCAGCTTTTCCCTCTTCCTGGATACATCCCACCAGTGTCCTCCCTGGTGGTTCAGACTGACCTCCCAATCCCACTGGATTCAGGGTCCAGATCAGCCTCCCAATCCCACTGGATTCATGGCCCAGACCAGCCTCCAAATCCCATTGGATTCATGCTCCAGACCAGTCTCCCAGTCCCACTGGACTGGTGCTCCAGACCAACTTCCCAATTCCACAGAACTTGTTCTCCAGACCTCCCTCCCTCCCATTTCCCCTCAGTTCACAGTGGATCCTACCCAGGTGCAAACCCAGTTCAGCCCAGTTCCCCGCAACTGGAAACACAGAATTCCCATTTGGTCCTCAAGAATTCCATGCCCTGGTGGCTGCTTTTCCATTCAGGATGTTCTTACTTGGGATCCTCCAGCCTGGGGTTCATGTTGGGCTCATCCCGTCCCATCCCAGCCGGACGCTCCTCGTGCTCCTGCTCCGCCACAATTTCCAAAGTCATCTCCAGCTTGCCCTGGATGGGTTAAACAAAAACTTATTTATTATCCCCAAAAACAGGGGGGAAAGTGAGGAATGAACGTGGGATGGAAAATAGGGATTGGGAAGAGAAAATGTAATTTGAGCAGAACCAAACCATTCCCAACAATGACCATGGGGATCTCAGGATTCCAAGATCCTCCAGCTGTCACTGGAGATATTCTGGGAAATCCCGGATCCCAATGACACCCAAATTTGGGCAACCACGGAATCCCAGGATCGCTGAGGCTGGAAAAACCTCTGGGATCAAGTCCAAGCTGTGACCCATCATCACAGAGCTCCACATCCAGTCTTTCCCAATTCCCTGATTCCCGATTTCTTGGGAACCAGCTCAGGGTTTTTTGGTTGAATCACAGAATTCCATGCCTGGATTCCCTCATCTGCATGGAACAGTCACCAAAACCTGGACCAGGAGCCCAGACACCTTTAAAATTATCCCTGGGACAGCTGGAATTTTTTCCAGGTGTTTAGGACACAAGATTGTTGGGAATAGTTGTGATATAAAATAAAATTTGGTGGCACATTCCAAAAACCAGGGTGAAAATCCCACAAAACCGATCATTCCTCTGCATGGTGCCGGAAAACCTCCAGCCAACCACAGTGGATCTGGCTGGATCCACAAAACCTCCAGCTGGAAATGGAATTTCTTGCCCTGGCTTGAATTGAATGAAAATTTCAGGGAATTCTGGAATGGTTTGGATTGGGAAGGAATTTAAACCCTTGAACACTTTCGGGGATGGGAATTGGAGTGAAGGATCCAAGGAAAAACATGGAGAGGTCACTTTACCGCCAGGATCTTCTGCTGGTTCTGCTCGGCCACGCAGGGCCACCAGCCCTTGACAGTTTTCTGCTCGAAGAGGGACACAGAGCGGCCGGAGGACAGGGAATCATCCACAAGATCCAAGGAACACTTTTCCGCCGTCTTGGCAGGCTTGGGCATCCTGTTGAGATCCATCTGGATGGATCCTGCAGGGGAGAACATTCCAGGTGAGACATCTCAGTGGGAAAAATCCTTAAAAGATGGAATGTTCCCTGATCCCATGGAGTTTGGGCCACCCCAACCATCCCAATCCAAACTCCCAACTTCCTCTGTCCCAGGGGGCTCCAAGACCCATCCAACCTGGCCTTGGACATTCCCAGGGATCCAGGAGCAGCCACAGCTAGTGGTTGGTGTTGGTGTTGGTGTTGGTGATGTTTCCTCTTTTTTTGGGATGGATCACAAAATTCCTAACTTACCCAAATAGTCGTCAAAGGAGAACTTGTCGTTGTCCCAGATCTGGAGGATCAGCTGGGGTGGGATCTTGTTTTCCGTCTTGTCCAAGCTCCAGAAGTGTTCCTAAAATCCCACCATGAAAAAAACCATGGGAAAATTAAAGATTAATCGGGAGAATTGGGCAGGGCCTGGCTCTGGAAATCCTGGAATTCCTGGGGTGTCCTGCTGTGGATCTACTGGAGCACAGGTTCTGGAAAACTCTTGGATAAGGATAATCAGTGGAAAACCCAAGATGCTTCTGGAAGGTGTCAGCAGCAGTTTATGCCTTAATTTAATGATTTAAATTAATGTAATTAGTTTTATTTAAAGAATTTCATTTAATTTAATGCAATTTAGGAAATGGCTCCATGGGATCCCAAACAGGATTCTTAGGAGAGACAGAAATTCCCACAATTCCAATGAGGATGAGTCTCCAAGGTGAAGACAACAATGAGCATGGAGTGCTGGCGTTACCAAACTTCACCTTCCTCTTAATTCATGCAAAAATATGGGATTGACACCTAAATCAGTGCTTCCAGCAGGGAATTCCCAAGGATCCCTTCCCTTCCAGATCCACCATGGCTTTAATCTCTCTTAGGTCTGTCACAGGCAGTGGGACAATCAGAGATCATCAAATGCCAGTTCCACCTTCAGGCCACCCACAGCTCCTGAATTTATTAATGGAACATGGATGTGGAAAGGAAGATTCCATGGTGTCCCAGGAATCCCATGATATCACACTGGTTGCTCCAAGCCTCAAAACATCCCTCAGACTGCTCCAGGCTCCTCTGGCACTGCTCACAATGCGGAACAAAATCATGGAATCGTGGAAGACTTTGGGTGGGAAGGGAGCTGAAAACTCAGCCCATCCCACACACAGGGACACCTCCCACCATCCCAGGTGGATCCAAGCCCCAGTGTCCAACCTGGCCTTGGGCACTGCCAGGGATCCAGGGGCAGCCACAGCAAATCTGGGAATTCCAGCCCAGCCAGGAATTCCTTCCCAATATCCCACCCAAATCTCCCCTTTCCCAGTGGGAAGCTGTCACCCTGATTTTTAAAGATTTTCTAAGCCTTCTGATGTTTACATTCTTGTAACGAACTTTCTCACACACTTTGTGTAAATAACTCATTGTTTTGCATTCTTTTATGGAGGAGGAGAAATTTGATGGACTGGTGATTTGTCCAGTGTCATTGGAGAGGTGGCACTGTCACCCTTCAATCCACTGTCACTTTTGGAAATCAATAAATGTTAGAGTCAAAAATAAAAAATTCTCTTTTTTCCATCAGAAAGCTGCGTGTACACGTCATGTTATTTCGTGTCCTATAGCAACAGGAAGCCATTCCCTGTGTCCTGTCCCTCCATCCCTTGTCCCCAGCCCCTCCCCAGCCCTCCTGGATCCTCTTTAGGCCCTGGAAGGTCACAGCAAAATCTCCCCAGAGAGGTTTGGCCACTCCAACCAAACATAGGCTGGTGGATCCAGCTCACCCCTCCTCACCAGGAGCTGCTGTGGTGCCAAGGAGCTTAAAGAACAACAGAGGAAATAACAAATCAGACACCTCTGTCACCAGGTTGGCCCATCTTATGCATCACTGTCTTTGATGACCTTTCTCAAGAGCTTTCTCCTGATGAACAGTTATTTTCTGCCAAGTGAGGAGGGACACAGCGCCTGTGACGCTTCCCTTCAGTCACCATTTCCTTTGTTTGCCTTTGCTTTGTTTTGCCATTTCTTTCAGGTGAATTCTTGAACCAGAAATGAATCAACTTCTTCTTCTTTTCATTTTATTTTTCTTTTTGGATCAAAAGCACGAAATGTCCCGTGGGCACATTCTGCTTTCTGAGCTCAGAGCTGGCACCACAGCACAAGGAGGATGTGTCTGAGGAGCTCCTGATGGCGCTGCAAAGAGCTGTCCCCTGCCCCTGGCTCCAGTGTCACTCTGGAGCCTTTGAAGCCTGCACAAGTATTTAATTGACATCACTGAGCTGGCCCCGTGTCACCGTGCTGGAGCTGTCAGAACAAAGGGAAGGAACAATGGAAGTGACCTTTTTGTTTAGAGGATGTTGGAGTGGTGGGAAGAACAGCCAAGAATTAGAGAAAATGGGATTCCTGAGGCTTTTCCATGATTTTATACCTTGTGGCATGAGGTATGGAAGGGACTCTCAAGATCATCTTGAGGGCAGGGACACTTTCCACTATCCCAGGTTGCTCCAAGCTGGCTTTGGACATTTCCAGGAATGTGACAGCCCCAATTTCCCTGGGAAACCTCTGCCAGGGCCTCTCCACCCTCACAGGGAGGAATTCCTTCCTAATTTCTAATCTAAACAGCTAATACTTAATTTAATTTAAAGCCATTAATGTCTTTATATGTTGTAACCCAGAAGAAATGAGATGTGCTGGATGTCCAGTAAGGCTTTTAGTGCTGGGAAAATCTCCAAATGCAACTTTTGGGGTGAAAAAATTGTTGACCAAACCTTCTGTTCCTTGAGGTCTGTTTGCCAAGGGCAGAGAGTCCATGGGATCCATGTGGATGAAACATGAAATTCCAGACCTGGAACTAAGATGTGACCACAACCAGCAGAGGAGGCCAGCAGGAGTGTGGTGATTGATATAAGGGTCTCTTCTCAGTCTTGGAGATTTATATCACACCCAAGAGAGCTCAGCCACCTCAGAAGGCATAAAATCAGCAGGATGGCTTCTGTGGCAGTGTTGGAAACAGAAAAGTTCTAATAAAAGGCAAAATAACAAAACTCTTTATGGAGAAAACCTGATCCAGGTGCAAGAGGATCTTGCTCTTGGTAAAACACCTCACAAAAGTGATTATTTCCTTTGTTTTCTTCTTTTTCAAATAAATTGCTCAGGCAGCACTTTTTGGCTCCCGTACAATTAGCCATCCTTAAGTTTGAGGTGAAATCCCCAAAGTCCTATGAGGTGTCTTTTCACCTCATTGAGGAGAGAAACTTCTGCGCTTTTTTTCCTTTTTTAGGAGAAAAAGGATAATTTTGTCACTCCATCAACAAGAAGCACATTCCTACAGATGACAAAGGCACCTCCAGCTTGCCCTGCCCATCTCACCCTGTGGTGTCTGCTGGTTTTCTGCTGGTTCCTGTCTCCTTTTCACCCTCCCAGACCCAGAGCAGCCAGGGCAGGCTGCTAGCACAGAAATGTTTCTTTTTACCCATCCTTGCTTCATGTAGAAAGAGCAAATGATCTGTCCTTGCAGATTGAAAGGGAGGGAAGAAGTAAACAGGATTTTAAGGCAAGATCAGGCTTGAAAAGCAGCAAGCCTGGATTTTAAAGCATGATTGGGCTCAGAGGTGACTTTATAAGGAAAATGTGTCACGGACATGTTTTTTGAGAAATCCTTTTGACAGGATTTTTTTCTCCTGAGAAGCCTCAGAGGAAAAGAAAAACAATAATTATCTGCTGCTGTGGAATGCAACAGGTG
>JAXCLO010000208.1:70030263-70046825 GCA_035583995.1 Arremon aurantiirostris | reverse complement strand
TGGGAGCCATTCCCTGGCTCCTGTCCCTGCAGGCCTTGTCCCCAGTCCCTCTCCAGCTCTCCTGGAGCCCCTTCAGGCACTCTGAGGATTCCCTGGAAGTTTTCCCTTCTCCAGGGGAACATTCCCATATCTCCCAGCCTGAACATTCCTTGGGAATCCCTTTCCACTGCTTGACAACTTTTCCACGAAGAATTTTTCCTTAATACCCAATCTAGGATAGCAGGCTCCAGCCCCTGTTCCCGAGGCAGCAACGGACAGAACGAATATTCCCCATGGGATTCCTGATCCTCAGGCACAAAAAGGATCATTTCACCCATTCCCAATAGGATTTTTCAGGATGACTTTCCTTTGGGATGGAAGATCTGGAAGCTGAGCAAAGTTCTACTCATTTCCAGCCTTGCAGCATTCTATTGGATGCTAAAAATTGGGAAAGGGATCTGAGCAACCCCTGGATGCTCCCACTTTTCCAGCAGTACAAGTTTTTAGGACCCCAAAAGACAAGGAACAGCTCAACCAGTGCTGATAACAGCCGACTTGATGGAAATATCAGGAAAGCTGCACGGCATTCTGGATTTACAGGAGGAAAATTGGGATTGTAAACCAGGGATTTACAGTCTGCTCCCAAATCCCGCCTCTTCCTGCCCATAAATCCCAAAAGAAGGAACTCCCTTGGCTGGGATTGCACTGTTAGACACAAGATAAATCCAGGGAAGGGAAGGGAAAAGGGAAGGGAAAGGAAAAGGGAGAAGGGAGAAGGGGGGGGAAGGGGAAGGGGAAGGGGACGGGGAAGGGGAAGGGGAAGGGGAAGGGGAAGGGAAGAAGGGGTGCTGGAGGACCTGTTTCCAGGAATAAAGGAAATTCCAAAGAAAGCCACCATGCAAATAATCAAAACTATGATCATAGAAAAAGTCTGGGAGAGGAGTTGGGAATGAGCAGACAATGAGCTCCTCTCCCCATGACCAGGCTGCTCCCACATCTTATCCCACTGTGGGAACATCCAAGTAGTCCAAAGAAAAGTACTGCCATGGGATCATCCCAGAGGTGTGAAGAAAAAGGTTGCGAGCTCAGCAGAGCTTCCAAAAAGACACATCTCCATCTCTGGATCCAGAGATGGAGAGGTGAGGATCTGTAGCTGGGAAAGGGTGGATCCATGACTGGAGAGGTGTGGATCCATAATTGGCAAGGTGTGGATCCATAGGCAAACAGGTGTGGATCCATGATTGGAGAGGTGTGGATATACAAGTGGAGAGATGTGGATCCATGGATGGCGAGGTGGATCCATAGTTGGAAGGAGTGGATCCATAGGCAAACAGGTGTGGATCCATGACTGGAGAGGTGTGGATCCACAGACGGAAAGGGGTGAATCCACAACTGGAGAGGTGCGGATCCATACTTGGAGATACGAATCCACAGTTGGAAATTCATGGATCCATAACTGGAGAGCCATGATGGTTCCTCCATCCCGGCAGAATCCAAGTCTATCCCAGCAATACCAATCCAAGGACCACCTTAACTCCTTCCCTGCTGCTCCTGCACCTACAGCCTCCAGAATCCAGGAGGCTCCGGAGCAGGACACTCACCCTTTGACGTAGATGTCGCTCATCTTCTCCCCGGTGATGCTGAGGTCATCCAGGATCACATCCTTGGCGTTCCAAACGATACAGCGCAGGTAGAACCTGGAAAATCCCAGGAATAAACCCATGAGAAGGTGGAAAACTCATCCACCTGGAAGCCCGGTTGTCCCATGGATGGATTTCCGTCTCCCTGGAGATGATCCCACACCTGTCCCTCATTCAGGTGGGTAAATCCATCACCACCTGAGGCTTCCAAGCATTCCCAACTCCTTTCCCAAGGAAAAGATGAGGAAGAAACGGGAAGTTACCTCTTGGCTTTGCGTGGAGTGACATTGAAAGGGGGGCCGGGATGTCCCAGGGATTTGGGAAACAGATCCACCCACATCTGGAGCTTTCCCTGCATGGAAAAACAGAGCCCTGAAACCTTGGGAGATTCCAGACTGGAACACCTGAACCTCCCTGGGGAGATCTGGGACCCTTAGGGGGAAAGGCAGGATTCCTCCATGGAAAAGGGGCATTAAAGATTATTTTAAAATTATTTGAGAGATAGTTGGGAATGTGTTGATGGATGTAAATCCTGAGGAGCAGCTGAGGGAGGTGGAAAAGGCACTGGAGCACCAGGAAAAGCTGAGAGAGCTGGGAAAGGGGCTCAGCCTGGAAAAAACAGGGATCAGAGGCAAAACCTTCTGGCTCTCCACAACTTCTTGGAATGTTGGAACCAGGTGGGAGCTGGGATTTGCTCCCAGGGAATAATAGGAAAAGAGGGAATGGCCTCAGGCTGGGCCAGGGGAGGCTCAGGTTGGACAGCAGCAGGAATTTCCTCATGGAAAGGACGCTCAGGCCTTGGAAGTGCCCAGGGTGGTTTGGAAACCCCATCCCTGGAGATGTCCAAGGAATTCCTGGATGTGGTGCTCAGTGCGAGGGCGGGCATTGGGCACAGCTTGGACTCCATGACCTTCGAGGGATTTTCCAGCCTCAATGATCCCGGGATTCTGGGAGAAGAATTCTGAGTAGGACTTTCAGATCAAAAATGTAAAATTAAATTAAATTAAACTAAATTAAGGTAAATTTAATTTTAAAAAATTGGAGCATATGCTGAAGGGATTGACCACCTCCCCTCCCTGGGGACATCCCATATCCCAGGGCAGACATTCCCAGCAGGATTCTCCCCCTGGACATGGCTGGATCAGGAGATGCCGCTCCTGGGCTCATCCCAGCCACATTCCAGGACCCACCTGCTCGATGTCTGGCTGGAGCGGGCTGTAAAGGCGCCGGGTCTCCACGTGCTCTGGAACCAATCCCTGCTTCCGCAGGGCAGCCAGGGCGAGCCGCTCCTCCACCGGGCCCAGGTGTGGATTCGGGGGGTTTCCATCCTCTGCCACAGGGAAGAGAGCAGAGAGAACCCCACAGGGATGGGGATTTGGGCCAGGAAGAGCTGGAGCAGCACAGCCTCCATTCCCAAATCATCACCACAAACCCTGCTGGGCACAGGGATGGCATTTCCAGTGGGAAAACCCATGGAGATGCTGGTGCAACCACTCCACAAATCACAGCCAGGGAAACATGGCAAGGATCCAGCTGGATCCCATGGAAAGGACAATCCAATGAATCCAGCTCTCCTAGAGTCCCAGAAATCAGGATTCCCATCAATCCTCTGCTGATGTTCCCACTCCCAGGAGTTTATCCCAGAGCTTAAAGTCATCCAGGATCTTCAGCTGGGCAGACAGGAATGGGATCCTGATAGGATCCCATTTCTTCTCTGTGGGATTTGGGGTGAAAGACAGGAATGGGAGGAGGAGGAAGGACATGGAGACACCACCAGCACTGCCTGGGGCTGTTTCAAGTTCCTACTCTGGTCCTAGTCCCTGCTCCAGTCCCACCAGGATATCTGCGGTCTTCCATCCAAGGAAGACCTGGAATTATCTCCTCTGCCTGACCTACTCCACACCAACCCCTGATCCTGCCACAGATGGGCCAAGATTCCTCAATAATGGACATTCCTGCCTTGTCTTCCTGGTCAGGATCCATCCATCCATCCTTCCATCCATCCCAGTACCACCAATGGCCAACTCCTGCCTCCCCATCCCATTCCTGGGATGCGACACGATGCCCTATCCTTGGATATCAGGGAAGTGGTGAAGTCCTCACCCCTGGAAGTGTCCAAGGAACAACTGGACATGACACTTGGACAAGGTTGGACTCGATCTTGGAGGTCTTTTCCAACCTGAATTCTAGAATTTCAGGATCTTAAAGATCTTTTCCAACTTTAAAAATTCCCTGATTCTGAGTCCAACCCAAACAATCCCAAAATCCCAGGTTGGGGTTGGTGGACTTCACCCTACTTGCGACAATTGAAAGACAAAGTGCTTCATAAATATTATTCCATAAATATTCCATAAATATCATTCCAACTCCACCAAATCCCAGTGAGATATCCCAGCTCCTTCCTTGGCAAGGACACACTTAACTCCAGCCACCTGGGCTAATTCCTAATGATTTCCCAAACCCTGGAATTCTGGAGTGTGCACACACATGCGGCTTTACACGCCGCGAAAAGAATGAGCTCCTCTTGGAGAAAACAAAATCTGGGAGTTATGGAATAGCGGGCCGGGGGGAGGGGCTTGTAAAATCCCGGCTCTCGTGTTTAACGGCTCCAGTTTATTCCCAGCCCAGCTCCGGAGCTTGCAGCTGGATTCCAGACCTGCTCTGGGTCAAGCCTTGGGCTTTGTTCTGCTGTTTGAACTCGGAGAAGGTGACAGCAGGCGCTGCCACGGGGGGGAAAATGTTTTAACACCTCCTCAGCTCTCCCGGGAAAACTTTTCAATGAGGATTCCGTGCTTCCCTTCTCCTCAGGGGAAAACCTGAATTCCTGCAGGGATTTTTGCTTTGTTTTCCAAGAGCACAGAGAGGGATCAGCCCTGGGCTGTGCCTTGTTTTGTGTCTCTGGTGAAACCCTTGGTGTGGTGGCTTTAAAAAATCCCATGAAAATTTAGGTGGGATGTGGGGAATTCTTAGCTCTGAGGGTGGGGAGGCCCTGGAAGAGAATTCCCAGAGAAGCTGTGGCTGTGCCTGGATCCCTGGAAGTGTCCAAGGAGAGGCTGGATCCACCTGGGATAGTGGGAAGTGTCCCTGCCCAGGGAGCAGGTGGAACAAGATAATCTTTATGGTACCAACCTAAACCATTCCATGATTCCAAACTGCAGCTCCTGGGCCAAGCCAGGTGGGATTTCAAATCCTCCTGGGACTAAAACCCTCTTTTTGTGCCTTAAAGCAGAGTTTTCCCCAAAAATCCTTCTACCCCAGGAATGTTGGGTCACGGGGAGGTGCCACGGGCAAACAAAAAACTCCCCAAAAGTCTGGGGCTTTTCTCCTCCTTGTAGAAGTTGGGTTTGTTCCCTGATTCTCACAAATGCCGAAAGAATTCCCAGGTCTGCGTATGGGATATTGTCTCCCTCTAGTGACCATTCCCAAAATGAAATTCCAATGGAAGAGTTGCTCTTAGTGACCATTCCCAAAATGAGATTCCAATGGAATCTCGGAGCTCTCCTGGCTCTGGAAGCACTTGGATCATCAAGTGGGAGCTTCTCACTCCCAATAAAGGGGTGTTGGGTTTGGTCCAACTCAAGGTCAACGCTCCTGGGTTGAAGGTCTGGGTTCAATCCCAGGATTTGGAGAACGACCAAGCTTGGGAACGGTTCAGAGCAAACATGGCCAGAGAGGAGGAGGATGGGGACAATGCCATCATTCAAACCTGGTGATGTTTCCATGACATCCAGCTCCATCCCTTTCTCTGGAGCAAGGAAATTCTGCAATCCCAAAGCATCCCTGACATCTTACCCAGCTCAGAGAGGACGTATTCCTGATCCCGGAAGATGATCCGGTCGGATTTGTAGGTGGGAGCTTTGTAGTTGTGCTGCAGGGAGAAGAGGTGGAGCAGCTGGGAAGGGCGGAGTTGGTCTCGCCACTGGTTGGGGCCGGAGCTGAAACCAAACAGAATCATGGGATCATGGGATCATGAAATCATGGAATGGGTTGGAATGGAAAGACATTAAAGTTCATCCAGTGCTGTGGGCTGGGATATCTCCCACTGTCCCAGGTGGATTCAAGCCTCAACGTCCAGCCTCGCCTTGGGCACTGCCAGGGATCCAGGGACAGCCACAGCAAATCTGGAAATTCCAGCCCAGCCCTTGCCCACCCTCCCAGCCAGCAATTCCTTGCCAAGATTCCAGCCCAATCTTCCATTCCTGAGATGGGACAGCCACAGCCTTGCTGGGGGTATCCTCAGCACGAGGTCACCAGGAGCCACCAGGGTTGGAACAGGATCTCCCTGGAGGAGAACCAGGACTCTGGGAAGTGCAGCTTCAGCCAGGTCCCCCAGGATAGCTCTGCTGTGATCCCGTGGCCCCCTCAGCATCCCAATCCTGGGAATCCTGGACATCCCAATCCCGGGATTCCTGGAGATCCCCAGCACAGGGAGGAACGCACACGCAGTAGGTCTGGGGGAGGCCGCAGCGGGCACCGTATTTGGACAGAAAGCGATTCTCCAGGTCGATGACGGTCTCGCCGATCTTCTCGTCCTTGGACAGGAGGTCGTAGTCGTAGAGTGTGACCTTGAGGTCCTTCTCCAGGGGCAGGGTGCAGGTCAGCTCAAACATCCTGGAAACGGGAACAGGGAAATGCTTGGGAAAAGAGAACGTTGCTGCTGGAATTCCATGGGAATGGATCCATGCCTCATCCAACCCCACCAGTGATGGGATGGAACAGAGTCCCTGAGCTTCCGGGTCATCTTGATCCAGCAAGACCAGGGCTGTGTTGTGCTGGCTTCGTTTATCATGGAATCATGGAATGGTTTGGATCAGGAGACACCTTAATGACCTCATTCGACACCTTCCCTGATCCCAGGTGGCTCCAAGCCCCAGTGTCCAACCTGGCCTTGGGCACTGCCAGGGATCCAGGGGCATCTGGAAAACTGAGGGAAGCTCAACTCCATGGGGCTTTGTTCTCCCAGAAAATCAGAGAATCATGGAATAACCTGATCCATAAGGATCATCGATCCGACTCCTTCCCAGGACAATCCCACCTTGTCCCTGGGAACAGCGTCCAAACACTCCTGGAGCTCTGGCAGCCTTGGGAATGTGGTCATTCCCTGGGGAGCTGTTCCAGTGCCCCACCATCCTCTGGATGAGGAATCTTTTCTTGATATCCAACCTAATCCTCCGTGGAGCAGCTCCAGCCATTCCTTGGTCCCATTAACCTTGGAATTTTATCCCATTTCTGAGGGAAACAACTCAATTATCCATGGCTAATCCTTTTCCAGAACATGCGGCGGTGCCCCATTCCTCACATTTTTCCCTCAGACATTGGATCAAAATTCCTGGATGAGGAGAAATTCCTCAAATTCCTTCCCAACAATGGGATGATCCAGATTCCTCCACTATGGAGTTCCAGCTCCCCAATTCACAGCTCAGAAATCCCCGGCATTGATGAATGAGAGCCAAGGGAATTATGGAATAGATTGGGATGGAAAAAAAACCTTAAAATCCATCCCATTCCCAGTCCCTGCTGTGGGTGGGGAACATTTCCCACTATCCCGGGTTGCTCCAACCTGGAACTGGGTGTTGGAATGGAATGGGATTTTCAGCCCAGAACAATTCCCTCAATAGGACACCCAAAAAATTCCATGGATCCCAAATGGAATCCATACTTACTTCCCAAAGACAGGCTCCAGAGTGCAGGGAAGATAATTTTCCTGGTCATTTATGGATTTCTTTCCCACGGAAATCTTCACGTAGGGATCACACTGGAGGTGGGCACGGAAAGAAACACAGAAATCCTATGGGATTCCAGTCCCACTCTTTTCCATAGGTTGGTCCAAATCCCATCCCTCTCCCAGATAAAACTATTCTGGGAATTTGGCATCAATTTGGAAAGTGGGGGATTTAATTCAATTTGGATTTTTTTGCCAGGAGAAGGAAAAAAATTCAAGGGAAAGATCCAGTTCCACCTAAAAGATTTTACCTGGATCTACAGGGATCCACCATCCCAGCCACATCCAAGAATTCCCTGGAAAAAATGCCCAGACCAAGTTTTCTCATAACTTCTCCCGGATTTTTCTTTTCCTGCTTCTTTGTTTTTTAAGGAATTGATGGGAAACAGCAATGTGCACCCAGGTATTCCTTGGGCTGGGATGAGCCTCCATAAAATTCCCATCCCTGGGGAAATTTGGGATCAAATTTGAGTTGGTTTGGGGTTTTAAATGAAAAAAACTCCCTTTTTTTTTTCCTTCTTTTTAATCCTTGGGAATTACTCATGGGGAATTTCTTAGGAATTCACATTTCCATCCCAAATCCTTTTAAAAAAATGGGAAAATTCAAAAGTAGTTGGAATTTCTGCATCTATTTTTCCATGTATTCCATATATATTTCCCATATTCCATATACTTTTTTCCATGTATTTTTATGTCTATTCATTATTTTTCCATAAATTTTCCATGTGTATTTACTATTTTCCCATCTATCTTTCTTAGATATTTCCTCACATATTTCCCACTCTATTCCTCAAATGTCCCCCTCTTTTCCAGTGGAACCAAGACAATTAAAAAGGATTTTTCCCTTCTCTGAGTTTTGGACCTACACAATTCCCATTTTCCCAGAATTTCTCTTCCAGACCACAAAACCTTTGCAAGAAGGAATTTCGGGAAAAACGGGATTTTATTCCCTTCAGCACCAAAAACACCGAAAAAAACCACCCTCAAAATAAAATCAAACCGAAAACTCATGGAACTAATCCTGAAAAATCCCAACGGACAAAGGAAGAGTTGCCTCACAGACTTCCCAGATATTCCAAGGGGGGCAAAAAACAGGAACAAATTCCTAAATGTTAGGGCAAATTTGTAAATTTTGACCAATTTTGACCCAATTTTGACCCAGTTTTGACCAATAAGGGCTGAGCTGTTACAAGAATCCACTACAGGAGTCAAGTCAGAGCTTTCCCACCGGGATACCTTTCCATTGGAATCCTTTGGCTGGAGGTCAAAGGCACGGATGATGTAAACCCGGACCAGACATTCCTGGAGTCCCCTGGCTGGGAGCTGCTGGAATTGCCGGGGAGGCATCGGAACGCGCGGATCGTCGGGAAGAGGGTAAATCCTGAAGGAACCCTAGGATGGACAAGGGAATTCAAGGAAGAACTCATAGAGATGGGAGTAGGCTTGGAATGACCGGAATGAATCATGGAATTATGGAATGGTTTCGGTGGGAAGGGAGATGAAAGATCTCATCCCATTCCATGGGCAGGGACACATTCCCTGATCCCAGGTGGATCAAAGTCCATCCCAACCTGGCCTTGGACACTCCCAGGGATCCAGGGGCAGCCACAGCAAATCTGGCAATTCCAACCCAGCCAGCAATTCCTTGCCAAGATCCCAGCCTAGCCTCCCCTTTCCCAGTGGGAGCCATTCCCTGGCTTCTGTCCCTGCAGGCTTTGTCCCCAGTCCCTCTCCAGCTCTCCTGGAGCCCCTTCAGGGACTCTGAGGATTCCCTGGATTTTCCCTTCTCCAGGGGAACATTCCCAGCTCTCCCAGCCTGGCTCCAGAGCAGAGCAGCTCCAGAATCCCGGAATGGGTTGGGTTGGAAGGACCTTAAATCCCATTCCATTCCCACCCTTTCCACAGGGAGGGACACCTCCCACTGTCCCAGGTTGCTCAAAGCCCCTTCCAAGAAGCCTTGGCCACTTCCATGAATGAGGATTCCTCAACTCCCACAATTCCTGGACTCACTGAACGATTTGGGCTGAAAAGGATTTTAAAGACCCCACAATTCCCACCCCTACGGACACAATCCATGGGGAGAGGGCCCATCCCACCTTGAATTCCCCCACCACCGAGGGGTCATCGTTGGAATCCTGGGATCTCCCCCGGAACAGTTTGAAGGTGTGGCAGAAGTCGGAGAGATGCTCAAATTCCTCAATGTTTTCCAGTTCCGTCTCATAGACCTGAGGAGGAAAAGATGGATTGTGGGAAAAAATTCCAACCAAATTCTTAAATCCTGGGAAACTTCATCCCATGGGGAGAAATTTCTGGGAATTTTCACTCTTATTTCCTTCTTGGGTAGTGGGAAAAGGAGAATTTGGGAATCCCACAATAAATTCCAGCCCATCCCAAGGACCCAGACAAAGCCAAGGTCTTCTGGTGGGTTTTTCATGGATAGAGATCTTCCAGCTGAGAATATTTTCCTTAAAACCAAGGAAAAATGGTTAAATTTAAATGTGTTAAATTTAGCATCTCTTGTGCCTTAATCTCCCTCTTCCCTGAGAAATCCCTGATTTTCCTCATTCCCAAACTTTTCCCAGGATGGCACTTCCCCACCCTCTCTGCCACTTCCCAAGGGAAAATTTCCAGAAGTTTCCCAAAAGGCTTTTCCAAAGGAAACGGAATTTTCCACACCTGGGGAAAATGTTTTGGTTTTTTTGAACCCAGATTGGAAAAGAAAAGCCGAAAATCCTGAAGAAATCATGGAGAGTGGAATTCCAAGGATCCACACCTGACGGAAGTCACTCACCTTCAAGGTGTCAAATCCCTTTTCCAAGTAATATCCACATTTTTCCCTCTCTCCCGTGGAAGCATAAAACTTGCTCCACCAGTCAATGAATTCCTCCTCCTGCAGCCAGAGATCCCAAAGTTACTCATTTTCCACAAAAAAAAAATCCCCGGAAAACAGCAGCAGCTCCTAGATTTGGGAAGCGAACCCTGCATCAACCCCATCCCTGATTTCCAGGTTTTTTTCGGGATGCTTCCAGTCCAAATACAGGTGTTACAGCCACCGTGGATATTGCCAAGAGGATTATCCCTCATGGGAAGATGAGGTAGAGCTCCAAGAACAATATTCCAAGAATTTGGAGCATTTTTAGGGAAGTTTTGGCCACTTAGAGGGTGGTTTTCCCAGGATTTCCATGCAGGGAATAAACCAATTTAACTCCAGTGTTAACAGCTTGAAATGCCCCAATTTTAGGCTTTTCCTGGAAATTTTTGGGATTTGGGAGACAGGGATTGACTTCCTGGTTGCATCCCAGCACCTCCCAACCTCCCCATCCCAACAAAACCTGAGGATAAATGAATAAATCCATACCATTCCCATCTTTCTGTTAAAACCCAACAGTGCTCTGGTCTCCAGAACAACACAACCGTTGGATGAAAAAAACTGGGAAAATCCCACAAAACTTCAGCTCTCACCAACTCCCATTGCCTCATTCCCAGCGTAAACCATTTCAGGAGGAAAAATGCACCATGTGGGTTCAATATTCCATATATTTTACAGGAATCCCATTTTTGAGATCACTTTGCTGGCAATCCATGAAAAATTCCTGGAAAATCCTGGTGTCTCCTTTTAGGAGGCCGCAGAATTCGAGCTCGGTGACCTCATGGAGGATTCCAAATGGAGTTTTATTGGATTTGTATTTGAAGCCAACAGCAGAGGACTTAATGGATAGACACCGGATTTAATTGGAATATTCTGGAAATTCACTCCGAGGCTTCTGCCACCTCCTTTTTTTGGGAGGGGAAATTCCAATTTTCCTTTTTTCACTACCCATTTTATTGTTTCAAGGGCTCCATTTAAACATCCTGACATTCCACAGGTATTGGGATACAAGGAAAATGTCTGGATTCATCCCAGGACTTACCCACGGAATCCTCTGCAGCCACAAGGGAAAGAACTGGATTAGAGATTTTGGTGGATTTTGACCAATATTCCAATGAAAAACAGGGAAAACACAAAAAGGAGGGAAGGGGAGCAGCTGGAATGTTAATGGTGATGGATATGATTGCATTGGGGAATGGAAAAGTCATAGAAAGCAATGGATTGGAAAACAACGGATTGAGGAATTTCATTTATCCAAGGGAAAGATAAAATTCCCTCTAGGTATCCCAAACCACCTCCAGGGGTTTTTCCATAGCACAGATGATCTCTGGGATTGGAATCCGTGCTCCCTTTCCAGCTTTTTCATGGATCCCATTGGGCATAACCCCCAGGTGAGAATCCCTTGTGGATAAATTTAACCTCAAGTGAGCAAATCCTGAAAATTCCCTGGAAAAGGAGCTCATTCCCACCTGGAAAGCTGCTGCCATGATTATCCAGAGTTTTCCTGTCTTCCCATCCCTGTTTCATCCCTGTTCCCTCTCACCGCCCTAGAACTCCAACTTTTTCCCAAGAGGGACCCATCACTTGGATATCCTGGGAATAACCGGATCATTTCACCCAATCTCGTCATCCCAGGAGCTGCAGCAGCTCTGGGAACAAAGCACGAATGAAGGAAGGATAATTCCTCCTTTATGGAAAACATTCCTGGTTGGAAGGGTGGGCAGGGGATGGGCTGGAACTCCTAGATTTGCTGTGGCTGTCCCAGAATTCCTGGCAGTGTTGAAGGCCAGGTTGGACATTGGGGCTTGGATCCACCTGGGACAGTGGGAGGTGTCCCTGTCCATTGATGGAGTGGGGTGGAATGGGATTTAAGGTCACTTCCAACCCAAAAACATTCCAGGATTCTGGAGCTCTTTTGTTCTAGGAGAGCTGGGAATGTTCCCCTGGAGAAGGGAAAATCCAGGGAATCCTCAGAGTCCCTGCAGGGACTCCAGGAGAGCTGGAGAGGAACTGGGGACAAGGCCTGCAGGGACAGGAGCCAGGGAATGGCTCCCACTGGGAAAGGGGAGATTGGGCAGGGCTCCATGTGTGCAGGGCAGGTCTCCATGTGTGTGGGGCAGGGCTCCAGGCGGTGAGGGATTGGGCTAAATATATAAGGCGCATGGCTCCAGGCAGTGAGGTGCAGGCCTCCCTGTGTGTGGGGCAGGGCTCCATTTGTGAGGGGCAGGGCTCCATGTGTGAGGGGCAGGGATCGAAGCAGTGAAAGGCATGTCTCCATGTGTGAGATGCAGGGATCCATATATGAGGGGCAAGGCTCCAGGCGGTGATGGGCGGGGCTCCATATGTGAGGGGCAGGGCTCGAGGCAGTAATAGGCGGGGCTCCGTATGTGAGGGGCAGGGTCCCATGTGTGAGGGGCGGGGCTGCATGTGTGACTTGCGGTGCTACTTGTGTGAGGGACGGACCTCCATGTCTGCGGAGCAGGGCTCCTGGAAATTATAGGCAGGGCTCCATCTGTGAGGGGCGGGGCTCCATGTGTGAGGGGTGGGTCTCCAGGTAGCAAAGGCAGGGCTCCATGTGTGAGGGGCGGGGCTCCATGTGTGAGGAGCAGGGCTCCATGTGTGAGGGGAATGGGTCCATGTGTTAGGGGCAAGGACCAATGTGCGAGGACCAGGGCTCCAGGCAGTGAAGGGCAGGGCTCCATGTGTGAGGGGCAGGGCTCCATGTGTGCGGGACAAGGCTCCAGGCGGTGATGGGCATGGCTCAATGTGCGAGTGGGAGGTCTCCAGGCAGTAATGGGCAGGGCCCCATGTGTGAGAATCGGGGCTCCATGTGTGCGAGGCGGGGCACCATGTGTCAGGGACGGGGCTCCTTGTGGGAGGGGTAGAGCTCCAGGCAGGTAGGGGCAGGGCACCATATGGGAGGGGCAGGTCTCCAGGCAGTGAGGGGCAAAACTCCATTTGTGAGGGGCAGTGCTATCGGCTGTCAGGGGCGGGGAACCATGTGTGAGGGGCAGGGCCCCCGGCAGTGATGGGTGGGGCTCCATGTGTGAGGCGCAGGGCTCCAAACAGTGAGGATCAGGGCTCCATGTGTGAAGAGCAGGGCTCCATGTGTGAGGGCAGGGCTCGATTTGTTAGGGGCAGGGATCAATGTGTGAGGAGCAGGGCTCCAGGCAGTGAAGGGCAGGGCTCCATGATTTAGGGGCAGGACTCCATGTGTGCGGGGCAGGGCTCCAAGCGGTGATGGGCGGGGCTCCATGCGTGAGGGGCGGGGCATTAGGCAGTAATGGGAGGGGCTCCATGTGTGAGGGGCAGGGCCTCATGTGTGAGGGGCCGGACTCCATATGTGAGTGGCGGGGCTCCATGTGTGAGGGTCGGAGCTCCAGGCAGTTAGGGGTAGGGCTCCATTTGTGAGGGGCTGGGCTCCATGTTGATGGGGCTGGATTCCATGTGTGAGGGGCAGGGCTCCAGGCCATGACTGGCAGGGAACCATGTGTAAGGGGCAGGGCTGCAGGTGGTGAGGGGCTGGTCTCCATGTGTTTGAGGCAGGGCTCCAGTCAGTGATGGGCGGGGCTCCACGTGTGTGGGGCATGGCCCCATGTGGGAGGAAAGGGCCTCCATGTGTGGGAGGCAGGGCTCCAGGCAGTAATGGACATGGCCCCAAGTATGAGGGGAAGAGCCCCATGTCTGAGGGGCTGGGCTCCATCTGTGTGAGGCGGGTCTCCGTGTGTGAGAGCCCGGGCTCCATGTAGGAGGGGCAGGGCTCCAGGCAGTTAAAGGCAGGGCTCCAAGTGTGAGGAGCGGGGCTCTATGTGTGAGTGGTAGTACTCCAGGCAGTGATGGGCGGGGCTCCATGTGTGAGGGGCAGGGCTCCAGGCAGTGAGGGGCTGGGATCCAGGCGGTGAAGGGCAGGGCTCCATGTGTGAGGGACTGGGCTCCATGTGGGAGGGGCAGGGCTCCATGTGTTAGGGACAGGGAACAATTTGTGAGGAGCAGGGCTCCATGTGGATGGGGCTGCCCACCATGTGTGAGGGGCAGGGTTCCACGCTGTGAGGAGCAGGGGCCCATGTGTGAGGGGTAGGGCTCCAGGTGGTGAGAGGCAGGGCCTTGCCCCTCTCACTTGGAGCCCCGCCCCTCACACATGGAGCCCCGTCGCTCAAACATGGTGCCCCGCCTATCACTGCCTGGATCCCTGCCTCTCACATATGGAGCCCTGTCCCTCACCACCTGGAGCCTTCCCCCTCACACATGGTTCCCTGCCCCTATCTGCCTGGAGCGCTGCCCCTCACACATGGAGCCCAGCCCCATCCACATGGAGCCCTGGCCTTCCCATATGGAGCCCTGCCCCTAAATTCGTAGAGCCCTGCCCTACACACATGGAACCCTGCCCCTCACACATTTAGCCCCGCCCCTCACACATAGAGTCCTGCCCCTCACTGCCTGGATCCCCGCCCCTCACATATGGAGCCCCTTCCCTCACACATCGAGCTCTGCCCCTCGCCCATGGAGCCCCGCAGATCACTGTCTGTAGCCCTGCCTCTCACACATGGAGCCCTGCCCTCACCACCTGGAGCCCCACCCCTCACACATGGAGCCCCGCCAATTAATTCCTGGAGCCCTGACTCTCACACATGGAGCCCGGCCCTTCACTGCCTGGAGCCCTGCCCCTCACACATGGAGCCTTGCTCTTCACTGCCTGCACGCTAGGTGTACTCTGGGGACCAGGACACCAGGTCTACCCTGGGCCCTGGGACACGAAGTCTACCAAGGGCCATAGGACACCAGGTCTACCCCGGTGCCCGGGACACAAGGTCTAGCCCTGGGCCTGCGACACAAGTTCTACCCCGAGCCCTGGGCTGCCGAAGGCTAAGTCCGGCCAATACACCAGGTCTACCCCGGGGTATGGGACACCAGGTCTACCCCAGGTCTTAGGACACCAGGTCTACCCCGGGGCCCAGACTGCTGCGGGTAGACGCCCGCCGGGGACCCCAGGTCTACCCCATGCCCTGTGCTGCTGAAGGCTAAGTCCGGCCGGGACACGAGGTCTACCCCGGGCCGCGGGAAACCAGGTCAACCGCGGGGCCCTGGACACCAGTTCTACTCTGAGCCCTGGGCTGCCGAACGTTAAGAACGGCCGGGGACATAATGTCTTCCCCGAGCCCTGGGCTGCCGAAGGCTATGTCCAGCCAGGGACGCCAGGTCTACTCTGGGCATTAGGACACCACGTCTACCGGGCCTTGACACCACTTCTACCCTGGGGCCCTGGACACCATGTCTGCCCCGGGTTCTGGGACACCAGGTCTGCCCCGGGGCCCGTGACCCCAGGTCTACCACAAGCCTTGGGCAGTCGAAGGCTAAGTCCGGCCGGGGACACCAGGTCTACCCCGAGTCCTGGGTGCAGAAGGCTAAGTCCGGCCGGAAGACCAGGTCTACCCCGGGGTCTGGGACAGCAGGTCTACCCAGGGCCTTAGGACACCAGGTCTACCCCGGGGCTTGGGAAACCAGGTCTACCCCGGGGCCATGGGCAGTCGAAGGCGAAGTCCAGCCGGGACACCAGGTCTACCCCGGGTCCTGGGACACCAAGTCTATCCCGGGTCTTAGGACACCAGATCTCGCCCGGGGCCTGGGACATCAGGTCTATGCCGGGTCCTGGGAAACCAAGTCTACCAAGGGCCTTAGGACACTGGGTCTACCTTGGTGCCCAGGACACCAGTTCTACGCCGGGGCCTGCGACAGTAGGTCTGCCCCGAACCCTGGGCTGCCAAACGCTAAGTCCAGCCAGGAACACCAGGTCTACTCCAGGCCTTAGGACACCAGGTCTACCCCGGGCTATATGACACCAGGACTACCCCGAGGGCCGGGACACCAGGTCTACCCTGGGGCCCAGACAGCTGTAGGCAGACACCATCCGGGGACCCCAGGTCTACCCCAAACTTGGGGATGCCGAAGGCTAAGCACGGTCGGGAATCCTGGTCTACCCTGGGGTCTGGGACACCAGGTCTACCCCAAGCCCTGGGACACCAGGTCTACCCAGGGGCCCTAGACACCAGGGGTACCCCGTGCCCTGGGCTGCCGAAGGCTAAGTCCGGCCAAGACAACAGGTCTGCCTCGGGGCCCGGGAAACCTGGTCTACCCTGGCTCCCAGATGGCTGTGGGTAGACGCCTGCCGGGGACCCCAGGTCTACCCTGAGCTCTGGGCTGCCAGGGGCTATGTCCGGCCTGGACACCAGGTCTACCATGGGGCCCGGGACATGAGGTCTACCCCGGGGCCCGGGACACCAGGTCTACTCCGGGCCCTTGGACACCAGGTCTAACCAAAGCCCTGGGCTGCCGAAGGCTGAGGCAGGCCGGGACA
>JAXCLO010000208.1:70018800-70029004 GCA_035583995.1 Arremon aurantiirostris | reverse complement strand
TGCAGGCCTTGTCCCCAGTCCCTCTCCAGCTCTCCTGGAGCCCCTTCAGGGACTCTGAGGATTCCCTGGATTTTTCCTTCTCCAGGGGAACATTCCCAGCTTTTCCTCCCAGCAGAGCTGTTCCATCCCTCCGATCATCCTGGTCCCACCTCTGGATCACTCCCACATTTCCATGTCCTTCCAGTGCTGGGATCCCCAAGCTGGGGATGGAATTCCTTCAAAACCTCCCCTCTTTCCCTTTGGAATTAACAGAAAACCCAAGGACACAGGGGCAGCCAGCTGGAATTGCCATTTTCCTAAGCAGCATGTGGGATCATTCCCAGAAGGAAAATGCCTCCTTCCAGCTTTATCCACGAATCCTCATGGACTCAGGTCATCAATTAAGCGATTAATTAATTAAGCAATTCATTAGCAATTAGAAAGGAAGCGATACCTACATGAGGCAGGGCCCGGGAATCTGGGATGTTAATTAGTGCTGAGCTCGTCAAACCCTCGGGAAGCTACAAATTAAAATGATCCGTTATCCAAGGAATTCTGGGAACCGGGATGAATGCACAGCAGCAAAAGCAACAATTAATGGGATTAATCCAAACTAATATTCCCAACCCTGGGGTTTCCCAGGATGAGGCAAATTTAGGATGAGCGCAGGGCTTGTTTTTAGGGATGTTCGGCAAACAGCTGGAATGAGGTAGAGGAAAAATGGGATATTAAAGGGGAAATATAAGGAAAAGCTGTTAGTAATTCCCAGTGGAGCAGAGGCTTTTCCCTGGATACCATGAGCTGCAAACTCAAGGAGTTATCCCAGAATCCAGGGAAGGATCTGAGCCAGGGGGATTTAGAATGGGATTGGGAATGCTCAGGATCAAAGCCCAGGTTCAAGCCCGGCTCATCCTGGGCAAACCAAAAGCCGGATCACATCCATGGGCAGGAAGCGGCAGCATTGTTTCAGGATTCCAAGGATCCCTTGGAAGTGGAAAAGGGGGAGGAATGAGAGGTTCCTCCCAGAAAACAGCCAGGTTTGAGGATCAGGCCAATCCCGACAGCATTCCCAGTTATCCAGATCAGGCTTGTTCCCAAAACCCTTCTCTGACCCAACCAGATCCAGACCGGCATCCTTGGGCCAAACTCCACAATTTTGTGGAGTTCCCTGAGGATCATTTTCCACCAGGATTCCCTTGTGGCTCTGCGAACAGCTCCTTTCCAGCTGGTTTATCCATGAGCAGACAGAACAAATCCCATGGAGCTGTGGAAGTCCTTCCCGACCCTCTTCCCATGGGAATGAATCCTCGAAAAACACCGGGAGCAGAGCAGGGAGGACAAGGCCTGATCCAGCAGCCTCTTCCACAAATTCCACCTTTCCAAAGCTTCGCTCCATGTCCTTTTCCCAAAGAACCAACCTAGACAGGATTAGCCAGGAAAAATCACTTTTCCATGATTTTTTAGGTTTTTCCTCACTTTGGGTGACCAGGATGAGTCCCGTGCACATAAACTGGTTTTAAACTCCATCTGAACTCCCGATCCTGCTCGGATGAGATGGATAACGCACTCCCAAACCTTGGAGCAGAGGGATTTCACCTCTGGTTGTTTTCCCAATTTTCCAGAGAAAGCAACAAAGAGATCCTTTGTTCCAACTATCCTTCGGAGCAGGGACCAAAGCCAGGCTTGGCAAGGAGGGAGAAAAACTCCGGAGCCACACAAGGAAACGCATCCATGAAAAATCCTGGCTCCTGCTTCCAAAGAGCCCTGAGCACGAGCTGCTGGCTTGGGATCCCTCCCTTTTCCCAGGAAAGTGGAGCAGGGACTAGTCCTTGACCTGCCAAATCTGGCCCCGGATGGGCGGAATGATCCCAATGGTCCATCTACGCCTCAATCCATGCCCACCTCCAGGAGAGGAGCAGCTTCCAGGGCCAAAATTCCCAGGTGGGAATTTTGGGTTGGCTTTCCAGGAAGAAGCTCCCTCCTTTCCCAAAATAACAGGAAAAACAAGGGAAGAAACAAACGGAGAAGGACGAATCCGGGGTCAAACTGAAGAACTCCATTGGTGGCAGGGGGATTGTTTGGGAAATGTTTTTTCCAGGAAAAAAATGCTGGAATTTTCCACTTTGGAATGGTTTTGTCACATCCCTCTCTCCCTTTTCCTACTGTGTAAACTCTTCCCTAATTTGATATGAGCTTGGAGATGTTTCCAATAAAATTATCCCAGGGAACAAAGCTCCAGGATTCCAAAGCTCCTTCTCACTCCTTCCTCTGGAATCTTTGGGATGGGATCCCACATTCCTGGGAGCAATTCCCAGAGCTCCAGGGCACATAAAGGGAGGTGAGTCCCTATCCAGAGGTTTTATTCCCAAAGGAAAATGTGGGAGCAGGTTGACCACCAACGTGATTTTCCATGAATAATCCATGGAAATCTAAGCAGAGAATTCCAGGGATTTGCGGGCATGGCCAAACCCACCCTGGGCATCCCAGGGTGTTCCCCCCCATCCTGAACACTCAGAAAAATGGGACAAACTGGGAATCCCACCGGTGGGCATGTCCAAGCTCTTCCTGCATTAGATTGTGGGAAATCCCAATTCCAGATCATGGGAAATCCCAGATCCAGGTCATGGGAAGTTGGGATCAAGCTCCACATCTCAAGCTGGGATCCCACAGATTCCCACATTATTCCCTCAGTTTTCTCCCAAGTTTCTCTCTCCTGGACTTAAAAAATAGGAATTCTATTACAAGAAGTCCCTTCCCCAAATTCCATGTTTTCCATGGACACGCTCCAGTTTTTTCCCTGATAAAAGATGAAGACCAGCTGTAAATTTTAAGGATAAATCCTAAATGGGAAGCAAAAAGGAGGGAATGAGGCTGCTTTCCCAATTTCCCAATGCTCCAATCAGGAGCATTTTCGGGAGCTGCTTTTCCTTTTCCACACTTTTCAAAGGAGCCAACTTTTCCCAGTTCTCCTGTCCCATTCCCAATGGAGGCTCAAGGATTTCAGGACAAGATCCCAATGGAGCTGTGAATAGGATCATGGAATCATAGAATGATTTGGGTGGGAAGGATCTTAAATCTCATCCCATTCCACATTTTCCATGAGCAGGGACACCTCCCATTATCCCAGGTTTCTCCAAGCTCCATCAAACCTGGCCTTAGACACTTCCAGTGATGAGGATTTGGAATGAGTGGGAATGAGTAGGGCCACATCCACAGTTTTTTTGTGAATTAGCCAAATTCCTGATTCCCAGCTTGATGTGGGACCCAGCCTGAGCTTGGCTTGGGATACACCACAAATATCCAAAAGCATCAGAAAATTCTTGGGAATAGAAACCCCCAGGAGCCACCAAGGACATGGATAAAGAGTAGGATCCATGCCCAGGTTGGACATCTTGGATTCCGCAGCTCCTCCATCCCTGGAATTTCTCAAGGCCAGGGAAACTGAGGCAGAAAGCACCTGGAAGGCTGACTCCTTCCGGAAACTCCAGCTTTTCCAGTCCTGTGGCATCCAGGAATAGGGAGAAGGGAAATTCCGGCCCTTGATATCCCACCAAGGCACGGGAGACTGGGAAAAGCTCCACCAAACATTCCGGACACCATTCCCAGCTGCTCCAGAGGCACCGGGATCACCTCGGGATCCATGCATCCCACACACAGCTCAGCACAGGTCTATCCCAAAGATTCCTTCTGCTGCAGAAGAAATCCAAGGACTGTGGATACAGGAAGTTTCTGGAAGAATGGAAGTTCCAGGGATGTGCCCATCGTGATCCATTCCCAAGGGAATGCTGAGATCCCTCAAATTCATTGGAACTGCACCAATTCCCACTCCCACCACAATGGATTTGGGATTCTACAATCCCAGTTCAGTAAAATTCCTGCAAACCAGGAGCCAAACTGGGAAAAGGAGACCCGGCCATGGAGCAAGGATGACGGAGGCTCAGGGAATATTTGCTTTCCTTGGGAAGAACCTGGCATGGATTTCTCTCCATCTGGAAAGCAAATCCAGCCCCTCATTCCCAAGAGAGGGAATGAGGAGGAGTTTGGGGTTGTGCAGGTGAGGAGAGGAAGGAAAAATGCGTGAAAGTTGGAAAAGGATGGATCCAAGCAGATCCGACCTCACATCGGCACCTCGGATCCACCCTCACCAGACCCACAGAAAGAATCCGGGATTTTCCCAGCGCATTTTCCATACCTGGATGGGGATCAGGGGCTCTTTGTCATCGATGTCGATGAGGACGTCGTCCCTGGGCGTGAGGCTGACGTCATCTGCAACCAGAGCAGGACGGCACCGTGATCCCAGGATTTGGGAATCCCGGAGCCCAGAAACCATGGGATCGACCTCCAGGAGTGAGCCCGGTTTCTCCCACACCCCATCTCCATGATCCCTATCCCAATCCCATCCAGACCCCTCAGACCATCCAAAGTTCACGTCCATGATCCCAATCTCATCCCAGACACTTCCCACCATCCAAAGTTCTTCTCCATGATCCCAAATTCATACCAGACACTTCCCACCACACGAAGTTCATGTCCATGATCCCAAACTCATCCAGACTTTTCTCACCACCCAAAGCTCATCTCCAAGATCCCAATCCCATGATCCCCATCCCATCCAGGACTCCAAGGAGCCAGGAGAGGGGCTTGGGACAAGGACATGGAGTGCCAGGACAAGGGAGAATGGATCGAACTGAAGGAGGGGAGTTTTCAATGGAATATTGGGAAAAAACTCACGGCTGTGAGGGTGGGGAGGGGCTGGGATGGAATTCCAAGATTTGCTGCAGCTGCCCCTGGATCCCTGGAAGTTTCCAAGGCCAGGTTGGACACTGGGGCTTGGATCCACCTGGGACAGTGGGAGGTGTCCCTGCCCATGGATGGGGTGGAATGGGATCATCTTGAAGTTCCTTCCCAACCCAACCATCCCATGACTCCATGAAGGACACAAATCCTGGCATTCCCACGTACCTGGCTGCTCCTGGGGCGCCCCCGTGTCCTGCTGGGAGGGATCCCAGTAGAATTCCTGGAGGGAGCGGATGGTGCACTGTCCCACCACAGGTCTCCGGCCGAAGGGGCGGTTGTCGATGATCTTCAGGATGATGGGGGGACTATAGAGGCTCTCCTTGGGCAGACGCTGCGGGAAGAGGGAAGGGAAGATGGAACGAGGCTGGAAAGGGAGAGCAGAGGTCCTGCACCATTCCCCAAAAATCCAAGGGCAGAAGGAACTTCACCAGAAGAACCACTTTTATGGAATCTTGAGGTCCTTCACCAGAAGAACTAATTTTATGACACTTCCACATGGTCCATTATTATGGGGTTCTAAGGTCTTTCACCAGATCCATTCTTATGGGATTTTGATGTTCTTCACCATAAAATCCATTTTTACAAGACTGTCCTTCACAAGAACCACTTTTATGGGACTTCAAGATCCTTCAGCACAATATCCAATTTTATGGGATTTTGAGGTCCTTCAGCACAATATCCAATTTTATGGAACCTCCAAGTCCTTCAGCACAAGAGTAATTTTTCTGGGACCTCCAAACCCTTCAAAATATTTATTTTTATGGGACTTTGAGGTCCTCCACTACAAGATCCATTTTTATGGAAGTTTGAGGTCCCTCACCCCAAGATCCAATTTTATAGGTCCTCCAGATCTTTTGGAACAAGATCCCTTTTTATGGACCTTTGAGGTCCTTCACAAGACACATTTTTATGGGACTTTGAAATCCTTCACAAGATCCATTTTTATGGGACCACCAAATCCTTAAAAAGATTTCTTTTTATGGGACCTTGAGGTCCTCCACTACAAGATCCATTTTTAGGGGACTTTGAGGTCCTTCACCACAAGTTCCAATTTTATGGGACCTCCAGATCTTTTGGAACAAGATCCCTTTTTCTTGATCTGTGAGGTCCTTCACAAGACACATTTTTATTGAACTTTGAGGTCCTTCACCCCTAAGATCCATTTTTATGGGACCTCCAGCCCTTCAAAAAATCCACCCTTATGTGACTTCAGGGTCCCTCACCAGATCCATTTTTACAGGATTTTAAGGAACTTCACCCCATTTTTGAGAACCTTCTCTTTCCCCTGCACCACCCCAGTCCCGTTGGGACCTCACCACTTCCATGAAGAGCACGCAGACATCGAAGTTGGGGTTCTTCTTGACATTCTTGATGACGCCGGACTGGACACGCTGCCCGCCGCACTCCACCAGCAGGCTGGGCGAGGTCACACTGGCCAGCTGGAAGCTCTTGAGGTTCCTCAGCCCCCAGGCCAGGATCTGTGGGATGAGGGGACACCAAACCCTGAGCCAAAGCTCTGCTTCCAGGTTCCCATGGAGCTCCTCGGGAGCGGAGGAGAACCTGGAGTTCCAACCATGCAGGACAAGCAGTAGTGGGAATTATGGAATCCTTGAGGTTGGAAAAGATCTCCAAGGTTGCCAAGTTCAAGCTGTGACCGATCCGCACCTTGGCACCAGGAGTTCCTTGGACACTTCCAGGGATGGGGATTCCAAAGCTCCCTGGGCACTTCCAATGCCTGACCACCCTTTCCATGAGGAAATTCCTCCTGATAGCCCACCAGAACATCATCCTTATCCCATCCCTCATTCCCTGAGCTTCATCCTTATCCTTACCCCATTCCTCCTTCCCTGAACTTCATCCTTATCCCATCCCTCGTTCCCTGAATTTCATCCTTACCCCATCTCTCATTCCCTGAACATCATCCTTATCCCATCCCTCGTTCCCTGAACTTCATCCTTATCCCATCCCTCGTTTCCTGAACTTCATCCTTATCCTTATCCTATCCCTCATTCCCTGAATTTCATCCTTATTCACACCTCTTCTTCCCTGAACTTCATCCTTATCCCATTCCCTGTTCCCTGCCTTTCATCCTTATCCCATCCCTGCTTCCCTGGGAGCAGATCTCTACTCCCCCAGCTCCACTTTCCTGTCAGAGAATTGTGAAGAGCCTGAAGCTCTCCCCGGAGCCTCCTTTTTTTTTGGAATCCCAACCCGGAATCTATCTTGGATTCCATTCCTGGCTGTCATTCCCGGATCCGTGGCTCACCTCGATGGCCGTGCGCTGCAGGACCGGTTTGATTCCCTGCGGGACCATGTAAACGTTGGGCTCCCGCTGCGGTGGCGGGTAGGGAAGGTCAGAATCCGCGGACTGCGGGAGCGGAGAGGGAAAGGAAAACATCAGGAAGCACCAGGATGGGACATCCAACCCCTTTCCATGCTGGATCCACCCAGAATCTCCATCCTTGCCAAACTGATCTCTCCTAGGAAATCCAGGACAGCCAGAGGAGACAGAGGAGGAATGGCAGGATGGAGGTGCCGGAAAAGTGGTTCAATCTCTTTAATCCATCCTGGAGAAGATCCAACATTCCTGAGCTTTTCCAGGGATCTGCCCTCCAAGGTTAAACCTTTTTTAGGGAATGACGGGACGGAATCACCTCTATCCCATCCCAGGATCATGGCAGGAATGAAGCAGCAGGGGCAGGTTTGTAGTTGAGTGATTCCCAAAAAATTTAGTGGGACCAGCACCATGGGATGGGGGATCGGCATCACCTCTGGATCTGGGAAGGGGCTGTGGTTCATCCCACACTTCATGGATAATTCAGAAATCCATGGGATAGGGCTCGGGAGAAACTACCTGGGAATTCCATTGGGATCATCCCAAATCTGGGAGGCAGCTGAGGAATTCCCAATTTGCCTTTCTGGAGGAGGAGAGTGGGAGCCAGGATTCCTCCCCTTTTCTTCTCCTGCATCTCCCAGAGCCCCCAGAAAGGCCGGAATGAAAGCAAAACCTCTGGAAATCCATCCCAGGAGCATAGAATTCTCTCCCAGCTGGAATTTTATTGGATTCAATGATGTGTGGGTGTGTTTTAATTATGGGACTGGGTGAGGGATTGGTTTTCCAAAGGGATTTTCCACATGGAATCATGGAATGGTTGGAGTTGGAAAGGGCCTTAAGGATCATCCAATTCTAACTCCCCTTCCCATAAAATTCCAAGTTTTAATTTTCCTTGGGAATTGCTGGTTCCTGAGTCCAGCTGCTTGTTAGAAGGAGGTTTTTGGGAATTCCATGTTGGAAGAGGTGCCTGGGATTCTCACATGGAGCAGCCACTCCTCCATCCCATGATCCACATGCTCCCAGTGCGGGTTAGTGCTGTCAGGGAATGGGAATTTTATCTGGGATAACCCGAAGGAAAAGGGAGAGCTGCAGAGAATTCCCACATTCCCTGGGTTACCTCTGGAACTCTAATTCCCAAAAAAAAACTCATTTCAGGCTGCTCAGGCCCAAAATCATGGAATGGTGTGGCTGGAAGGGATTTTAGAGATCAATCCTTCAGCAAATCCAGCTGGGAAAAGAGCTCCTGCCCCATCCATCCTCTCCAGGATCAACTTGGATTTTAACCCTGCATCATTCCAGGTTTTTTAAGTCCTTCCTGCTGCTCTCCCAGTGGTTTTCCAGGCGTTCTCCTGGATTCCAGCTGAATGTCAGAGGATGGAATGTTGGAATGGATGGGAATGAGCAGGGAATGGCAGGGATGAGGTAGGAGCACGGAAGGATCAGGATGGGAGTGGGAAAAAGTAATTCCCAGACAAAGCTGGCTGGAGGGAGGAAAATCCATGAAAATCCTGCTGGGAGCCAGGATGGGTTGAACAAGGATAAATCCAAGGGAATCCAGGTGGCAGGGAACTCTGGAGATCATTGATTCCATCCCGGATTTGTATCCAGGAAAATCAACATGGATGAGGCCAAAAAAAAGGCTGGAAAAGATTCCCAGTTCAAATGGAAGCTGGGATGCAATCCAAAGATAAATCCCAGAGTTCAGAGGGAATTCAGCCACAAAAGGCCATTCCCAAAAAAAAATGGATAAGGATGGAGCCATCCCGGTCCTTCAGGAGCATCCATGGGGCATCGGAGGCTCCAGGTGGCACCAATCCTTGGGATGCAGCCTTAGGAATTTTGTCGGGATGGGGTTCCTGCAATCCTGCTCTCCCTGAAAGGTTCTGCCAGGATTTTCTTGGATTCTGGGAAAAGGGAAGGAGAGGGAAGAGAGCGATACCCATTGGAGGAGCCCCTCCGAGAACAAGGCAGGGATGCAGAGCTGTGGAATGCCCCATCCCGGAATTCCGGCAGTGGGAAGAAATGGAGGAAAAAAAAAGGAGACAGATGATTATGGACACATGGAACAGCCGGATGAGCTCCCAGGAAAGTTGGTTTGGGTGGGAAAAAATATCTTGGAAAAATGTGTTTATCCAATCCAATCCAACCTTTCCTGGGAATGTGGCTCAGGTCTTTCCTAGCTCATCTCCTGGATTTTGGGATTAACGGCTCCAAGGGCCACCACAACATTCCAAGAGTTGTTCCCTTTCCCTGCCTGGAGTTTTCCAAGATCCCAACTGTTGGTTCAGCCTGGGATTGGCTCCATGGAATGTACAGGGATAAAGTCTTGGGATCTTGGGTGTGGAATCAGAATCATGGGAATGAGGGAATCATGGAATACTTTCCATTGGAAAACTCATCCCATTCCATGGGCAGGGAACCTTCCACTATCCCAGGTTGCTACAAGCCCTATCCAACCTATCCCCGAATTTTTCCCAGGATGAGGGACGAAAATTTCCTTTGGAACAACTGGAACAGTCCAGCACATCCTCGATTCACAGCAAATTCCCTATCGAAAGTTTGGAATTGGGAGCATTCCGGCTCTGGCACGCCCGGGTTGAAAGGATGGGAGACCTCATTCCAGAGAGTAAATGGATCCCAACATTCCTGGCCATGAGGAAAAGCCCATCAGGCCAGAGGTCACTCATATTCCCAAAATCCTGATGCTCCCAGCTTGACCCATCCAGGAAAAAGAGGATTTCCCAAAGAAACAAATTTGAACAATTCCAAGATGAAAATAAGGAATTCCCAAAGACTCACCTCATCCAGGCTGGAGGAGAGCTCGCTCTGGGAAAGAAGAGAGGACAGAATTAGAGGAATTCTCATCCCTAAACCCATCCCAAGGTTTATAATTGGAGCTGATATCCAAAGGGAATCATGGAATGGGTTGGGGGGGGAAAATCCTTAAATCTCATCCAGGATGGGATCCCACACCTCCAACTATCCCAGGTGGATCCAACCGGGCCTTGGACACTGTCAGGGATCCAGGGGCAGCCACAGCAAATCTGGGAATTCCAGCCCAGCCCCTGCCCACCCTCCCAGCCAGCAATTCCT
>JAXCLO010000208.1:70006556-70018729 GCA_035583995.1 Arremon aurantiirostris | reverse complement strand
GGCCTTGTCCCCAGTCCCTCTCCAGCTCTCCTGGAGCCCCTTCAGGGACTCTGAGGATTCCCTGGAATTTTCCCTTCCCCAGGGGAACATTCCCAGCTCTGCCAGCCTGGCTCCAGAGCCTTTGGAGCATCTCCATGGGATCCTCTAGATCGTCCTGGAATGGGATGAGTTTGCCCTGTCGGGAAGGAGCTGCCCCACTCCCAGTTTTCCTTATCCGCTGAGGAAAATCGGAATCTCTACGCTTTAGGATTCCTTCATCCTAAAAGAATTCCCTGGGACAGGATGGAGGGATTGCCGCAGGGCTGGAAACGCCTCCAAATTCCTGGGAAAGCTGGGAATGGTGATGGATTTGCAAGGAGGAGTTGGGAATTACCTCAAATCCAGGGATGTGATGAACAGCCGGCTGCAGGGAGAGAACACAATTCCCATTAACATTCCCACTGCTAATTCCTCTTTGTCCAGGAGGGAAACTTCAGCCCCTTCCATTCCCAGCTCTAAAAATCCTGGATTCTCATCCAGCTGGGAAGGACCAAATCCACCTGGATGATTCCCACTGGGATCAAACAGTTCCTCTGGGAGCGCATCTCATTCCAAGGCTTTTCCAAGGCTTTTCCCACCCATTTCTGAGGGAATGAGGAGGAGGAAGAAGCCACATGTGGGTATTTGGATCCTTGTCCTGGTGTTTGGGCTGGGATTTCCAGGGAAGAGGGAATTGTGGGATTCCCATTCCCAGATAAAAACCTCAGGGCTGGGAAGGAAGAGTGGGATACAGGGACTGAGCTTCCCAATCCATCCCTTTTTCCTGGCACATCTGGGATGCAGCCATTGGAAAAGCTAGAGTGGCTTCAGCTCTCCTAAACCCCCTCCAGAAATAATTCCAAGGAAAGGGCAGCATTCCTTAGGGATTTGGCAATTCCCTGCTCCCTGGATATGCTTGAGATCTCCCCAGGACTTGTCCAAGGAGAGAAGGATCCATCCAGCCCATCCCACCTGGAATTCTGCAGTTTTCCATCAGGCCACCACCTGGAAAACCTCATCCTATGGAATTATCCCTCAAAAAGGGAAAAATCCCAAATCCCTCCGGTTCTTCACAGGCTCCAAAGGCACCAATGGAAAACCCACCGCCTGGAAAAGTTGAATCCTGGGGAAGAAGCAGAATTCCAGAGCATTCCAGGCCCAGGGATGGATCTCACCTTTTCCCTCTGGATCAGCTCGAAGGCGGCCAGGAGCTCCCCGACATTCCGGCCGGATTTGAGGACGGGATACCAGGAGAGCCGGGGCGAGCGCTCCAGGCTGGGCCGGCAGATGCAGCGTCCCATGAATTCATCCGCTCCCTGAAAAAGGAATTCCAGGGAATTGGGAACCATGGGAATTGGGATCTTCCTTCCCATCCCTTTTCCCAGAGAAATCCATTCCCTGTCAGCCAAAAATCGGGAGCAAGGGATGATCCCATTATGGGATTGGGGCAGGGAAAATGAATAGGATTGGTGCTCATAGAGTCTCCAGTTTTCCAACTCCTCCCTGGAATTCCTAAGGCTGGAAAAACACCTTTTAAGAGAAAAACACCTTTTTAGGAATTCCTATCCTATGTTTTCCAGAGCAGGAACACGGAGCCTACATCAGCTCCTAAAATCCCATTCCCTGCTCTGCATTTGGACTTTTTGAATCTTTTCTGCTGGGAAGGAGCAGGAGAGAGGTAAAAAGATTCCTGAGATATTCCCAAGCCCTTCCCGAGGCGTGTTCCAAGTGTTTTTCAACAGAATTCCCTCCTGCACTTGGTTTGTCCAGTTTCTTTTCCCAGCTTGGTTTTTCTGGGAAAAATCTCGAGTTCCTGCCACTGACCCCCCAAAATTCCATTGTTCCCAAGTCCTTTGGACATGGCAAATAGCAGAGGGCATTTCCCTACTTCCATGACTGCATCCAACTTTATCCCAAAGTTTTTCCATGAGGAAACTCCGTTAATTTCCCCACTTTAAATGACAACGAGGAAGTTCAATGAATGACACTCCAAGGACACCACAGGGTTTTCCCTGGAATTTTCTCCCTCTGGAATGTCCACCTCAAAGCCTGAGCCACCCAGAGATGCCAGACACCACACATTCCAGAGGCTGGGAATTCCCGTCGGGAATTGCCACACTCACATAGGTGTCGTGGTCATAGATTTCCACCAGGATGTTGGGAGGGGACTCGGCCACATCCTGAGAATTCCCAAAAATCTCGATCTCGTAGAAAATCAGGGTCTGATCCCAGGTGGGATTCAGGGTGTTCTTCTCCACCACCGTCTTCTGGCTCTGGTGCAGGAAGGACACGATGGCGTAGGGATCTGTGGGAATGGGATTCAAGGATTGGGATTCAGGGATGGATCCCAGCTCCAGCTCTTCACAGAATTCCAAGCTCCATCCAGAACCGGCTCCCAAAGAATTTGGGAATTCTCAGCTTGCTCCATCTCACCCTGAGCTCCCTCAGGTCTTACTTGAGGAGAAAGGAGCTGCCCAGTCTATCCCACCAGGAATTCAGCATTCCAAGCCCAAACTGCCGGGTTTTCCAGGTGGTTTTCCAGCTAGAAAGGCTCAGTCTGAGAGTTGGGATTGTTCTAAAGATCCAGGGAAATCCTGGAGCCACTTCCAGGGCCTAAAGGGACTCCAGGAGAGCTGGGGAGGGATTTGGGATAAGGGAAGGAGGGAAAGGGCACAGGGAATGGCTTCCACTGGGAAAGGGGAGATTGGGCTGGGATCTTGGCAAGGAATTCCTGGCTGGGAGGTAGAGGAGCATCCTACACATCCCTGGATGCAGATTCCAGGAACATCCCACACATCCCTGGGGGTTTTAATGGAAGCCAAAGGATGCAGCTCCCAGGATAATCCCACACCCCCCTGGATTCAGATCCCAGGATTATTCCACAAATCCCTGGGTGCAGATCCCAGGATTACCCCACACCCATGGTTTCAGATGCAAGGAATACCCCACACACATCCAGGATTCAGCTCCCAGGAACATCCCACATCCCTTGATTCAGATCCCAGGATGATCCCACAAACCACTGGATTGAGATCCCAGGATTATCCCACACCCCCTGGAAGCAGGGCCAGCTGATTCCAGCAGCATTCCCCCTTTTCCCCTCGTTTTCCAAGGAACTGGGACACCAGGGGCTGGATTTCCCTCTCTATCCACACTTAACAATCCAGGACCACTCGGACATTCCCAACAACCCACTCTGGGAAGAGCCTTTCCCACTTTTCCTCAGCCAAATCCATTACAATAAACAAAAACCCCTGGATTTGGAGCTGCTTTTCTCTTTTTTTTTTTCCCCCATTTTTCCCTCCCTTCTCCTCCTTTTTTTTTTTTTCTCATGGAAGCCTCTCTAAAGCCCCTTTGTTGGGAGCAGGGAATGTTTATTTTTCCAACTGCCGAGCCCCTTTAATGAACTCCTTTATTCCCGGCAGCGGGAATCACAATCCCACATTGTGGAACATTGCTGCTCGTGTTGTCCTTGGCCGGGATTTTTCCAAAGGAAAATGATTCTGGACTCCCCTCCCAGGCCATGAGCTCACCTCGCTCCCACCTCCTCATCCCAACAAGGAGCCTTTTGTGGGAATTCCAGGTGGGAACAGGCACTAGGGGGATTTTTTTTTTGGATGATCTGGGGTGTTTATTCCCAAAAATCACATTATTCCAACTACAGGGAAAAGTAGGATTCCCTCAGGATCACGGTCCAGCTGCTTCCCCAGTTTTGGGATTGACCCTGTTTCCCATCATTCCTGGGATGTGTTGTTCCAAGTGGGACTGAAATCCCAGAATTTGGAGGGAAATCCCACCCAAATCCTTCTGTAAATTCTCATGGGAATCAAGCAGGGATAGCCCCAGAGGGATGTTGGATCTCTCCCACCACTGGACTCTTTTCCCGGGATTTGGGACATTCCACATTGTCCCAGCTGTGATCCAGAGGAGGTGACATTCCCTTTTCCCACTTTTCCAGTTCCGAAGCATTAATGGGAATTCCTGGCTGGGATGGCCCAGCCTCCAGGGATGAGAATGTGGAATTTTCTGGCCACATTCTCCTCATTCTCCTCAACCACACTCCAAAGGGATGTTCCACCTGCATCCAACCATCCAAGCACCTCCAGCACAGAAATCCCATGGATAAAAGGATTTCTCCTATTCTGGCTTCTTTCTTATCCCAAAAATCCCCAGCGTGGGAAGTTCCGACTGCACCAGCACAATCCTGGGAATTTCAGAAATCCCTGGAGCTATGCTGGGAAAGTGTGGAGCAGCAGGACGTGGAAAACTCCTCCATGAAGGCCAGTCCCTGTTTTCCACCTGGATTCCCTTTTTCCCATGGAAATCTCCTTACTAAATCCCAAATCCCAGGGACTGCTGCCCCACTTTGCAGCTGGAATAAGGGGGATGCTAAGGAATTATGGAGTCATGGAGTCATGGACTGTTTTGGGATGGAAGGAAACCTAGGGATCATCTGGATCCAACCCCATGGGCTGGGAACCTTCCACTGGATCAAATCCAACAAGGAATTTCCTGTGGGTGCTGGAGAAGAAGGGGCCAGACTGTGCTGATGCCCTGATAAAATCCTGTCACCCTCCGGAATTTTCCCTGGGCAAATCCCATGGAAGTTTCTCCCTGTGCTCCATCATATCCAGCCTGGAGAGAGAAAGGCTCCAGAGATTCCTTGGAGCCCATTCCAGGCCTAAAGGGGCTCCAGGAGAGCTGGAGAGGGACTGGGGACAAGGCCTGCAGGGACAGGAGCCAGGGAATGGCTCCCACTGGGAAAGGGGAGACTGGGCTGGGATCTTGGCAAGGAATTGCTGGCTGGGAGGGTAGGCAGGGGCTGGGCTGGAATTGCCAGATTTGCTGTGGCTGCCCCTGGATCCCTGGCAGTGCCCAAGGCCAGCTTGGATGGACTTGGATCCAGCTAGGATAGTGGGAAGAGTCCTGGCCCATGGATGGTTCCCCTCTGTTCCCAGAATTCCATCCCAGTGTAGATCCGGACTCACCAGAGAAGCTGTCCTTGTCCATGGCAATGAGATCCCGTGCTTGATACAGGTAACAGCGCAAGTGGAATCTGTTCCCGGCTGGTGGAAGAACAGGAAACATGGAAAAGATCCCAGGGAGATTCCGTAATTGCTCATCTCCCATCTGAAAGAATCCTGGCTTAATCCCCCCAGGATATCCCCGGCTCCGATCCTGGAGCCTGTGGATGTTCCCATAAGCACTGTCCTCCCCTCCACCCTTTTTCCATCTTTATTTTTCCATCTTTTTCTGGGAAAAGGATGGAAAACACCTTTCCCGATTCCCTGGGGTCCTTACAGTCAAAAATGCAGGAGATCGTGGGTCTGTTGACTCCGAAACTCAGGGTGGACGCGGATTTTCCGTCAGATTTTCCATCATCGCTCTTGTCATCCGTCACTCCTCCCTGCAAGGAAAACAATGGAAAGTCTGGAATGCTGGGATCATCCCCAGAGCCAGGATTCCCCATGGGATGGAATTCTCTGGGGTGCCCAAGAGGAGTCTGGGCTTCCAGTGTTCCCCAGAATCCTAAAATTTAGGTTGGAAAAGCCCTTGGAGATTCCTGAGTGCTCCTAATTCCCCATTGGCCTTGGAATATTTGTGGGAAAAGGAACGATTTCCAAGGATGAGAATTCCCATTTGCGGATCCCATGGGAAAAAGGGGAATAGGAACAGTCCCATCAGGAGCTCTGGGGGTGAGAGGCAGACGGGATCCCCCAAGATGGGAACAGCTCATGGAAAACACCATGGAGCCGCTTTTATCCCAAAGGGATCAACTCTGGATTGAAGGGAAAGACAGAGCAAGGAAAAAGGAGGGAAAAAAGCCAAACGGGAGAGGAAAAAATTCCATAAAAACACAGAATGGGAGCTTTGTGCTGCTTTGGCTCTCATGGAATCATTGGAAAAGGAGCGGATTGGAAAATTCAGAGTGTGGAGAAAGTCAGGAGCAAAGAGGGAAAGCAGGGAACAAACAGGACGAGTAACGGGATAACAGGAAAAAGAAAACGAGCGGCCGATAACATTCCCAGGCAGAAATTTGGGAATGAGATAAGCTGTTCCCTACCAGAGCCCCTTCCAAGGCAAAGACAGCGGCGGGGCCGGTGCGTTCCAGAGGCTCCATCCGGCGTCTCCAGCGGCGCCGGCGGAAGGCATCGGAGCGGCGCTGCTGGAGGTGGAAGCGCCAGCCGAAGAGGGAAGCGTATTCCCAACCATCCCCATCCAGCTCCTCCTGCTTGTGCTGCCAGACGGGATCACAGGGATCAGGTTTTCCAGGACTGACCCAAAAGCTGGGTTTAGGCTTTTTCGGGATGTTGTTGGATATGGTTGTTCCACCCCAGGTTTTCCCTGTGTCTCCCCCAGGTCGGAGTCACAGAATGGAGTCATGGAATAATTTGGAGAACCATAGGAATATTCAGGTTGGGAAGGATTTCTGAGGTCATTTGGTTTCAGCTGGGAAAGGCCCCAGAGATTGTCATGGAATCATGGAATTATGGTTTGGGATGGAAGGGACTTTAAAGCTCAGCCACTTCCAGGGACACCTCCCATCATCCCAGGGTGCTCCAAGCCCCAATGTCCAACCGGGCCTTGGACACTGCCAGCGATCCAGGGGCAGCCACAGACAATCTGGCAATTCCAGTCCAGCCCCTGCCCACCCTCCCAGCCAGGAATTCCTTGCCAAGATCCCATTTTTCCCTTTGCCATCATCCCGACCCCTCCCATGACTCTGCCACCTCTGGAATTTCTCCCTGGATCATCCACCCCAAGCCCTGGAAGGTTTTTCTCCCGGTGACACCCACAGCAAATGGGGTGACAGTGGCTACAATTATCCCAAAAATTTTCTGAGAAGGTAGACAAGTGGCCTTGGGAAGCAGGGGGAAGGACCGAGGAGCGGAAGCGGCATTCCCGGTCCAATGGCACCATCTAGAGGGAAGCGGGATAGGGACAGGCTGGGGACACCAGCCCTCCCCCATTTCCCACACTCCCGGACTTTCCTGGATGTCCCCATGCCACCCCACATCCCAGTCAATCCCTCCGGAATGTTCTCCACCCCGGGAATGTGGTGTTTTCCACTGGAAACCGGGACGAGCCTCCCTCAATCTCCAAGGAAAAGTGGATCGTGCCAAAGCCAGGCACCCACCCAGAGGGACAGGGCCACATCCCGATCCGGTGGCACCTTTTCCCGGCCAATCCCACCTTTCTCCCGGCTTCCATGTGCTCCAGGTCACGCCGGCGGAGCCGCACCCAGCGCCGGCGCCGGTTGGTGTGGAACATCTTCTCTGCCGGCACCCAGGCCTTGGGCTTGCGCTCCGGCGGGATCGTGATTCCGTATTCCCAGCCTTGGGAAGAAGGGAATACCTGGTGGAGGCTGGAGAAGAGCCTCCCTCCCCATACCTTGGCTCCCACCAGGAATTTACAACAGTGAAGATGTGGCTGAATCCAGAAAAATTTTCCAGTTGGATTTCCCTCCTTACAGCACAATCCATCCCTCTGGAATGCCCAGGGATGGATTCATGGTGTCCTTGGCTCGAAATCCCACCATGGGGACTCTTCCCTCACTCTCTCCAGCCATTCCAACCCCTGAGACCATTCCAGCACTCTCCAGCCCGGTGTTTTCCATTTCTTTTCCTCCAGGACCTTCCCAGATTATCCCAGCACTGCCTTTTGAAATTCCCATCCCACAGCTCCAGGCAGACAAGGGAAAAGGATGCCCCAGAGCCTGATCCCTTCTCCTGATCCAGTTCCCAAAGCCATGGGAATGTTTTCATCCATGGGCCACGGTAAGAAATCCCAAACTTCCCAAACTTCCCAAATCCCGGATCCCAAAATTCTAGGATTCCAAAATTCCCAAATCCCAGATCCCAAAATTCCAGGATCCCAAATTTCCTAAACCATAGATCCCAAAATTCCAGGATCCCAAAATTCCCAAATCCCAGATCCCGAAATTCCGTCTCTGGTACCTTTCTCATCCACAGCCCTGTTGAGATCCGTGTCCCATTCCACATCTTCCCACTTCCAGCCTGGAGGACACTCGATCTCATCCTTGGGCAGGACCTTCTCCCCGTTCTGTGGGGCACAAGGAATTCTCACCCAAACCGATCCCTAAATTTCCCCTGGGATTCCAGCCTGGCTCCCAGAATTCCCAGTTTTCCCTCACCACGTCCGTGTAGGAATCGGTCATGTGGATCCACTGCCCTCCGGGGAGCCGGACCTGGTTCTCAAACACCTCCTCCACGAAGCTCAGGTGCCCAGCATCCACATCGTGCAACAGCCTGAATCCCAGGAATACCGAAAATGAGGGATTCTCCATCCCACCTTCCTCCTGAGCCGTCCTCAGCGCTCCCAAATTTCTCCCACCCCTCTGAGCAAAATTCCTCCTTAGGAAAAACCCAAACCAGGATGAAAATCCCACCCCAAAACTCCTCAGTTTTGGAGCATCCCAAGATTTGGATGAGGGGGAATCACATTCGTGGACACAGACGAGGAACCACAGGGGCATCCCAGATTTTGCCACCGGATTTTGGGATTCCCAGGAATTCCCAGCGGAAAAGCCTCACTCACGTCTTTTCTGGGCAGATGAACCAATCCCCAGCCCAGGTCCATCCCGCGGAAGGCCGGAAGCTGTCCTTGGGAAGCTTGATCCGGCCGGTGACATCGGAATATTTGGGATAAGTGAGGCCGGTGGTGCCCCAGTTCCCCACCAGCGCCAGCTTGGTCTGGTTCTCATACTGGGAGACCCAAGAAAAAGATGGATTTGGGGTCAGAATTACAGAATTCCATGAATAATCCCATAGAATCCCATTAATAATCCCAGCAGAGGGACAGATCTGGGAAATGCCCAACCCATTCCACAGCATCCCAATTTTCCCGCTGCGAGGGACAACACAGCTCCATGGCTCATTCCCAACTTTCCCCTCAGCATTCCAGTCTGAGATGATGGGAATAGCTCCCCCTTCCCACAGTTTTTAGGGAATGATGAGGTTTTAGGTCCAGCCCACCCCCTTTTCCCACCGGGATGGGGATCCCTTGGGAATGCTCACGGTTTCAGCGAAGACGGAGAGTTTTCCCTCGGCGAATTGGTTGAATTCCTTCTCATCCACAGCCAATCCGAACCAGAGCCGCACCCGGATCTGCGCCGGGATCCGTGGCCCCATCGTCTCCTCCTGTGGGTACTGCCAAGGAAAAGGCCCCCCGGGGAGGGATTAACAGGAATTCTGGGAGGCTGGAAGGGTGGGAATGAAGATCCCTGGACGGGGAAGGTGAGACATGGAGCAGTCATGGGATAATGTCAGGAGTGGGTGGAGCTCTTTGGGATCGTGGAATTGAGGTTGGAAAAGACCTTCAGGATCATCCCAACGCCACCATCGACATCCCTAAAATGTGACCCCAGCTGGCCTGGAGGAGCTTCAAAATTCCAGTGGTCCTGGACAGGATCGGGGACAAGGACAGGGTCACAGAAAGGTCAGGGACAGGGACAAGGACATGGGCAGAGATAGGGAAAAGGACAAGGTCAAGGAGAGGGAAAAGGTCAGGGACAAGGACAGGGAGAGGGACAGGGACAAGGATACAGACAAGGTCAAGGACAGGGACAAGTTTGGGGACATGGATAGGGACAAGGACACAGTCAGGGACAAGGCCAGGGACAAAGGATAAGGAAAGAGTCAGGGAGAAGGTCAGGGAGGGGACAAAGTCAGGGATAAGGACAGGGAGAGGGACAGGGACAAGGACAGGGACAGAGTCAGGGACAAGGTCAGGGAGAGGGACAGGAACCCAGACAAGGTCAAGTATTTAAGGTCTCTCCCAACCCAAAACTTCCCATGATTCCATGAAACTGGGCCTGAAGGTTGTGTTGGGATTTGAGCTTTCCCAGTTGGATTTTCCATCTTTTTAATTATTCTTAGGGGAAAAAAATGTTTGGAAAATCAAGATTCCATCTGGACAGGTGGAATCTTGATTTTCCAAACAGGTACCTTCCTTACAAAGGTACCTTGAGGAAGATGGTCTGGAGCTTCCCGCAGTTCCGGCCGCAGCAGCTGGGGATGTTCCGGGAATACAGGACCTGGTGGGCTGGGATGCGGGCGAAGGCCACGCGTTTGTACCCCTGGAGCATCCAGATGACGATGTCCGGGAGGCTGTTCTGGGGCTGGAAAACACAAATCCATAGGATCCCGTTAGGAGGGATCCACCAGCACAGCCCAGAATCGTGAAATCATGGAATGGGTTGGGAGGGATCTTATCCCAGATGGATCCAACTCCATCCAGCCTGGCCTTGGACACTGCCTGGGATCCAGGGGCAGCTCCAGCAAATCTGGGAATTCCAGCCCAGCCCCTGCCCACCCTCCCAGCCAGCAATTCCTTTCCCAGTCCAATCTCCCCTTTCCCAGTTGGAGCCATTCCCTGGCTCCTGTCCCTGCAGGCCTTGTCCCCAGTCCCTCTCAGCTCTCCTGGAGTCCCTTTAGGCTCTGAAATATGCTGTAAGGTTTCCTTGGATTTTTCCCTTCTCCAGGGGAGCATTCCCAGCTCTCCCAGCCTGGCTCCATGGCAGAGGGGCAGAATTCCCCCTTTTCTTGCTGTGGGATCTGCTGGAGCACGTGAAACTTCCCACCCACCAACGTTCCAAGTCCTTCTCCCATGGCTGCTCTCTATCCATGAGCAAGACCAACCTCAACCATCGGAGCCAAACCTGGCACCATGGGAGAATTAATGGATTTGGGAGCCGGGATGGAACATCGCCCCCGCTTGCTTCCCACCACAACCACAATGGGAAAACCAGGAAGCGTCACCTCCTCTGCCATGGCCCGGAGCCGGCACAGCCAATCCTCCGCCTGATCCAGGATTTGGGAAAGGCCGGAATTCTCGTGCTTGAGCCTCAGGGCCACCTTGAGGATCTGCTCCAGGTGGGTGCTCCGGAAGCGGAACAGGTTCTGATCCAGGTGGGTGCTGGACGCCCTCCCCAGGACATCGGGAAGCTTCAGGCTGCAGGGATAGGCGGGAATCAGGGATTGGGTTGGATTGGGAAGGACCTTGAAGGTCATTAAGGGTTGTTAATTGTCACTGATGATCACTGACGGTGATTAATGGTCATTAATGGCGATTATTGGTCATTAGCAGTCACTAATGGTCACAAATCATCATCAATGGTCCTAAATGATCATTAAAGGTCATTAATGGTCACCAGTCATCACTAATGATCATTAATAGTCATTAATGGTCACCAATAATCATCAAAGGTTGTTAATGGTTGCTACTGATCATTAAAGATCATTAATGATCCTCAATCATCATTAATGGTCATTAATAATCATTAAAGGTCATTAATGGCCATTAAAGTTCATTAAGGGTCACTAATGGTCATTAATGGTAACCAATCATCATGAATTGTTCATTAATGGTCATTAAAGGTCACCAGTCATCATTAATGGTGTTTAATGGTCACTAATGTCACCAATCATCAATGGCCATTAATGGTCATTAATGATCATTGCAGGTCATTAATGGTCACTAATCATCATTAATGATCATTAATCCATCCCAATTTCCATCCCCCCCCAATAGCTCATCCAACTTCTTGTGGGATTTTCCAGCCTTTTTAATTGGTTTTTCCATATTTTCAGCAAATTTCAAAGGAATTGAGAAGCCAACAAAGATATTAGGGAATGGGAAAAGCAAAAGAGTTTCAAACCAAGGCCAGAATTCCCCCAGGAATCAGGATGGGAATGAGCCACATCCACATTTTAATATCCATTATCCAAGCTCCTGGAAAAATGGATCAGGTGCCAAACTGGGAGGTTTTCCTGTAAAATTCAAGGATTTATGGATCCGCTGCTATAAATTAACTTCCTGCTCCCGGCTCCTGAGCCACAAATCAGGATTTCCTCCGGAAAAAATAGATGCAGAGAAAGATAAATTTATTTTTAGGCTGTGCAGAGGTTTGGAAGGAGATTTTTAAGGATGCGACATTCTCACCTCGGGAATTGGGATTGTAAATCCCATTTTTTATTGCAGGTAAATAGGGAGAACATGGAATTATGGAATGGTTTGGGGTTTTCCACGCTCCTCAGTTGCTCCAAGCCCTGTCCAGCCTGGCTTTGGATAGTTCCAGGGATGAGGATTTGGAGTGAGGGGGAATGAGCAGGGAAAAGGTGGGAAAATGGGAA
>JAXCLO010000208.1:69975547-69990054 GCA_035583995.1 Arremon aurantiirostris | reverse complement strand
GGGTGGGCAGGGGCTGGGCTGGAATTCCCAGATTTGCTGTGGCTGCCCCTGGATCCCTGGCAGTGCCCAAGGCCAGGTTGGGATGGGGCTTGGAGCAGCCTGGGAGGTGCCAGCCGGAATCTTCCTGCTCCGGGATCCAGGACCCTCCTCCCATTTTCCCGTGGTTATTTATGGGCATCCAGCAGTTGGAGCGGCCCCAAATTCCAACCCCCTTTGGATTTCAGCCCAGCAGCAATTCCAGCCTCAGCTCCAGCCCTGGAATCAGGATCCTTCCCTCCCCAGGCCACATTCCCAACCTCTTACCCCTAAAAATAAATCCCTTCCTCTATTTTTTCCCTTCTCCAAGCAGCTCTTCCTCCCCACAGAGCCGGGAAAGGCCGGGAATCACCGGAATCCCTTCCATCCTCACCCAGCAGGAGCCCCCGATCCGTGGGGAACCCCTGGAATGGGGGAGGCACTGGGATCAGCCGGAGGAAGGAAACCGGAGGCTCCGCTCCCGCCGCCGTTCCCGGCACTGCCGGCGCCTTGGGAATGATCTTGGCAGCCCTTCCCAAATCCCAGCCAAGTGTCCAAAGTATCCGTCCGTCTGTCCCCAAACCACCCCCTGTGTCCTCCCGACCTTCCAACGCTGGAATTTCCCCCGGATTCCGAGAAAAGCAGCCCAAAAATGCAGCTCCAGCCTCCCACAGCCATGCCACAGTGGGAGTTCGTGGAGTCTGGGAAGAGCCGGATGAATCTCGGGAATGGGAAAAGGGAGAAGGAGCCACGTCCAGCTCCGGAATTTTTCCCACCTGTTTCTCCCCACGGTTTCATGGTCCTTGACCACCACGGTGAGCTCAGCATCAGGATCCAGAGGGATTCCCTTCAGATCCCACTCGAATCCCTGGAAAAAAAGGAGGAGGGAGAGGCCGGGATCAGTGTCTGGAGTGGAGAACCCAAATCCCAAACCCCATCAGAATCACAGCATTCCCAAAGCCAAATTTCCCAGCAAATTCACCTGGAAAAGTTGCCTTGGTACAAAATTTTCCTTGGCCATGGATTACTGGGAAGGAGCAAATCCCAGGAGCTGCTCCAGCCCCAAATCTGTGCCCGTGTTCCCACCAAATTCCCTTTTTTTTTTTTAATTTTGGCCTATGGGAGGACAAGGAAAGTGTTGGAAAGGAAAAGGTGCTGGAAAAATTCCCATTCCATGGAAATTCCTTGAAACATTTGTGCCAAGTCTGGATAAGACTTTGCTGGAAGGGGAAGAGATTGGAATTCTGCCTGGAATTCTGGAACGGAAAGGGAACGATCCCAAACTTCCCATGGGGCAGAAGCCCCAGGGAATCACCTGGACTCAGGCATTTTCTGGGAACAGGGATAAATCCAGGGACTGGGAATTCTCACCTCATTCCAGACAGGATTCACGTTGTTCTTGATGACCTTTGTCCTCTTCTTGACACCTGGAAGAAGAAAAACAGGGATTCGGATCTTCCCAGGGTTTGGGAGCTTCCCAAGGATCAGGATCCCAGAATGAAACTCTTATCTCAGCTGGGGCTGAGCTTCCAGGGATTCCCAGAATTCCCAGGACCAGGATCAGGCTTCATTTCCTGATCCCAGCTGAAGCTGAACCTCCAGAAATTCCCAGGACCAGGACCCTGGGATTCAGGGATGCCACAGTTCCCAGGGGTGGGAAATTAAAACATCAGGATCCAGGAACTGGATCCCATTCTCTCCTCCCAGCTGGAGCTGAACTTCCAGAAATTCTCACAATTCCCAGGAGCAGGATCAGATCCCATTCCCTGATCCAAGCTAGGGGTGAGCTTCCAGTGATTATTCCCACAATTTCCAGGAGCAGGATCAGGGCCCTTTCCCTCCACCCAGCTGGAACTGGTCTTCCAAAAATTCCCAGGATGAGGACTGGATCCCAATCCCTGATCCCAGGTGGGGCAGAAATTCCAGAAATTTCCAGGACCAGGACTGGATCCCATTCTCTCCTCACAGCGAGGGCCAAGCTTCCAGAAATTCCCACAATCCCCAGGATCAGGATCCAGCCCCATTCCCTCTTCCCAGGGCTGGGAATGCAGAGATTGGATCCAAGATCCCACTTGGATCCCCAACCCTTCCAGGCTGGAAAATGCACTGGAAAATCCTCCTTGCCGTGCCTCAGTTTCCCCAGGAGCATCCAAAGGTTTCCAAGGACTGAGAATTCAGGGTGGGAAGAGCCGGGGGAGATCCCAAACATTCCATTCCCTCCATTTCCAAACCTCGGGATCGTGCCTCAGTTTCCCCAGAATCCCCCAAATGCCGCGGGCGGGAATCCCGGGATTCCCCCAAAATCCAACATTCCCAATCCCGGGAATGCACCCACCCCCTTCCCAAAGCCACGCCCCCCTCATCCCTCCTGGAATGTCGCCGCATCCCAAGGGAGGGACCCCCGCGGGAAGAGGAAAAGGAAAAGGCCAAACAATGGAGGTGACTCAGATCCCGGGAGACTCCGGGATATTCCAAATATTCCCGGTTTTCCGCTCTTTTCGCACCGTTCAGCGACCCCTTCCCTATTTGGGATTGGGGAAGAGCCGAATTTCCCGGCTCTGGGAATATGGAATACTCATCCCGCTGGTTTTCCTCATCCAGAGATTCATTCCCATCTCATTCCTGGTATTTCCCGGGATTCAGAGCCCTGGGATTGCCCTGGATCGGGATTTGGTTGAAGATGGAGCTCCCGGGATTCTCCAGCGGGATCCCAGTGGGAATGGGATCAGCAGCAAATGGAAAACCTGGATCGGGAGCTGCTCGTCCTTTTCCCTAATTTTTGTTTAAAATTGGATTTTTTTTCCCCATTTTTTCGAACTCCAGGAAAATGCCAGGGCAGCGTCGTCCTCCAGAGGGAATTTTGGGAGTGCAAACCCCTCAGTTTTCCCAGGAAATCCATCCCTCGGGAATGGGATAACCCCTGCTCCATGTGGGATTATTCACATCCATCCCAGTGCAGAATTCAAGGATTTCAAGGGATGGAATTCCCAGGGATATTCCAGCGTGGTTTTAAATAAACTTTGAGATCAGGGGGATAAAAGGTGCAAAGCAAAGGATTTTCCAAGGATTTAGAAGCTTCCCAGATCCCAAATTTTCCTGAGAGCTGCTAAAAACATTCCTAACCCTCCCTTCCTTCCCAAAAATAAAAATACAAAATCGAGATTCCCTCACCTCGGAATGTCAGGCTGGCCACGGGATCGCTTTGTTTATCCCGCTTTTCCAGGCTGGGAAGTTGGGAAGCCCTTTGGAGCAGGCAGCGGAGCATGGCCGGGATCGGGAAAGCCGGGATCGGGAAAACCGGGATTGGGAAAGCCGGGGTCGAGAAAGCCGGGGTCGGGATCTGCTCTCCCTTATCCCATTCCCACCCCCTTTTCCCGGTCCGGCCCATCCCGGGACGGGAACGCCCCTGGAGGGGTTGGGAAAAAGCCGGGATCGTGGGAAGAGAGCTGGGATTGGGGAGAGATGGGGAGGGCGGGAGTTGGGAATAAATCCCCGGGATTCAGGGAGGCTGAAATTCCCAGGAATGGCCAAACACCGGGATTTGGGAATGCTGGGAACACCAAAAATGAGGAATAAATCCCTGGAATTCAGGGATGTTCCAAGGATATCCCAGCACCGGGATCCAGGGAATCTGCAAATCCCAGGGATGGGGAATCAATCACGGGATCCAGGGAATCAGAGGTAGGAAATTAAATCCTTGGGAGCCAGGAATGCTGGGAATATCCAGGATGGCAAAACACCGGGATTTGGGAATGCTGGGAATCTCAGGGATACCCAAACACCGGGGTTTGGGAATGCTGGGAACACCAGAAATGGGGAGTAAAATCCTGGGATTTGGGTATGCTGCAATTCCCAGGGATGGGGAATTCAAACATTGGAAATTAGGGAATTTAATCACTGGAAATTCAGGAATTCTGGAAACCACAGGGATAATCTGGCACTGGGATTTGGGAATTCTGGGAACCCCAAGGATCCCCCCAAACCCCAGGATTTGCTGGGAACCTCAGGGATGGGAATAAATCCCTGGGAATTTTGGGATGCTCCAAGGCCTGAGGGTGACCCAGCACCAGTATCCAGGGAATGCTGCAATTCCCAGGGATGGGGAATCAAATCCTTGGGAATTCAGGAATGCTGAAAACCCCAGGGACCAGGAATAAAATCCTGGGATTCAGGAATGCTGGAAAGCCCAAGGATCCCCCAAACCCTGGGATTTGGGAAAGCTGGAAACTCCAGGGATGGGGAACAAATCCCTGGGATTTGGGGATGCTGCAGTTCTCAGGGATGGGGAATTTAATCATTGGAAGTCCAGGAATTCTCAAAACCCCAGGGATAACCTGGCACTGAGATTTGGGAATTCTGGGAACCCCAAGGGTCCCCCAAACACCAGAATTTGGGAATTCCAGGAACCTCAGGGATGGGGAATGAATCCCTGGGATTCAGGGATGCTCCAAGGCCTGAGGATGACTCAGCACAGGAATTTGGGAATACTGCAATTCCCAGGGATGGAGAATTAAATCCTTGGGAATTCAGAAATTCTGGAAACCCCAGAGATGCTCAAACCCCGGGATTTGGGAATGCTGGGAACCTCAGGGATGAGGAATAAATCCCTGGGATTCAGGGATCCTATAAAACCTGAGGATGACCCAGCATCAGGATTTGGGAATGCTGCAATTCCCAGAGATGGGGAATGAATCCCTGGGATTTGGGGATCCCACAATTCCCAGGGATGATAAATTGGGATCCAGGAATTCTGGAAACCCCAGGGATAACCTGGCACTGGGATCTGGGAATGCAGGAACCCCAAAAATGGGGAATGAATCCCTGGGATTCAGGGATGCTCCAAGGCCTGAGGATGACCCAGCACCAGGATCCAGGGAATGCTGCAATTCCCAGGGATGGGGAATTAAATCCTTGGGAATTCAGGAATGCTGGAAACCCCAGGGACCAGGAATAATATCCTGGGATTCAGAAATTCTGGAAACCCTAAGGATCCCTCAAACCCTGGGATTTGGGAATGCTGGGAACTCCAGGGATGGGGCACAAATCCCTGGGATTCAGAGATCCCACAATTCCCAGGGATAGGAAATCAAAACATTGGGATCCAGGAATTCTGGAAACCCCAGTGATCCCCCAAACCCCGGGATTTGGGAATGCTGGGAACCTCAGGGATAGGAAATAAATCCCTGGGAATTTCAGGATCCTACAAGGCCTGAGGATGCTGGGATTCGGGAATTCCTGGGAACACCAAAACCCCAAAATCTGGGAATGCCACACCCACACCGGGAGAATCCCATGGAAAACCGGGACCGCTCCCTCATCCACGAGCACCCAGGAAATCCCAAAAAGCCGCTTTTTCCCATTAAAAAAAAAAAAAAAATTAAAAATCCCAACCAATCCGTGACGTCACCATGTCCTTTTTCCCCTCAGTGTCACTTTTGTCCCCAGTGGGGAAAGGACCCCGGGAAGGGACAATTCCCAAATTTGGGATCGTCCCCTCCCCCCTCCATACGGAAAATCCCAAAATATCCGCGGCGGGGGCCGGGGGTGGCTTTAGGGGGGGTCCCCAAGTGCCACCAGCGGGGTGGCGACACCACAGAGGGGACAGGGCAGACCCGCGGCTCTTCCAACCGCATCCCGACTTCTCGGGCCAAAATTCCCTTACATTTATCCCAAAAAAAACCCCAAAATTCCACTAAATCCCGATATCTTTTTCCCCTCTAGAGCTTCTCACGCTGGAATGAGGAGGGGACACCAAAGGGGTGGCGGCGACAACGGGGACAGCGGGGACTGGCAGCGCTTCCAGCCCCATCCCAACATTTAGGGTCGCCAAAATCCCCCCAAAAAATCCCAAAATCCCGATTTTTTTCCCCTCTGTATCTTCACATTTCGGAACGGGGAGGGGACACCAAAGAGGTGGCGGCGACAACGGGGACAGGGGGGCACCCGCGGCTCTTCCAACCCCATCCCAACTTTTAGGACCGAGCCGGGCGTGGCCGAACCTCCTCCAAAAATTTCCCCCAAAATCCCCCAAATCCACCCCAAATCCTGAGCGGTTTCTTTCCCCACCTTGGAACGTGGAGGAGCAGTAGGTGTCGCTGATGTCGCTGTCGCCTGTGAGGACATTTTCGGCCCGCAGGACGAAGACGCGGAGCATCGTCCCCTCCCCCACCCCTCCGCATCCCCCCCCCTTCCCAAAAAAAAAAAAAAAAAAAATCCCGGGATTTCCCCCCCTCCCCCCTCCAAAGCTCCGCCCCCTTAAAGGGACCCGGCCCCGGGGGTGGGGGAGGGGCGGGGCTGCGGCGCCACCCCCCCCCCTTGGGGACATCGCGGGCGTTTTGGGGACACCGCAGCCACAAATTGTCCCCAAGAGGGAGTTTTGGGGTCCCCACTTTCCCATTGCCCCAAAGGCAGAAATTGTGGGGTTCTCCCTCCCCCTTTGGGGACACCGGGAGTGATTTTGGGGTGCCCACTCCCTCAGTGACCCCAAGTGGGAATTTTGGGGTCCCTACTTTCCCATTATCCCCAAGGCAGGAATTTTGGGGTCCCCACCCCTCTTTGGAGACATCGAGAGGAATTTTGGGGTCCCTATAGCCCTAAATTGTCCCCAAGAGGGAATTTTGGGGTCCCCACCCCCTCCATTTCCCCAAGAGGGAATTTTGGGGTCCCACCCTCCCTTTGGGGACATCAGGGGATTTTGGGGTCCCTACAGCCCTAAATTGTCCCCAGGAAGGAATTTTAGGGTCCCCACTTTCCCATTGTCCCAAAGGGGGGGAATTTTGGGGTCCTCACTCCCCCATTATCCCCAAGGAGGGAATTTTTGGGTCTCTCCCCCACTTTGGGAACACTTGGAAGGATTTTGGGGTCCTCAATCCCCCCCTTATGCCTAAGAAGGGAATTTTGGGATCCCCACCTCCCCAGTTTTCCCTGGGATGTGAATTTGGGGTTCCCACCCCCATTTTTGTGTCCCAAGGGGGATTTTGGGGTCCCCACCCCCGTTATGGGATTTGCATTCCCGGCAGGAACAGCTGGGACTGGCCCCGCCCCCGGCTATTTTTGGGAATTCTTTCCAGCCCCGGCCTTTCCCAGAAAGCGGCCCCGGGAGATCCCGCCCCAAACCAGGACAGGATTGGGATCTGGGATCCCCGATCCTGCCCCAAATCAGGATGGGATCCAGAATCTGGGATCCCTGATCTCACCCCAAACTGTGATGGAATTGGGATCCAGGATTTGGGATCCCCAATCCTGCCCCAAACCAGGATGGGATCCAGGATCTGGGATCCCCAGTCCTGCCCCAAACTGAGATAGGATCTGGAATCTGGGATCCCTGATCTCACCCCAAATCGGGATGGGATCTGGAATCTGGGATCCCTGATCTCACCCCAAATCGGGATGGGATCCAGGATCTGGGATCCCTGATTCTGCCCCAAACCAGGATTGGATCTGGGATCTCTGATCCCCGATCCTGCCCCAAACTGGGATAGGATCCGGGATCCCAAATCCTGCCCCAAACTGGGATGGGATCCGGGATCCCCAATCTCACCCCAAACCAGGATGGGATCCAGAATTCGGGATCTGGGATTGCCAATCTCACACCAAACTGGGATGGGATCTGGGATCTGGAATCCCTGATCTCAATCCAAACCAGAATGGGATCCGGGATCCCCAGTTTCACCCCAAACCAGGATGGAATGTGAGATCCCTGATCCTGCCCCAAACCGGGATGGGATCTGGGATCTCCAGTCCCACCTCAAACCAGGATGGGATCTGGAATCTGGGATCCCTGATCCTGCCCCAAACCAGGATAGGATCCAGAATCTGGGATACCCCTTTTCCCTGATATTCCCCCCCAGTCCCATCCCTTCATTCCTGCTTTCCCCTCTTTGGGTTTATCCCATTCCAGTTTTCCCAGCCCCAAATCCCAGGATCAGCTGCGACCCCAAATCCTGCAGAGCCAGGATTGGGTTCTGGGGATTCGGGGGAAATTCGGGATTTGGGGGAAATTTGGGATTTGGGAGAGATCAAAGCCGAGGGCACCCATGGGAATGGGAGGGGCCCCAGGTGCATGTCCCCAGCCCCTGTGAGTGTCCCCAGCCCCTGTGAGTGTCCCCACAACTGGTGCCACCACAGGATTGTCCCCATAACCAGGGCCACGTACGTTTCCCCACTATCTGTGCCATATGCATGTCCCCACTGCACGTCCCCAGCACCTGTGACTGTCCCCACAGTGTGTCACATGTGTGTCCCCAACACCTGGGCGTGAACTCACCACCAGCCAATGTCCCCAAGGGAAGTGCCACATGTGTGTCCCCAACATGTTCCACATGTGTCCCCAACACCTCTGCACAACCCCACAGCGAGTGCCACGTGTGTCCCCAACACCTGTCCATGTCCCCACCACGTCCCTGCCACCTGTGTGTCCCCATCACATGTGCATATCCCCGAGCGTGTCCCCAACGTGTCACACGTGTTACACATGTCACACCTGTGAGTGTCCCCAACCCCTGTGTGTCCCTGCAGCGTGTCACACGTGTGTCCCCAACACCCAGGCAGGTTCTCACCACCTGAGTGTTCCCATGACAAGTGCCATATGTGTCCCCACCACCTGGAAGTGTCCCCACAGCACGTGTCACACGTGTGTCCCCGTGTGCCATCTGTGTGTCCTCACCACTTGTGCCACCACCACCTGTCCCCAACACCTGTGCATGAACTCACCACCTGTCACTGTCCCCATGGCATGTGCCACACTCCTGTCCCCATCACCTCTGTGTGTCCCCACCACCTGTGCCACATGAGTGTCCCCACCACATGTCCCCACCATCTGTGCATGTCCCCAACACCTGGGAGTGTCCCCATGGCATGGGCCACTTGTGTGTCCCCAACACCTGAATGTGTCCCTGCCACCTGTGCCACGTGCCTGTCCCCATCTCATGTCCCCAACACCTGTGCATGAACTCACCGCCTGTCAATGTCCCCATGGGAAGTGCCACACATGTGTCCCCAACACCTGTGTGTGTCCCCAACACCTGGGAGTGTCCCCATGGCATGTGCCACATGGCATGTGCCACGTGCCATCAACTGTCACGGTCCCCAACACCTGTGTGTGTCCCCAACATATACCACGTGCATGTCCCCAACACCTGTCAGTGTCCCCGCAGCATGTGCCACATGCGTGTCCTCGTGTATCATCTGTGTGTCCCCACCACCTGTGCCACGTGCCTGTCCCCGACACCCGTGACTGTCCCCACAGTGTGTGCCATGTGCCTGTCCCCACCTCATGTCCCCAACACCTGTGAGTGTCCCCACAGCACGCGCCACATGTCCCTGTGCGCCATCTATGTGTCCCCAATACCTGTGTGTGTCCCCACCACATGTCCCCACCACCTGTGCGTGTCCCGACACCTGGGAGTGTCCCCATGGCACGTGCCACTTGCGTGTCCCCACCACCTGTGCCACATGCCTCTCCCCACCACCTGTGACTGTCTCCAACATTTGTGTGTGTGTCTCCACCACCCATGACTGTCCTCACATCAAGTCCTCAACACCTGTGCATGAACTCACCACCTGTCACTGTCCCCATGGGAAGTGCCACATGTGTGTCCCCACCACCTGTGCATGCCCCCAACACCTGAGTGTGTCCCCATGGCATGTGCCACCTGCCTGTCCCCATCACCTCTGTGTGTCCCCACCACCTGTGCCACGTGCCTGTCCCCAACACCTCTGCATGTCACCAATACCTGTGCGTGTCCCCATCACCTGTGACTGTCCCCAACACCCATTACTGTCCCCAACACTCCTGCCACACGTGCTCACTCACGGTGCCACCACCCCAGGCTAGTGACGGTGTCACCCCCGTCCCCACGGGGGTCCCCAGCTGTCCCCACGGGAGTCACGTGGTGTCCCCAGCCCCGCGTCGCCCCTCGGTGTCCCCGCCCGGTGTCGCCATCCCCGTGCCGGTGCCAGCTGTGCCACCCCCCCCGCTCCCCGCGCTGGCACCGCCGCCTCCTCATTAACCTTTCTTGATTAACGCAATTAATTCCAGCTCCTCCTGCGCTCATCCCGGCACGCGGGGGCGGGGGGAGGTGACAAGAGGTGACACCGCAGCTGGAGGGGACCGGGGGTGGCCTGGGGGGCTGGGGCCTGCAGCATTCCCGGGATTCCAGCGCTGGGAATGAGCCGGGGCCGGGCGTGGGGACATCCCCGCAGGGTCCCCAAGGGGTGGGGACAGCGGGGTGACACCGGTGTCACCATCCCGGGGGGTGACAAATCCCGGGAGTCGCAGCTTTTCCACGAGGTCTTTAATTCCCATTGGGGCCCCCGGCCACGCCCTGCGCCACCTCCGCGAGTGGGGGGAACATTGTCCCCAAGGGTCACCCCCCAGGCCGGCGTGGAGGGGACACGCGGTGACACCGAGAGGGGACAGACACGGAGGGGAGGGACACGAGCCACCCCTGAGCGGGGATAAAGGGGGAATGTTGGGAATACTTCCCGTTTTATGTACAAAATTCCCGGCTGGGGGAGGGGACACGGACACCCAGGGACCTCCCCCCTCCCCGTGGTCAAAATAGTTCTGATAATTAATATCGATAATAATGGCAATAATTAATGGCAGGGGACAGAGGTGTCCCCATGTCCCGGGTGGCATCATGATCCTGATCCTGGACAGGCGGAGATCCGGGATCTGGAATTGGATTCTGGAATTGTGGGTGAGGCTCTGGATTGGAGCAGGGAGAGAGCCGGGAAAGGCAGGAGGAGCCGGGTCCCACCGGAGCATCCGTCCCGTCCTGAGGGATTCAGGATATTCCCACCCGGAGCATCCGTCCCACCTTGGAGCATCCATCTGTCCTGGGAGCATCCATCCTGTCCCACATCAGCCCTCCTGGCTTGGAGGATCCATCCATCCATCCATCCATCCATCCATCCATCCATCCATCCATCCATCCACCCACCCACCCACCCATCCATCCATCCCACTCCAGATCATCCCCCCTGCCCAGGAGCATCCATCTTCTCTTGGATCATCCCTCTAATCCTGAATATCCACCCTATTCCAGGGCATCCATCCCACTTTGGATCATCCATCCTTTTCCAGAGCTTCCATCCCACCTTGGACATTCCATCCCACCTAGGACATCCCTTCAAACCTGAAGCATCCATCCCACCTTGGATTATCCTTTTCTGGAGCATCCACCCATCATTGGAACATCTATTCCACTTGGATCATCCATCCCACCTAGAACATCCCTTCCATCCTGGAGTATCCATCCCATCCTGGATCATCCACCTCACTTTGGATCATCCATCCCACCTTGGAACACCCAACTCATCCTTAAGCTTCCATCCCACCTGGAGCATCCATCCTATGCTGGAACATCCATCCCACCTGGATCATCCATCCTGCCTTGGATCAGGCATCCCAACCTGGAGCATCCATCTCATCCCAGAGAGTCCATCCCATCTTGGATCATCCATCCTTTTCCAGAGCTTCCATCCCATCTTGGATCATCCATCCCACCAGGATCATCCAACCCATCCTGGAGTTTCCATCCCAACCTGGATATCCATCTTACCTTGGACCATCCATCCTTTTCCACAGCTTCCATCCCACCTCGGAATATTCATCCCACCTTGGATGATCCACCCCATCTTGGATCATGCATCCCAACCTGGAGCATCCATCTCATCCCAGAGCATCCATCCCACCTGGAGCATCCATCCCACCTTGGATCATCCTTTTCCAGAACATCCATTCCCTTTGGAACATCCATCCCACCAGAAGCATCCATCCCACTTTGGATGATCCATCCTGACCTGGAGCTTCCATCCCACCAGGATCATCCATCCTACCTTGGATCATCCAACCCATCCTGGAGCATCCATCTTACCTTGGATCATCCATCCTTTTCCAGAGCTACCTTGGAACATCCATCCCACCTTGGAACATCCATCCCTTTCCAGAGCTTCCATTCCACCCTGGAGTGTCCACCTCATCTGAGAGCATCCATCCCACCTTGGATGATCCATCCCACTTTGGAATATCTGTCCTACCTTGGAACATCCATCTCATTCCAGATCATCCATCCCACCTTGGATCATCCATTCCACCTGAAGCATCCATCCCATCTTGGATGATTCATCCCACCTTAGAACATCAATCCCGACCTGGAGCTTCCATCCCATCCTGGAGTGTCCATCTCAACCCAGAGCATCCATCCCACCTTGGATCATCCATTTTTTTCCAGAGCTTCCATTCCACCTTGGAACATCCATCCCACCTTGGATGATCCATCTCATCCCAGAGCATCCATCCCACCTTGTATCATCCATCCTTTTCCAGAGCTTCCATCCCACCTTGGATCATCCATCCCACTTTGGATCATCCATCCTTTTCTGGATCATCCCTCCCATTCTGGACCACCCCTCCCGCCCATCCCGGCGCCTCCACCCCTCCATCCCTCCTCCACCCCATTCCCGGCTCTCTCCGCCTCTTCCCAAGGCCAAACCCAGGAATTTTGTCTCATTCCAGGATTTCCCCAAGTCCCCCCTCAGCTGGGCCAGGCCGGGGCCACCCGGGGTGGGGACACTGGGGGACCGGGTCCCCTCATCCCGCTGGGCCTGGCGGCTCCGCCCAGCTCCGAGGGGAGGGGACAGGGATGTCCCCAGTCCTTGTCCCGGCGGGATGGGGGATCCAGAGCCCCTCCGGAGACGCCGTCCTTAGGAATAGGCCAATCCCTGGAGCGGCCGCGCCGGAGCGTGGAATTTGTCCGAGTCCTCGAAAGCTGGGTCTGGGCAGGGTGGGGACAGCGTCAGCCGGGGGACATTGGGGACACTGGAGACAGAGCGGGACAGGGATGCAGGTGGCACAGAGCAGGGACATCAGGAAGGGAGTGCAGTGACATCGGGGACCCTCTGTGGGGCAGGGGGACTCAGGGTGGGTGTTGAGGACACTGGGGACCTTGGGGACACAGCGGGACAGGGACACAGGTGGCATTGGACAACCCCAGGTATGGATGTCACATGGGCAGGGACATCAGGCAGGGAGCGCAGTGACACTGGGGACTCTCTGTGGGGCAGGGGGACTCAAGGTGGGTACTGGGGACAGTGGGGACACAGCAGGACAGTGATGCAGGTGGCATGGGACAATCCTAGGTGTGGGCATCACATGGGCAGGGACATCAAGGACCCTCCATTGAGCAGGGGGACTTGGGGTGGGTGTTGGGGACACTGGGGACTTTGGGGACACTGGGGATATGGGTGGACAGGCCCCAGGGTGGCACAGGGCAGCTCCAGCCACACTCACGGGCGGGACATTGAGCAGGTCCAAGGATTACAGTGACACCAAGGTCACTCTGTGGGACAGGGCCACCCAGGGGCAGATGTCAGGGACCTTGGGGATGCTGGGGACAGAGAGGGACAAGGGTGGCACAGGACAGTCCCAGCCATGCCCAGGCATAGGACATCAGCAGTGTGGTGATATTGGGGACCCTCCATGGGGCAGGGGACAGATATCAAGGACCTTGGGGACAATGGGGACAAAGACGGACAAGGCTGGCACAGGGCAAAGCCCTGACCAGAGACCCAGAAAGGTACAAGGACACAGGGACACCAGGGACCCTCCATGGGGCTGGGGACAGGTGTCAAGGACCCTGGGGACACTGGGGACAGAGAGAGACATGGGTGGAGAGCAGAGCCCTGACCAGAGACCCAGAAGGGTGCAAGGGACAGTGGGGACACTGGGGATACTGGGGACAGAGAGAGACACGGGTGGCACAGAGCAGCCCCAACCACACCCAGGCACAGGACACCAACAGCATGGTGGCACCGGGGACCCTCCATGCGACAGGAGCCACCCGGGGCTGTGTGTCAGGGACCGCGGTGGCCTTGGTGGCCCTGGGGACAGGCTGACCTTGCAGGGCGCTGGCGCAGGCAGGCGGGGGGGACCCCGGCGGGCGCAGCACGGGGGCGAAGGCGCTCTTCTGCTTCACGGCCGAGATCATCGTCACCGGGGAGAAGGAGAAGGCACCCGGAGAGGTGGCAGTGCCCCCGCCCGAGGTGACAGCGACGGATGAGGAGCCCAGCGGGGGACTGGCAGGCAGGACTGAGGGGACAGCCACACACAGGGCTCGGATGGGGACAGGGGACACCGCGAGGGAGTGGGAGGGGGTGGGACGGGGACAGGGATGGGGACAGGGAGAGAGGCAGGGACAGGGACAGGATAGGGCCAGGGATGGGGACAGGGATGGGGACCGGGACAGGATAGGGCCAGGGATGGGGACAGGGACAGGATAGGACCAGGGATGGGGACAGGGATAGGGACAGGGAGAGAGGCAGAGACAGGGACAGGATGGGGACAGGGTGAGGACAGGGACAGGACAGGAATGGGGACAGGGACAGGACAGGAATGGGGATGGGAACAGGGAGGATTAATTCCCACATGCAAGATGCAGGTATAAGCATCAAAATTTGGAACCCCTTTAATCAGGGGAGCAGCAGTG
>JAXCLO010000208.1:69888356-69899879 GCA_035583995.1 Arremon aurantiirostris | reverse complement strand
CCGTTTCCCGTTGCCCTTTTCCCCTTTCCCTTTCCCCTTTCCCTCCTTTCCCACCCTTTCCCAGACCCCCAGAGCAGTGATCCCTCCCCAGGACCCCTCTTCTGATGTGATTCCCATCCTCTCATCCCATTCCCCCTCGCAGACCCCCCTCGGGACCCTGTCCTGACGGCGTTCCTGGAGGCCGAGCAGGGCTCCTTGGCCATCTTCCAGTGCTCCGTGGCCAGCAACCCCCCAGCCCAGCTGGCCCTGCTCCGTGGCCAGGAGCTGGTGGCCACCAGCGCCGGCGGGAGCAACCCACGGGTCACCGTCTCCGCTGTCCCCAACTCGCTGCGGGTGGAGATCCGGGAGGTGACACCGGCAGATGACGGCAGCTACCGGTGCACGGCCACCAATGCACACGGCTCCGTGGAGCGACGGCTGTACCTGCGCGTGCAAGGTGGGAAGCCCGGGATTTGGGGGCTGGAGTGGCTCATCCCATGGGAATGACCACGTGTCTGTGCTCCCAGTGCCACCAGATCCCTCCCAGGGACCAGAGTGGCTCATCCCATGGGAATGACCTCATGTCTGTGCTCCCAGTGCCACCAGATCCCACCCAGGGATCGGAGCAGCCCATCCCATGGGAATGACCATGTGTCAGCACTCCCAGTGCCACCAGATCCCTCCCAGTGCCACCAGATCCCACCCAGACACCAGAGTGGCTCATCCCATGGGAATGACCTCATGTCTGCACTTCCAGTGCCACCAGATCCCTCCCAGTGCCACCAGATCCCTCCCAGGGACTAGAGCTGCCCATCCCATGGGAATGACCACGTGTCTGCTCTCCCAGTGCCATCAGATCTCTCCCAGTGCCACCAGATCCCACCCAGGGATTGGAGCAGCTCATCCCACGGGAATGATCTCATGTCTACACTCCAAATGCTACCAGATCCCTCCAGTGCCACTAGATCCCCCTCAGTGCCACCCCCTGCCCATATTCCACCACCTCAGCCCTGGGCATCTCCAGGAGGAGTTGGGGACACCCTAAGGGGACAGGGAGCACCAATATCACATCAGAGCTGTCCCAAATCCTTGGACAGAGTGGGAATATAGCACCCCACAGGTTACGGAAGTGACGAGGGGACACTGGCAGTGCCGAGCTCTGCCCTGTCCCCTCTGAGCTGGCACTGTCCCTGCTCCAGCTGCCCACATCCTGATCTCACCATCCTCGGAGGTGCTGGAAGGTGACAACGTGTCCCTGCTGTGCCAGGTGGCCGGAGAGCCACCGGGTGACACCGTCTACTCCTGGTACAAGGACAGCAAGTGGCTGCAGGAGGGTCCTGACAGTGTCCTCGTGCTGTCTCATGTCACCAGCGCTGCCACCGGGCTCTACCACTGCCGGGCCCGGAGCTCCACGGGGACCAGCATGTCCCCTGCTGTCACCCTGAGCGTCTGCTGTGAGTGGGACCTGCCTGGGATGGGATGGGATGGGATGGATGGATAGATGGATGGATGGATGGATGGATGGATGGATGGATGGATGGATGGATGGAACAGAATTGGGATGGGAGGAATTGGGATGATGTGGAATGAAATGAAATTCAGATGAAATGGGGTGGGATAATTTGAGATGGGGAGGAAATGCGATGGGATGGAATAGGATGGGGTGGGATGGGATGGACGGGATGGAACTGGGATAAGACAGGATGAGATAAAATGAGATGGGATGGGGATGGGAATGGGATGGGATGGGATGGTACCAGTGGAATAGTATCAATGGGACGGTGCTGATGGGATGGGATGATACCACTGGAATGATGCCCTTGGGATGGTGCCAGAAGGATCGCACCACTGGAATGGTGCTGAGATGGGATGGTACCACTGGAATGGTGCCACTGGAATGGCGCCACTGGAATCATGCTGAGATAGAATGGTGCCAATGTGATGGTGCCAAGCGGATGGCACCACTGGAATGGCACCGATGGGATGGTACGGCTGGAATGGCACCGATGTCCCCCTGCTGGACACTGGCACCTCGCTGGGTTCCAGGAGTCCCTGGGTGCATCCTCAGGTCTCTCCCCCCTTCCCGGACAGATGCCCCACGGGCGCCGGTGCTCAGCACCTTCCTGGAGCCTCCGTGGGGCCAGCGCGGGATCCTGGAGTGCTCCGTGGACAGCTCCCCGCCGGCACAGCTGGCCCTCTTCAAGGACGGGGCCCTGGTGGCCTCCACGGCGCTGTCACCGCCTGTCCCCCAGCCGCGGCTCGGTGTCACCTTGGCCACCAATGTGCTGCGTGTCCGAGTCCACCCTGTGCTGCTGCAGGACGAGGGCGAGTACCGGTGCGTGGCCACCAATGCCCACGGCAACGCCAGCGCCAGCGGGAACTTCTCCGGAGGCGGTGAGGCACTGGGAATGGGATCCATGGGATCCATGGGATGGGATCAGTGGGATCCATGGCATGGCATGGCATGGCATGGCATGGCATGGCATGGCATGGGATCCATGAGATGGGATCCATGGGATTTGATGGGATCCATGGGATGGGATCCATAGGGTGGGATCCATGAGATGGGATCCATGGGATGGGAGGGATGGGATAGGATGGGATCCATGGGATGGGATCCATGGGATAGGATGGGATCCATGGAATGGGAATGGGAATGGGAATGGGAATGGGAATGGGAATGGGAATGGGAATGGGAATGGGAATGGGATAAGAAGGAGATGAGAAGGAGATGGAGAGCTGCAGGCAGCAGATGGAATGGTGGGATTTGGGTTATGGTGATGAGGTGAACAGATGGGAATGGGGGAGGGAGTGTGGAGAGCAGTTGGAATAGGATGGACAGGATGAAAACAGGGGGAAAAGGGGGAAAATCTGTGTTTATGGGGATGTAGGTATTCTCAGAGAGCTGCAGGTGTCCTGGGCATGTGGCAAAGGAACACAGCTCTGCTTGGATGTGATTCCAAGGGCTGGCTTTGCTGTGTCCATCCATGGCACTGCCCTGCTGCCATCACCCTGGGAATCATGGAATCATGGAATGGTTTGGGTTGGGAGAGACCTTAAATCCCGTAAATCCCACCCCTGCCATAGACAGGGACACCTTCTACTACCCCAGGCTGCTCCAAGCCCCGTCCAACCTGACCTTGGACACTTCCAGGGATGGAGCATCCCAAACAAATCCATGGGAACACCACAGGAATGGTGTCATGTGTGGGTTGTGATGACCATTACCTCTTTTTACTGCCCTGGAACTCTTTTTCCCGCTCTGGAAATTGAGGGATCCCCACTTTTTCCCAGAAGTGAAGGACCACCATTTTTTCCTGGAAGTGAGGGATCACCACTTTTTTCTGGACATTGAGGGGAGGGATCACCACTTTTTCGTGGAAGTGAAGGACCATCACTTTTTCCTGGAAGTGAGGGATCACCATTTTTTTCTGGAAGTGAGGGACCACCACTTTTTTCTGCAAAGTGAGGGATCACCACTTTTTCCTGGAAAGTGAGGGATCACCACTTTTTCCTGGAAATTAAGGGATCCCCACTTTTTCCTGCAAATTGAGTGATCACCATTTTTTTCCTGGAAATTGAGGGATCACCATTTTTTCCTGCAAAGTCAGAGATCCCACTTTTTCCTGGAAGTGAGGGTTCACCACTTTTTCCTGGAAATTGAGGGAATCCCCACTTTTTCCTGGAAATTGAGGGATTTCCACCTTTTCCTGGAAATTGAGGGATTTCCACTTTTTCCTGGAAATTGAGGGAATCCCCACTTTTTTCTGGAAATTGAGGGATCCCCATTTTTTCCTGGAAGTGAGGGATCCTCACATTTTCCTGGAAGTGAGGGATCACCACTTTTTCCTGGAAATTGAGGGATCACAAATTTTTCCTCCTCTCCTGTGCAGCCGCCCGGGTCTGGATCTGGCCATCTCCAGACGTGCGGGAAGGGGGCAGTGCCACCCTCACCTGCGTGGTGGCAGGAGGGGACCAGGACGTGCTGAGCTACACCTGGTACCGGAACCAGGTGTGGCTGGGCACCGGCTCTTCCCACAATCTCACCTTCTCTGCGGTCACGGCCTCTGACGCCGGCTCCTACCACTGCTCCGTGAGGACCCCAGCCCGGAACCACAGTGCCACCCCTGTCACCCTCAACGTGCTCTGTGAGTCCCCAAGGGCACCTTCGTTTCACTTGGTGTCACTTGGTGTCACCCCTCGGTCGGTTCCCATGGCTGGAGAGATGGGGCAGTAAGGCCTGGTTTAATTTGGGGTGGATTAATTAATTAGGGAAGCTCAAAAAATGTATTCCAGAGGATAATTAAGCCAAGCTTTACACTTCAGACCTGCTCAGAGACCCCAAAACCTTTTCCAAGATTCCTCATGCTCCACACCAAACCCAGCAGGAAAATCCTTGGCTTTAATGCTGGATTTAGGACATTTTTTTTATCCCTGACTGGGAAAATTAAAACCAGATTTTGCCTAAAAAAAAAAAAAAAGAGGAAAAAAATGTTGTTGCAAGTCAGAACGTGAGAATATTTTTTCCCCTTTTTTATGAGAAAAAGATGGTGTTAATTTATAAATCTTCGTGATGAGTGTGGGACGGAGGCTCTGGGGCATGGGGAATCCCTGGCATGAAGGGGTTGGAGCAGCAGGAAAAGCTGAGGGAGCTGGGAAAGGGCTCAGCCTGGAGAAAAGGGGGATCAGGGGGTGTGGGAAATGAATTTGTCGAAGTTTTAAAGTTTGACAGAAGGGTTGGACAAATGGGGACCTTGTGGCTCTGCACAACTCCTGCCAGGAGGGGACGGCCGGGGGGTCAAGAACAGGGACAGGACAAAGGAACACGATCCAAAGCTGTGCCAGTGGAGGTTTTGATTGGATATTGGGAATTTTGGTTGGACATTGGAAATTTTGGTTGGATATTGGGAATTTTGGAATTTTCCCTCCTGGAAAGTGCGGCGGTGGAGTTCCATCCTTGGGATGTGGCACTTGGGGACACACTCAGCAGTGGCCTGAGGGCACACTTGGACTCGATGACCCCAGAGGGCTTTCCCAGCCCAACCAATTCCATGATTATCCCGTTCTCCACGTTTTTCCCACCCCGCAGACCCCCCGAGGAACATGAGGCTGCAATCCTTCGTGGAGAGCAGCCAGGGGACAGCCACCATCCTGCTGTGCGCCGTGGACAGCCACCCCCCGGCCCAGCTCACCCTGCTCAGGGGGGGACACCCGGTGGCCTCCAGCCCCCCCAGAGGAGGTGACAGCCCCCGGCAGAGCGTCCGCGTGTCCCCCTCTCCCAACGCGCTGCGCTTGGAATTCCGGGAGGCCTCCGAGGAGGATGAGGGTGAATACGAGTGCCAGGCGCGGAGCGCCCTCGGTGACACCCGCGCGTCCCTCACGCTCCAGGTGCAAGGTGAGGAGGGGGACAAGGACCTAGGGACACTGCCAGGGGGCGTTGAAGGATTTGGGGTACCCAGTTTTGGTGGAGCTGGGGGTTGAGGACACCAATTTGGGGCTAGGGGCTTCGAAGGGATAAGGTGACCAAAATCTGCTCCCCGCAGCCACCAGGGTGCTGGTGCGACCCTCGCACTCCAGGTGCAAGGTGAGGAGGGGGACAAGGACCTGGGGACACTGCCAGGGGGGCTCTGAAGGGTGCAGGATTGGGGGTACCCAATATTGGAGGAGCTGGAAGTTTGGGACACCAATTTGGGGCTGGGGGCTTCAAAGGTAAAACGTGACCAAAATCCGCTCCCCGCAGCCACCAGGGTGCTGGTGCGACCCTCGGCCGAGGTGGCGGAGGGGACAGAGGTGACCCTGACGTGCCAGGCCCCTCAGGCGCAGCCGGGGACGCTCTACACGTGGTTCAAGAACGGGCGGTGGGTGACAGAGGGACCCGAGCCCTCGCTGGCGCTCCGCGGCCACCGCTCCGACGCGGGGCTCTACGGCTGCCGGGCGGGCCGGGGGCGCCGCGCCCCCCCCGTGGCCCTCGCCGTGCTCTGTGAGTGGGGGGCGACATCTCCGGGGGGCGGGAGGGGACACCAGGACGCGCCACCCCCGCGGGGACATCGCTGCCCGGTGTGTGTCGCCACCCCGCGACACGCGGCGACAGCGCAGCCCCCGCTCGGGGGTGACCTCCTTGTCGCCCGGCGGGGTGTGGGGGGACACTCGCTGTCCTTGTCGCCGCAGATGCCCCGCAGGAGCCCAGCTTCGTGGCGCTGGTGGAGCCGCGCGGGGGGCGACAGGCGGTGCTGCTGTGCTCGGCCGACGGTGTCCCCCCGCCGGCCATCGCCGTGAGCAGGGGACAAGGCCACCCACCCCTGGCCACCAGCCTGGGCCCCTCGGACCCCCGCTTCGAGGTGCGCGCCACCCCCACGTCGCTGCGGGTGGGGATGGCGGCGCTGGAGCCGGGCGACGCGGGGCTCTACCTGTGCTCGGCCACCAACAGCCGCGGCTCGGCCACCGCGTCCCTGCGCCTGCAGGTGCCAGGTGAGGTGTCCCCGAGTCGCCAAGTGGCCAAGGTGCGGGTTGTCCCCGTGGGCATTCCTGGAGTCCCCAATGTCGCTCCTCAGGGGTCGCGCTGACGGTGGAGCCCTCGCAGGAAGTCCCCGAGGGCACCAAGGCCACCATGAGCTGCTCGGCCACCGCCTGGGGGGACAAAGGTGTCAACTACACGTGGTACCGCGACGGGAGGTGGCTTTGGGAGGGACCGTCCGGCACCTTCGTCCTCAGCCCCGTGTCCAGCGCCGACGCCGGCTCGTACCAGTGCCAGGCCAGCGGGACATGGGGCACGGCCACCTCTGTCCCCCTGAGCCTCAGCGTCCTCTGTGAGTGTCCCCAGCACCTCCAAGCCGCGTGTCCCCAGCCCCTGTCACTCGTGTCACCTCCGCAAGGGCAAGGAGAGTTTCCTCCTCTTCCTATTCCTGCCCTGCTCCTCTCCCTTTGGGGATTTTGGGGTTTTTTAAGGCAGATTTGGGGGCAAAACGCTCCAGAGCTGAGGAATTTTCTGGTTGGGTGTGGAACGAGGGGCTGGGGAACGTGGGAAGCCACCAGGGCAGGGATGGCTGGGGATGATCCAGGATGGAGAAGGGATGAGTTAGGAAGCTCTTGGTGGCTTTGGGAAGGGGATTTTGGGGTTTTTTTTAGGATTGGTCCTTCAGAAGTTGGATTTGGAGCCAAAAAGCTCCACCTGAGGGATTCTGCAGCTGGAGGTGGGAGCAGAGGGTGTGATGATGATCCAGGCTGGAGGAGGGATGCATTAGGAAGCTTTTGGGAAAGGGATTTGGGTTTTTATTTTAGGATTGCCTCCAAAAATCAGATTTGGAGCCCAGAAGCTCCAACCTGAGGCATTCTCCAGCTGGAGAGCAAAGTTCTCTAGTGGGAGCAAAGGGCTGGAGAGGGTGTGACGATGATCCAGGCTGGAGGAGGGATGCATTAGGAAGCTTTGGGGAAAGGATTTGGGGCTTTTTTAGGATTGGCCCCCAAAAATCAAATTTGGAGCCCAGAAGCTCCAAGTCAGGAAGATTCTCCAGCTCTGGGGTGGCAAGACAAAGACCGGAAAGGGTTTGAACCCCCCAGCACCGGGATGAGCAGGATGGGACAGATCCAGGGCCACTTTAAACCACTTTTGGACAGCCAGGCCATGCTGTGCCACCCCATATCCCTCTGCCACCCTCGCTGTCCCCTCACAGACCCCCCCCGGGCCGTGTCTGTGAGCACCTTCCTGGAGAACCAGAATGGACACGGGGCCATCGTGCTGTGCACGGCCCAGAGCCACCCGCCCTCTTCACTGGCCCTGCTGCACCACGGCCACCTCCTGGCCACCAGCCTGTCCCCTGCTGTCACCCCGGGGGTGCGGGCCACCCCCTCGCACAACGCCCTGCGCGTGGAGCTGGTGGCCCTGGGGACAGCGGCCGGGGGACGCTACGTCTGCGTGGCCACCAACGCCCTGGGCAACGCCACGGCCAGCGCTGACTTCGATGTGCACAGTGAGTGGGGACGGGGGAAATCCCAAAAAAATCCCAGGAACTGGGAGATGGAATGGGGTGAAATGGCAAAATGTGAGGGTGGCACTTGTGGCTGTGCTGGGGTAGGGTGGCCTTTAGGACAAGGGACAGTGGCGCTCTGGGCAACGCCACGGCCAGCGCTGACTTCAATGTCCAAAGTGAGTGGGGACAGAGCCTCAATGGGGACCTGGAGATCCTAAAAATCCTTGGAATTGGGACATGGAATGGGAACAAATGGCAAAATATGAGGGTCGCACTTGTGGCTCTCTTGGGGACATCTCCTGTCCCTGGTAAGGTGGCCTTTAGGACAGGGGACAATGGCACTCTGGGCAACGCCACGGCCAGCGCTGACTTCCGTGTCCACAGTGAGTGGGGCTGGAGGAAATCCCAAAAAAATCCCTGGAATTGGGAGATGGAATGGGGTGAAATGGCAAAATATGAGGGTGGCACTTGTGGCTGTGTTGGGGACATCTGTCCCTGGTAGGGTGGCCTTTAGGACAGGGGACAGTGGCACAGTGAGTGGGGCCAGAGGAAATCCCAAAAAAATCCCTGGAATTGGGACATGGAATTGGGTCAAATGGCAAAATGTGAGGGTGGCACTTGTGGCTGTGTTGGGGACATCTGTCCCTGGTACAGGTGGCCTTTAGGACAGGGGACAGTGGCTGCCAGGAGCAGCAATTGTCCCCACCTGTGGCTTCCCCACCATGTGTGTCCTCACCCCAAATGCTGCCTGTCCCCCACTTTGTCACCCCCCAGTGTCCCCTTCATCCCTTCTGGGGCACCCCAAGGTCTGGGGGGGTCCCACTGGCACTGTCCCCATCTCTGTCCCCAGCTCTGAGCCACCTGAGGACCTTCCGTGTCCTGTCCGGGCTGTTCGTGGCCATCGTGGCCATGGCCACCGTGGCCCTGCTGGCCCTGAAGGTGTGGCCCAGGTGACGTCCTGGATGGGGCGGGGTGGGGGGACAGGGACACCTGGGTGGGGGGACAGGGACCCTGGGATGGGGGACAAGGACTCCAGGGTGGCACAGGGACCCCGGGATCAGGGGACAGGGACCCTGAGATTGGGGGACAGGGACCTCAGGGTGGCACAAGGACCCCGGGATCAGGGGACAGGGACCCTGAGATTGGGGGACAGGGACCTCAGGGTGGCACAGGGACCCCAGGATCATGGGACAGGGACACCAAGGTGGGACAGGAACTCTGGGATGGGAGGACAGAGACCCCAAGGTGGGACAGTGACCCTGGCACAGTGACATAACCCCAGGGTGGTGGGACAGTGACCCTGGAGTGGTGACAAGGACCCTGGGGGTGGTGGGACAGCGACCCCGGGGTGGTGGGACAGTGACCCTGGAGTGGTGACAAGGACCCTGGGGTGGTGGGACAGTGACCCTGGAGTGGTGACAAGGACACCAGGGTGGTGGGACAGTGACCCTGGCACGGTGACAAGGACCCCGGGGTGGTGGCAGCTCCCTGTGCTCCCTGGCAGGATCAGGAATTTCCGGAGCTGGACCCGTGCCGAGGACACCCTGGAGCTGAGGAGCAAACAGGACCTGCCACAGGTGGGGACATCAGTGGGGACAGCCCTGGGGACGTCAGTGGGGACAGCCCTGGGGTCCCCTCAGCTCTGGGGGGTTACTTCCAGGAATCCTGGGATCAGGCCCAGCCTGGTGGCCCCGTGGTGCCACCTCAGCCATGGCTGTCACTGTCACAGGGACAGGAGGGACAGAGCCATGAGGGGATCCAAAATCCCCGTGCCAGCCTCGTGCCAGAGGGGCTCCGTGGCACAGAGGGGTGGCAACACCCCCCAGGATGTCCCCTGACCCCATGGAATGTCCCCAACCACAGGCAGGCTGTCTCCAGACATGGGCATAGTGTCCCCAGACACAGACAGGGTGTCACCAGACAGGGACAGGATGTCCTCAGCTATGGATAGAATGTCCCCAGCCACGAACAGGGTGTCCCCAGACATAGCTAGAGTGTCCCCAACCATAGACACGCTGTCCCCAATCATGAGCAGTGTCCCCAGTCATGGGCAGGATGTCTCCAGACACAGACAGTTTGTCCCCAGACATCAGCAGTGTCCTGAGCCAAGGACAGGGTGTCCCCAGAAAAGGACAGGGTGTCCCTAGACACGGACAGAATGTCCCCAGACACAGACAATGTGTCCCCAGCCATGGACAGGGTGTCCGCAACCATGGGCACCATCCAGACATGGACAGGGTGTCCCCAGACACAAACAGGGTGTTCCCAGACGGAGATGGAGTGTCCCCAGCTAAGGACAGGGTGTCTATCCCCAGTCATGAGCAGTGTCCCCAACCCTGGGCAGAGTGTCCCCAGATAAGGACAGGGTGTCCCTAGACATGGACAGGATGACCCCAGCCAAGAACACGGTGTCCCCAGCCATGACTGGAGTCCCCAGCCATTGGCAGGGCATCCCCAGACATAGACAGGGTGTCCCCAGACACAGACAGGATGTCCCCAGACAAGAACAGGGTGTCCCCAGACAAGGACAGGGTGTCCCCAGCCACAGACAGGGTGTCCCCAGCCACTCCCGACCTTTTCCAGATGGATGGAACATCCTGACCCGGTGCCTCTTGGACCCCAGGCCAGCCGTGGCCGCTGGAATTTCCCCATCCTGGCTGGACCCAGGGACTCCCACGGGGATCCCCCGGCCCCATTTCAGCCCCTCGTCCCTTCCCCGTGGATCCTTGTCACCACCAGGTGACACCGCCGGGCTGGGAAACCCCGGGACAAGAATAAAACCCAACCTCCCGGTGCTGGGAACGTCCTGTTTGTCACCCCCTGTCCCTTTTCCCTGCCATCCATCCCGGTGGTCCCTTGGAGAGGGAGGGGACACTGGGGTCCCCAAGCCACCCGTGTCCCCTCAGTGCCCGGGATGAGGCGACCTAGGGGTGAGGACTCTGCTTGCTGGTGCAGAGGGACGGTGTCCCCTCTGGCCGTGTCCCCTCTGGCCGTGTCACCTCTGGCTGTGTCCCCGCTGCCGTTAGAGGTCACTGTGCGGCCACCAGACCTGGCCTCGGCGGCGGGGATGTGGCTTTGGGATTGGAGCTGGGGCTTCCCGGGAATGGGGGAGGATTTGGGATCGCGGGGGTGGGGGGATTTGGGATCGGAGGCTCCCGTGAGTGTTTAATACCCCACTCTGTGCCCGTCCCGCTGCCACAGCAGGTGCTGGGCTGTCCCCATCTCTGTCACTGCTCTTGTCCCCGTCTGTGTCCCCATCCCGGTCCTCAGTCCTGCCTCCGTGCCAGCCTCGGTCCCTGTCCCCATCCCAATTTCCAGCTCCATCCCTGTCCCCATTTCTCTTCCCATCCGTGTCCCCATACCCGCCTCCATTCCTCTTCCCATCCCCATCTGTGTACCCATCCCTGTCCATGTCCCTGTCTCCAGTCCTGTCTCTGTCCCCATTGCTGTCCCCACCTGTGTCCTCATCCTTGTCCCCATCCCTGTCCCCACTCCGTGTCCCCATCCCTGTCCATGTCCCTGTCTCCAGTCCTGTCTCTGTCCCCATTGCTGTCCCCACCTGTGTCCTCATCCTTGT